>OX371204.1:21244794-21844794 GCA_947310845.1 Yponomeuta plumbellus | reverse complement strand
GATACTTCAATGTGTCACTTAAAGTTAATAAAGGTTTATTATTATTTATTACTAAATAAAATACCAAACATAAACTGGAAACTTTTAGCAATAAGCCGATTAAGGAGCACGCCTTCGCACTTTTATTTTTGTTAGTTCAATATATAATTTTAAGAATAATAATAGAATATGCAACTCGGTAATTTCCTATACTAAACTTCAGAAATTTAAAGTAGGACACTAATGCAAAACTTATGAACTGAATCCAGAATCAAGTTAATGATTACCACGGTTTGACTAAAATGTGCTGATAATATTTAGTTTATTTTCTAAATAAAAATTGCTGCTTATTTATTTATTCTGCGCACCAATACTAATGTTAGGTGATAGAAGACTTTTTTGTTGGTCATGTGAAATAAATAGCGAGACCCATAAGTACTGATCGGCGCCTGACTGTATCGCCCAATCCACCCAGAGCTCGGGTGTCAGCAAACACTCACCAAAATCAACGTCATAATCAACTGCGCGCAAATTGACGCGATGCGACGTGACGTCACAGGAAAAGCAGGCGCAGAGGCCGCCGCTCGTCAATTATGCGACATTCGACCGGCGCCCTCGATTGTACTGTACGGGCTTGCAGGCTGTGCACACTATCAATATGCCAATGAACTTACAGAGCATGGCTCCGACAAAAGTGAGCGCTCAAACATTGTCCGGTTTCCCATTGGACGGTAATCGTGACGACACCAAAGCTTCACACATACACTTACGAAGGCCGTTATGAAAACGTTCTATGAATACTAGCTAAATCGACCAATGTTGTTTTGCAATATTAATTAGACCTATTCTTATTGCGGTGGTGGCGTAGTGGGGTGGACCCTTGCTTCTCGATCGTGAGGGTCTGAGTTGGAACCACGCATGTACCAATGACTTTTAGTTATGTACATTTGTTTGTACAGCAACACCATTCGCTGATAAATTGTGCCCGGATAACGGCGACAGGCTTGCCACTTGTCACGTTTGGGACCTAATAAACTCGGCAAAACGTGGGTCCTGTTCTAGAGACTGGTGCCTCTGCCTACCCTTTCGGGGATAACGGGCGTGAGTTTATTTATTTTTATTTATTCTATTCTTAAACCTACCAAACATAAAATAACCATAAAAATCGGTGAAGCCATTTTGTAAAACACGGCCGGCTTGCACCACCCACTAAAATGCATTTAACTTAAAATTAAATAGATTTTTGACAGATAGTGTATGGCGGAATTGTCAAAATTCTGTTTAACTTAAAGTTAAATGGATCTTAGTGGGTGGTGCAAGCGGGCGTAGACTGGTCCAGCGATGTTGTTTCATATTTATTTATTTCTTTATTTTTGAAATAGGTACGTTATGTTACATATGAAAGAGTCCAATGTGTGTATGCTTGAGTAGACTGAAATTTGTGTTGCAAAACTGTATTGAATAAGCCGCACACCAAAATAAGCTACGAGGCCTAGTTTTCACGACCTAACTTAATTTTCGAAGGCCTCGTGCAGCCGGCTCCATAATAACACGAACATCCGATTCAATGCTCGTTACAAAGTGCATAATTTAAATTCAATCCTGCTCCATCGATGGTGCGCGTGGCCGTAAACTTATTTCGTTGATTAAATCCGGCGTGCGACCGTGAGCAGTAAGCTGCAGTGCACAGCGACAGCCAAACTCGAGAACTCGCTGGAAACCATTCAGTAATCAAGTTCTCGCAACCGTAGCGGACGAATGTATTGACAGCGCAGTGTGCGTTGCGCGCTAAGAGAGTGTGCATCGGACAGGCGGGCTCCTTTGTGCGAGCATCATCGCCGCTTTGTGCGGCGTCCCAGTTCCGTTTGCTATTCGAACCGCTTCATTTGTGAAGGTGCTTTTTAGAGTTCCGTTCGAAAGGTGCCTTACTAATAATGGTATGTGTAGCAATAATAAGGTCTCTGTTATAAGTAAAGGAGTAAATTATTAACTCAGTTAAGACTGAAGAAACCATCGAGATCTGTCGATGGTCAGTCTATTTTGTTTTTGACAGGATTTATTTATTTAATTGTAATGACCTACCCATTAGAGTTAAATAAATAAATCCTTTCAAATATAAATAAATCCTATCTATAGGTAGCCGAAATTTTGACAACATAGTGTGTTTCAAAAGACTAGTGGATACAGGATAACGTCGCCACACACTTGACTAATAGTACAATAATAAAGAAATGAAAACTGACAAAGTGTGAGTTGAACCTGCGTTAAAGATCAAGAATAGAGTGAAAATATATTTTTTCTAAATAGTGAAAAATTATGCTGATAAATTGTGCCCGGATAGCGGTGACAGGCTTGCCACTTGTCACGTTTGGGACCTAATAAACTCAGCAAAAATTGGTCCCTCTGCCTACCCCCTCGGGGATACCTAACGGGCTTGAGTTTATTTATTTTTATTTTATTTATGAAAAATTATATGATTGCGCAGAACCCTCTTTGCGCGGGTCCAACTCGCATTTGGCCGGTTTTTCTAAACAGGCGCCGCTGGATTGACGCGCGCGACACAAAGGCAGCGGCCGCTTCTAGTCGCGCCGCGCCTCCCTTTGAGGAAAAGTTTTCCTGGTCACGATAATAAATTGACAGGTAACTCAATAGATCCCAGCGGCGCTTCGTCACTGAATTATAATAACTAATGAATATTCAAAAAGTTGTAGTATAAACTCTTCGCGGGATGGATCGTAAGTGAATACAAAATAATTAATTAACTAAACCGGTACTTAATTAATTCACATTTCAAGGGAAATTCCGGCCGAATTCCAATGGGCCCAGAATAGAGGAATGTGCCTGAAATACCTTCGCGCTTGCCATTCGGCTACAAAGCGAAAAGCTATTACATTTCATACGTGTCTGTCAGTCTGTCAGTGCGGTGCGCGATCCCTCTCGACCGCCCCACCACCCTACCGCCCTGCCATTGCTCTACGGACGAAATGGGCTGAGATCGCGATAGCCGTCCTATTGTTCAAAGCAGATATTCAATTCCGCGTTTGAACAATTTTCGAACAAAACCTTTCGTTGGCGCTGTATCAGAGTGCATGAGAATGACTTTGAATTCAGCGTGAAAGCCTTATTTCATACTTAGGATTTAGTACACCACTCTGCAGCTGTTTCATCTACGTCAAAATGACACTCAGCAAGCCTAATCGTCCCATTTAACAATCATTTACATGCCCCGCCCGCCCTCCGCCCCCCAACGACATGCATCTTTGCTAAAATTAATGAAGTTTATTAATATTATTAGTACGTTTTGTGTACTTTGAACTTTAAAATGGTAATGCGGCGGAATTAACGCTAAAAATCTGCCTACCAGTCAACTGTAGTGCAGTGCCCTTACAGTGTATTATCTACTTACCTGTAATACCAACTTGCATATACGTGACTTAGCAATAAAGTATATGAATATGAAAATACCGGATAAGAGCGAGTTTTCCCGAACTGTTAAGATACTTTTTAATGATTTAATTACAAATGTATAGTTTTCAGATTTTTACTGTATTTGTAATATACGAGTAGCATAATTATACATGCAAAATTTCATACTTCTAGGTCAACAGGAAGTACCCTATTAATTTTTATTCACTTGAGTGTCAACGTATGCGTTATTTGCCGCTTAAATGGCCGTACCTATTATTTACGTTCAAGTTATTTACGCGTACGTTATTAACGTATACGTTACTTACGAATACGTTCTTTACATATACGTTATTTACGTATACGTTATTTACGTATACGTTACTTATGAGTAGAGTTTCGTTTTTTCACACCTTCCCGGGACCGAAGACTTGAGTACTTGGTTCTAAGTAACAGGCGTTCCCAAAATAAAGGGCCTTGACAGACAGACGGATCAATAAACGGACAACAAAGTCCTGCAAAGGCTCCGATTTTTTTCTTCTGACGTACGGAACCCTAAAAAATAAACGACGCTACGGAAATTCAGGTCTTAATTTTTAATTCATCACTGGGCCAGTGGCACAATGGGACATTAGGGTACAAAGGAGGCGCGCTTGGAAGTGTCTCCTTTGACGATCCATCTGTCCCGTGACCCACTCGGCAGTCGGCGACAAGTCGAGACTACACCGGCTACACTAGACCCCGTAGCACGACAATGAGCTACTCGTATTTTGATTAACACGCGTTTTATCGCGCACATCTGTCAAATTTATTGCATTGTCCTCAGCTGCTACGCGTAACAAACGGAGTCGCTGTCATGTTACTGCATTCATTCATTAGCATAAACGCCAAATACCTATTCAATACATGACATAAATGGAATAAAAAAAGAGAAAAATATATAAAGCCAATAAAATAGGAAATACCGACAGATAACCTATTTTTATTAAAAAAAACTTGATCTCCATCGTTAAATCTTCATTTGTAACAATTTAAGACATTCTTCAGGGAAGAGAGCCGTGCCTCTAATTTATTTATTTATTTATTTATTCATTTAAAAAAAACAGGTAAGTTAACAGATTTACATCCAAATCACTTACATGCTAATGTGGTACTGCAGCGATCGGAGTTGATGCTAAGCGGGCCGCCACCGGACGCGGCTCCAGAGTCCCGAGTTATGTCCCACTTTTTATTGCCTATTTAAACGAGGAGAATGTTTTGTAATGTGCTTCCCCTGGTGCTTTATATAATGTGACTTTGAGAAGTCGTTTCGGATCTGAAATGCAATTCATTTCTAATGTTTATTTAAAACTGGTGTTGTTTGTTCTCTCAATGGCCCTGCTTTTTTGAGTTTGCTATGTTTCTGTCTAAAATTTTGTTAGTTAACAGTTTATTGGGTGTATCTTTTATTTGTTTGGGTTTAGCTATGTAGGACAATATCGTGAGGAAACCTAAGTATCTGAGGTATTAAATACTTCAGAGCTGGAAACCGCCAATCCGCGGTGGGCACGCGTGGTGATTAAATCCCATACTCTCTCTCTGAGGTATGGGCTTTAATCACCAAAATATTAAAACGTCAGTATATAGGTTGCTTTGTAATAAGTTTGTTGATTGGTTTTTCGTAACCCTCGTGAGAGTAGGTGGTCTACCCTCAACTCACCTACACTACATTCTCACAGCGGGCCGACACACAACATTCACTACGGCCACGAATAGGTTAAACTAGCGCTAAACAGCGCATTTGCTTTTATTTAACACTGTATTGTGTAATAAGCTTAAAAAGCAAAAGCTTGGCTTAATTAGATAAGCTTAAGTTTTTGCTTTTTAATCTAGTCTATCTATCTCTCTAATCAGCCTGTAAATTGAGCCCACTGTTCGGCATAGGCCTGTTCTCTTTCACGCCAACCCACCCGTTCCAGTGCTAGTCTCGTCCAATGTTTCCCAGCCGCTTTCACAATGTCGGTCCATCGGGCTGGTAGTCTGCCCACCGACCTTCGACCCGTTCTTGGCCACCACCCCGTGGCTACCTTGGTCCACCGGCCGATTAAATCCGTTAAATGCATGTATAACCTTGTGTAAGTAAATAAAATTTCGTTGTTTAATAATATCGTTATTACCCTACCGAACTAAATACATATTTATTTTATTGCAATATGCACCACAACATTTCAGTGTAAACAAAATAAGCGCTCGACTGTCTAACATACACATGCAAATTAATTTGAAAGTTCAAATATGAAAGCAACAATATTATTATAAATAAATAATAATAAATTATAAACTCACGCCCGTTATCCCCGAAGGGGTAGGCAGAGGCACCAGTCTCTAGAACTGGACCCACGTTTTGCCGAGTTTATTAGGTCCCAAACGTGACAAGTGGCAAGCCTGTCGCCGTTATCCGGGCACAATTTATCAGCGAATAGTGTTGCTGTACAAACAAATGTACGTAACTAAAAGTAAAAGTAAATTTATCAGCTGATCTGATCTACATTGCGGTTTTTGGCCCCGACCCGCTGTAGTTCCCCAACGTCTGAGCGAACAGCTACATGTTTTCTCTAATTACCGCTTTCATTATTAATCCAATTAGATCGGCGCCGCAGCCCTATCAGTGACGTCATTAATCATTCGCGCACAAATCAGACGCGCGCCGCCGTCGCGCCGCGCGAGTGACGCGCGACAAAGCGCCTGACTCGCGAACAATACCGAGGTATTGTTGTATTTAGGAGGCAATTAATAACGTTTCACTTGTAGTTACTCCGGCATCGAGCCGTGTTTTATCGCGTCAAAGATGATACAACCAGCAGCGATCCCGAGAATTTCGAACGATTTCAAACGAGATTACGGCTGTTCGGCGGAACTTGTGCACCCGGATGCCTTTCTTTCAGTTCTAATTGGCTTTTAATTCAATAAGCGTGCCGGAACCGGAAGCCGCGCCGCGCTCGCTGGGCTTACCAGTCTCGGCTATAAAGCAACAAAATTTCGTTCACTATTGACGTAATGTATAAAATCGCTACGATGACAAAAGGAGGAGCGCAAATAGGTATCGCTCGAAGTGGGATTGTGCGAGCGAGGCGAATGAAAAAATCAGTATTCAGCAACACGAAACAATAACCCTTTGCGTCTGTCGCGCACAGCTGACTGGAGCCGAAATTTTAATTGTCATTCGCGGTGTCGCGCGAATGACAGCCACAATTTGGTTGTGTCAGGGCGATGCTCGGGAACATGCAGGCGCAGAAGTTTCGCTCGGCACTGACCGTGTGGAAATAGGCAAACTTGGAAAATTTGTGTGCAAATTTAAAAAGTAGGCATAAAAAGGAAAGTCGGCCAATACGTCCTAACTCGAACATTTCTGTGCAAAATTTTCGTAGCTGCTTTATTGGTGGGTGGGTCTGTGTGCTTATCGATGTTTGTAATGTCTTTGCCTGGTTACCAGAGTACAAGGTATCCTAGTTTGGGACCAGGACAAGTCAAGTGTTGTGTGGAAGTTATTATTATTTTCTATTCATTTAGACTAACAACTTTGATGGTTATTAAGAGATGCTTTTTTTTATGATGATTTACCCTTTATGTATACACAAATTGTCTTTTGTCAGTGTAATCATCAATAACAATCTTTACACAAAAGGTAAGCTCTATGCCGTAAATGGCGTGATTCTGAACGACGATGTATTTGCTATTCCTCTGACGTAATTTTTAAATAGTCAATCAAACGTACACTTCAATGTTCAACATATTTTATTTTCAAAACAAAAAAAAATAGCATATTTCTTAATCACAATCACTCAATTTTCAACTTATTTCTGCCTAAACACAAAATATAGCTTTGGTTACAACTAGTTCCAATTAATTCAAATTGGTTACGCATCTATCCTTAGTTACAGCCAGTTGAAAATGAGCTGCGATTTCAAACCAACTCTGTGTAGTTAGCGGTATAATAGAGGTGACTGGAGTGGGTATTGTGCGGTTGTCTAGCGCGAGGCGTCAAGCGCGGCGGCCGGGACAAGCTGACATCTGCCAGTCGGCTGCCGGAGCGATGTTGCCTTGCTAGCGATATCCGCAATATTCCATACCTCGTTTAATATTTCGTAATACCTTCATGCTTTTCCCAAATCAGGGCTAGAGTCCATACTTTGACAACTATTTAGTTTTAAAATATTATCACTGTTGGATATTTTTATATTATGTGTTTATAAATTTATAGTTTTTTTTATTTTATTGACAGGGTACAAAACCCGTTTTGTATTATTGTAAACAATATATTTTGGCTATCACTATGGGTATTTGAATAAATCATAAGTACAAATTAAAACTAACTAATAATGCTACCTAAAAAAACAACATATATTACGTAAACTCTCGCCCGTATCCCGGAACGGTGGGTAGAGCTAAGAAAATAACATTGTAAAAATCAAAGGAAAACTCGAACCAAGATTCTGACGACGTATAGCTCACGTCAGATTAAATGCTGTAGTTGTTAAATTCAGTTAATTACGGATTCAGCGTGTATTGCAGATGTACATCCATGTACAAACAACATTCACATATAATTAAAATATATTAATTATGAATTAAAAATAAAAGCAAATATTAAAAAAATAGCACAAACATAAACAGATTATTATACTTTAATACATACGAAAAATTTAACAAGACATTTTTTAAGAAATAATCATAAAATATGAAAATATAAATAGATTGGCTTTACGATGCAACAATAGTTTTTAATTAAGTGTGAAGGTGCCTTTTATATTATTACTTTTATTTGTGTCTTGTTTCTTGTGTGAAATAAACAATATTTTTATCAAATCTTATTATTAATTTGAACGCACCTGTGCACATACACTATTGATTCATCATCAACCCATTATGTTCCCACCGAGGGGCACGGGTCTCTTCCCTGAGGAAGGTATAGGCCATACTCCACCACGGGGGCCAAGTCCGGATTGGTGGAGGCTTGTAAGACTAGTGGCTCGTCTTACTGTCAGAAGTTTTCAAGCCGCCCTTAGGCCTCTGACTTGGCTTAACGACTGCCATCTATCGACGGCAGCCGGCACCAACTGCTTAACGTGCCTTGCGAAGCACGGAACCGCTCGGAAAAATGCCACTAGCGTTAGTCATTGACAGTGACCCATCCATGGACTTAACGCGCCGTATGTTGCTTAACATTAGTGATCGTTTAAGATCACACAGGCAGCCCCGGCTACGAGCGATTCTTCGATAAGGTCCACATTATCATTGGTTGTATTACTTATACGCAATCGCCTCTCTGTTACATCTGATTTTTAATAGTAGCTTTTCGGCAAAAATAATAAATTCAGCGGTCCGTCTGTCTGTCCGGCGCCGGCGGCGAAGCTGCGATGTTTTTTTAATGAAACGCGCGGTGTCAGCCGCGGTCATCGCATCGAGGATTTTTTGTTCGACTCGACTGAGCAGACCAATATCACACGTACCAACCCCAGCATAAGAATCAGCTTGCAGTTCCATGTTTCACTCTATTCCCCGGATAAAATCCCGATATTCCTCGATGAATGCACCTCGTTTGGAATGAGCGCTGGCTCTGTGACGAGGTCGAAGACACCGCTTACTTTTGTGAGTCTTTTGTGTTCTCCTCTCTTGGTTGTATGTTTTATTTATAATAAACGAACGTTTTATTATTTGACTACTTTGTAGCACAGATTTTATTAAGGATTTCCAGCATTTATTTTACTGCCTGACCGACTACGTAGCTGTTCAACCTTTTATGAAGAGAACAAACCACTCTTGCACGGTAAATATCGGGGGAAATACTCTAAATAGAGTCTACGAGTTCAACATTTCAGGAGAAACGCTTACCGTTAAAAAGCGACGTTACAAATAACGATAACCGTTATCGTTAGCCGCGGGCCGGTGGCGACGGCGTTATGCGATCGTTACTGCACTCGGCCGCTACAGCGACTCGAACACTTCGCTACAAAAAGAACGATGTAATTTGACGTCTTTAATACATCGAAGTAGAGTCTGCTTGGTGTTAACCATTAATAAAAGAGATTTATTATGTATTTTATTGGATATTAATATTTAAATAATTTTATAGAACCGACGACGCGAGCTCTGTCTCTGCTCACCATCATTGAGATCTGCGAATCAAAGCAAAACCTGGTCAGACTAAAAAAAGTCACCTAAGTGTATCCAGAAGAAAATTAATAATGATTTTATCGTATATATATTGTTTTGTGCAGACCTTTTACAGCATACATTAGGTATATGTATACCCAATCATTATTAGCAGAGAAGTTTTTTTTATCTCTCCGGGACTCAGGTTTAAAATTTTGTATGAATGAAAAATGAAGACACAAAACAAAATGGAGAAAAATATATTTTTTTCTGGTTGAAAACTCAACTTAATTTGTGTTTTATAGACAATAAAGGGAAAGACAATGCGATGAGCTGCAACAAAGATAATATCGCTGAATGTAGTTTGTTTCTTGGAATGACGGAGGAAAGTCAAAAGTGAAACATAGCTGAAGCTGTGGAACTTATAGTACTCGCCTCGGTGTGATTTCATCATGGACGTACATATATTGCAAGTAAGAATAATACTGTTGATTTTTAAATAAAGGTTAAATACGAAAGTTTTTCAACAATATATGGAATAACAATAGGTTATTACGGCAGCCGCCACCAACTGCTTAACGTGCCTTGTGAAACACGGAACCGCCAGCGTTAGTCATAGACGGTCACCCATCCAAGTACTGAACGTGCCCTATGTTGCTTAATCTACATGGTCGTTTTATGATAACTCAGGCAGCCTCAAAAGTTGAATCGGTCCTGATTTTGGAATACTAAATACAGTAACATTCAATCAAAAAGACCCTGTTAGTTAGACAGACAGCTCTCCTATAATTGAGTATCCACATGTGGCAATCCTGTCCATAAATGAAGCAACACGGAGTCTATCGATGGCATTTAAACTCTATTTTATTCTTTGTGTGAAGTTTTTGCCGGAAGCCGAGCGGCCGACTTCTTTACCTTTCCGCTAGCAAGAGTTGGGCGTGGAGGAGAGACGTTATTCGTTCCAGTAATTCAGTTACCGAGTGCACCGGACTCACTTCATCTGTTCGAGCTTATAGTCCTATTAACGTCGTGCAAATTGCGCGCCGCCGGTCCGGGATTGTCGCAGACGATAACTAACATTGACTTGTTTGAAGCTTACCTTTGATCAAGCTTGTTCAGAAGTATTTTTGGTGAATATTTAACATTAAATACAAATATTTTAAGGCAGTAGAGTGCAAAAACTGTTTCAAACAAAATGTAGGGTTCATTTACAAGCAGGATATAGAATGATGTAGAGAAAGAATGGAAAAGAAACTTTTTAAGGTTTTTTATAGCTGTCTTTTTCCACTGCAACTTAACCCGAAGACAGCGATAACATTGCAGATTGACAATCAACAAACACAATTTAAATACTGTGTGTTAAAGTTAATTTCTGATATCTGTTATAAGTAAAGAATAATTATTTTTAGAATAAAAACTCCGGTGTTGGACTAGTTTTAGAGCAAGATGTCAGATGCTAGAGCAAGATGTTCTCTAAATATTTTTTTATGATGAGATTTTTTTACACAAAATATGCACTCCACATTTTTTGAGCTACAACACCGATAAGCAACAAGATCATAAATGAAATAATTCAAGTAAAACAATCATTTTGAATTGGCAGTAATAAAAGGTTTACAGAGAATCATAATATCTATATAGCTCTTAAAACGATAGGTCCTATTTATAAATAAAAAATCAAAATCAAGAATTTATTTCAACGTAAAGAATTTACATTCTGCTTGTTGAATGTCAATGTACATACAGTTATGTATAATGTTAGCCGCTGCCTTGGGGCCGTCTGTAGTGGAGAAAAAGGCAGCGAAAAAAAAACTCCACTCTGACCATCTTTTCTCAAATCACCTTAAAGTTATTACAAATAAAACATACAAAATAATATCTTGGATGTGTTGAACACTAGACACATTTATCCTCTGATTTAATTTAATATTAAACTACTATTTAATGCCATACGTCCTTGTCTTCTAAATAATGGTTGATTTTATAATAAGCTTTTTTGCAAAGAGTGTGCTTAACACAATCCTTAAATCGCGTTGGGGGTAACTCTAATATATCTTGGGGTATCTTGTTGTAGAACCTTATACAGTGCCCCATAAAGGAAGTATTAACTTTTGCAAGTCTAAATCGTGGAAATGACAATTTATGTTTATTCCTAGTATTAACGTTATGATGGCTACCAAGAGTTTCGAAGTCCTTAATATTTTTCCGAACGTACATAATATTTTCATAAATGTATTTTCTTGCAACTGTTAGGATGTTAGTTTCTTTGAAAAAATCTCTTAGCGAGTCCCTACTACCTAGCTTGTAAATACATCGGATCGCTCTCTTCTGCAAAATGAAGATAATCTCAATATCTGCTGCCCGGCCCCATAGTATTATACCATAGGACATAATACTATGGAAGTAACTAAAATAAACAAGCCTAGCAGTTGCAACGTCAGTAAGTTCTCGAATTTTTTTCACGGCTTATGCTGCGTAGCTTAGTCTATGTGCCAATTTTATAATATGTGGACCCCATTGTAGTTTGGCATCGATTGTGATGCCCAAAAATACAGTATCTTCAACAAATTCTAGTATAATTATATTAGCATTTTCAATTACAATGTTGTTTTCAACTAATTTTACGTTAGGTAGGGTAAATTTCATACATTTTGTCTTTTTTGAATTTAACAATAGATTATTTACTGTAAACCAATCTAGAACGAGAGCATTATTTGCTTCGTCAAGATTATTTTCCTGTCTCTTTATTTTAAAAACCAGTGACGTGACATCAGCATATAGCACTATCTCACACATTTTTTGTATCAAAAACGGTAAATCATTTACATAGACTAGGAAAAGGAACGGCCCTAAGATAGATCCCTGCGGGACTCCCATTTTTACAAGTGAGCCTGACGATTTAATACGATTTATTTCTGCTTTTTGAACCCTTCCTTCTAAATATGATTTTAAAAGATCTAGACTTAATTTTTTTATTCCATAGTGTTTTAACTTTGAGAGTAATGTTAATTAGAATAATTAGAAGCAAATGATAAGAACTTTGAAATGGCGAATAAAAGTAACATCAGCTGTTCCTTACATTTTAATGCCGGGGTTGGCACGCGTGGCAATTAAGCCCAGTCTCTCTCTCTGATAGAAGACCTGTGCCTCACAGTGGAACGTTTATAGACTGGGTTATTATATTATATATTTCGATAATGTGAGCGGATGCTCATTAAAAACTCACACAAAAAAAGCAACAGCTTTTTCGAGATTCCTAGTTGTATTGAGAATTTATAGCATAACTTTTTCATGTTGACAAGTAGAACTGCTCATTTTCAAATACGGATGGAGATTTGGGGGAAAAGGCTTACCTATAACCAGCTGTGGGCAGCGGTGGGCTGATGATGATGGGACACTTTAACACCGTGTATAAACTTGCTCATTTTTTTATTAGCAAGTATTAACTTACTACCAGGAACAGGACACAGAGACAAATCTCAAAGAAAGTCAATCGAAAGCAAACACAATCCACATGTAAAGACGACAATGTCCAATCACTATCGGGACTCGCCTGACTGATGAGCTCCGCTGTTTCACTGACAAGTGACAATTCCCAGACATACTATATCGTTGATAGTTGATAGAGATAATACAAAAATTATAATGACTGGATCGTTTACGTGTTTATAATACTATGTCTCTATAGAGTCCCAAAAATGTTAGCTACGGAATTAAACATTTTCTACACACAGTTAAATAAGTTGCTGAAATTAATTAACAAAAAACGTGACAAGACAGTTGTACTCTGTGGTGATTTTAATATAGAAATTTTGAAGCCAAATAAAACCTCTCAAAAATTTATCCATATTTTAACAAGTCACAACTTAACCTTAGCAATAAATGAGCCCACAAGACTACAAAGCAAAACATGCATTGACAATTTTGCTCACAATGATGCTACTTGCTGTCAGGCTGAGGTCGTCGATTTAGGTTTGTCTGACCATACAGCTCAAATATTGAAATGCAATGTCAAAAAAACATGTAAACTGAAATTTTGGCGGATAAAACGGAGGGACTACTGTGACGAAAATCTAAAAAAATTCAAAGAGTACCTAAATCAATGGAAATTTACTGACTTATACACTACTGACGACCCAAATGAGGCATACAACCGATTTCTTGACATTTTTCTTTTGCTGTATGAGCTATGTTTCCCATTAAAATATATTAAAATCTTCTGCGAAAAGAGAGTCAGATGGATATCAAAAGGTATAAAATTATGTACAAAAAGGGAAAGGACTCTGCTTTGGAACAATAGGATAAATCCAAGTGAAGTCAATAAATCTGCTCTAAAAACTTATACTCAAAGATTAAGAAAAATTATAAAGCTGACACAAAAATCTATAAACAGTCATTTAATTAGAACGTCAGTTAATAAGTCAAAAACAACTTGGAAAATTATTAACAGCACTAAACCTTATCAACCCAGGGAGCCCATTAGAAAACTAAAGGACGATAATAATACATTGATTACAGACCCAATAAAAATTGCAAACACATTTAATGACCACTTCATAGACCAAATAACAACTCCACCTATGGACCTACATATGACATATAAACTAAAATTCAATTCTCAACCATCTTCATTATTTATATCACCTACAATTTCGTATGACATAATCAAAATAATAAAATCATTAAAAAATAAAACAAGCGTAGGCTATGATAACATTAGCACTAACGTGATAAAATACGTTAATGAAATAATTTCACCCCATCTAAGCCACATAATAAATCTATGCATTGTTAACGGGACTTTCCCTGCAAAATTGAAAACAACGATAATTAAGCCTATTTATAAAAAAGGCGATAAAAACTCGGTTCACAATTACAGACCAATTGCCTTAATTCCAATTATTTCCAAAATATTTGAAAATGTTATTTATAATTCGGTCTACAACTATCTCGATAAATATAATATATTAGTAGAGCAGCAAAAAGGATTCAGAAAAGGAAAAAGTATTAATCTCGCAATATACGACTTTCTTGCGGATATAATACGATGCGTAGATTCTAGAGTTCCAGTATCGGCTATTTACATGGACATGACAAAAACATTCGACTACGTTAATCACAAAATTTTGCTACAAAAAATGGAATTCTATGGAGTGAGACGTACAACTTTAAAACTCATAAAATCATATTTAAACGGGCGAACACAACAAACTCAACTCTCAAATATTTGCGTAGAGACAAACAACGAAGTAACATATACTTCAAATGACCGCTTGTCTCTACATGGAGTCCCGCAAGGCAGTATACTCGGCCCATTGATTTTTTTGCTCTACATTAACGATTTGCCGCTGAATGTAAGCTACCCTATGACCCTCTTTGCTGACGACAGCACAGCGGTCATAAAAAAATCAGAAAATAAAAATTACGAACACGAAATAAATAAAACTCTCCAAGAAATAATGTCATGGCTAGAATCAAACTGTTTAAAGGCTAACTTAAGCAAAACTAAAATTATGCACTTTACACAAAAAACCAATCCACCTCCTGTAAACTTGGTATACAACAATGTAGCAATCCAGCAAGAACATGTCACCAAGTTTTTAGGTTTGACGATAGATCATAACTTAAGCTGGAAATACCAAGCCGAGGTAACGTGCAATAAGCTTAGTAAATCTGCCTACGCCTTATACAAGTTATCAAAAATTGTTAGTAGAGACGCCGTACTGTCAGCTTTCCACGGGTATGTAATGTCAACATTGCGGTTTGGAATTGTATTTTGGGGCAATTGCACTGAAGTAACTACAATATTTAAAGCCCAAAAAAGATGTCTGAGAGCGATGTGTCAGTTAAAATCTACTGAAACCTGTAAGCCATATTTTAAGGCACTGAAAATTCTTACACTTACCTGTCTATATGTATATGAAGTTGCTGTCTTTGTCAAAACAAACGAGTCGCTATTTCCAAAGGCGCACGAAAATAGCTCTAGAACAATACGGCATCCACATAAACTAAAAATTGAATCCTGTAAAACAGCCTTCAAACAAAAAAGCATTGTGGTCATGGGACCAAAAATATATAACAAGTTGCCAGATAATCTAAAATCGCTAAATACTATTCAATTTAAAAGAAAATTATATGACATGCTGACTAATAAATGCTATTATGACATGAAAGAGTTCTTTGAAGATAAATTGTAATTTGGATCAGATATTTATTAATTTAGTTTGTAATTATTGACACGCTGACATGTATATTTTCACCATTGACATTAATTTTGTATTTATTTAAATTGTTTTTTAATATTAACTTAATCTTTTAATTTTTGACATTCTGTATTTAATTGTATTTTTATAAAATTATTTAAAAAGTTTTACTTGTGACATAAGATTTGTATGCCTATTTAGGTAGAGCACAAAAGAAGCTATATTTTTTCAACCATTACACCTGATGTACTTGTGTCTCACAAATCAATAAATGAATTATGAATTATGAATCGTTGTGCGTTACAAGCGCTAAGGTAAAGACTGGGGTTACCTTACGATGTTTTCCTTCTTCGGTAGCGAGTGGTATGGCTACTACAACTTCACAAATGAACGTAACTTAGAAAACAATGTCGTTGGGTATTTACATGTTTATGATGTTCTTGCTTGGTTGCCACAAAACAGGGTATTCTGGTTTGGGACCCTCCCACATGCAAGGATTCGAACTCATGACCTCCCAAAAAAGAAACCGGTGGTCTACTACCCCCGCTCTTTTACCATACCCTGTGCAAAGACATCACAAACATGTTAAAATACCCACACAGAGGCCATTTGTAAAAATGTACGACGGCCCCCAGTGGGTATCAAATCCACGACCTTCTGCATGGTCATAAGACGCGAGCCCCTAGTCCAACGCGACAGTCAAAACAATAAATCGCAGGCAGCGACGATCCGCCGGTTATTAGCGTTGCGGTTACCGCAAGCTTTATGACTTCGTTCGCTGTTCATACCAGAAATAACTTCCGCAGTGCCACCAGATACACACAATTTTAATAACATAACAGTATAATACTGCTTTTATTACGTTTGCATTCTCTTAGTAAAAAAGCCAAACGGGATAAAGAAATAAACCCGGCTAAAGCAATTCCCGTTTGCCAGTGCTCCGTCTTGAAATTCCGAGCGATGGTGAGCAATAAACGGCAATACTGTAAAAAAGAACAGATAGAAATAATAATCCTCACAAAGAGGTGCGCACTAAATGGACTAGGAAAATTCTCGACGTCGTTTTTGAACACAAAAAATAAATACTAGAACGTGAGAAACTCGCGCTAGCGTTTAAAAAATATTGCGAAACATTATTCATCCGCATTCCATTGCAATTGTGGCCATAATTTTACTGGGTCAACACGTTTTGCCGTCGCCCGCCGACCTCAAGCTCTAATCTCCCGGTGATAAGGTAGAATTTGGAACGACCCGATTGCAGTGGTTAGTTTGTGAGTGAGGCTCGCGTTTGTCGGCAGCCATTTGTCGATTTAATCCTCTGCAGATGATCTTTATAGGAGTCTCGAGGGTGAGCCAGGTGGCGGAGTCGCCGACAGTCCGGTAGCGCTCCGCCGGGTCGCGGTCGCGGTCGCTTTATGTTAACTAACTATTTGACTCCGCCGCTATGAGCTTAGAAGTGGCCGCACTTCCATTTATATTTCAAATCATACCGCGAAGAGACGTTTTATCCAAGAATCTGCTGAATAAAACATTCGTCGACTCAGAAATTATCTTACTCGAGAAACATTAAGGCAGGTAGAGTCGGAGCCGCCTGGTAAATCTGTGATATAATACGCGGCATGACGTGTGATGCGAGGTTGAGCGTCTTTATAGCGCATTTAGCACAATTTTCCGCTGCATTTCCCGGCGATTGAATGAATGCAGAGACATAATTTACTTACATTGCTGGGAAAGAATGGAACTTTGCAAAAACGTTGTGATAAATGCTGTAAATGTGGATCGTTATCTGAACGTGCGACTATGACTGGGCATAAACCTTAAGCTAATTACGAATGACTATATGTGTATCTGTGTTTGTATTCGGACAAAAAAATCCAGATCTTGGATTATTATATGTTTGTGATGTCGCTGTTTCTAGTTCCCACGTCACACTGTGTCCTAGTGTGGGGCCAAACACAATAATGTAATATGTGTCTGAATGTAAATGTTTATGTTATGTTTGTGTTTACTTACTATGGATGCTATCCGATGTTAGTAATGTCCTTGCCTGGTTACCATAGCAGAGGGTATCCTAGTTTGGGACCAGGTCAAGTGATTGTGTGGTGTGGAATATAAGATAATAATTAATTACCTATTCTACATTTTAATGACACCGAGGTATTTTAAATCTGTGAAAATTTCATAAACATTAATTGTGATACAAAATGGAACTTTACGATCTTGACCGGGGCTCGTTTTGGCGCGTGTTTCCACTTCAATTACTCGCCGAGTGGAATGTATTCAAATTGGTTTGTTTCCATTACCCCGCGGCTATAAACCGTTTAGCCTGAAAAAGCGTCAGTTTATGGACACGCACGCTCATTAAGGCCTACAATTGTCATTTGGCGACAAAACAACGTTAATTGTAGTGCAGCTCGCGCTAATGAGCTACAACTAATTGTCTATAAACTTTCATTATCATAGCGACTAATGTAAACAGTTTATATACATCCCACTGTAAGGCACTGGGCTTCTCTCAGAGGGATAGTATGGGATTAACACCATGCTTGCCCACCGCGGATTGGCGATTTCAAACGCTAAGGTTATATTGAATAGCTCAGACACTCAGATTTTCTCACGAAGTTTTCCTTCACAGTTAGCAAATGGTATCGATACTATAACTTCACAATTATGCGACATAAATACACATTTTTTTTGTTCTTCTTCTTAAAAATACACATTTATAAGTTTGAAGTGGAAAATTACAAAAAAAAAGAATCAATAAATTCTTTCAAATGGCTGTGAAGATAAAATCGTAGACGTAATAATCTTTTCCATGAATGATTTAATAAAATTATAATTTTTTCCTATATCTACGAGGGGCATGCCAAAAGAAACTAGATACTCAAAAATTATAAAATTTATTCTTTATTACAAGTATCGATCTTTTCAAAGTATTCACCCTGAGCACGTATACACTTTTCCATACGTCTGAACCAATTGGAAAATACCTGTGACCACTCTTCTTTAGATACCTCAGAAATCTCGAAATTATAGGCAACCAGCGCATCTTCTTTGCTTTCAAACCTCTTCCCCTTTAGTTTTTCTTTGATTTTTGGAAACAAGTAAAAATCACAAGGCGCTAGGTCAGGGGAATATGGCGGGTGAGGGAGAATTGACACATTTTTCGAGTTGAAAAAGTCTAGTGTTCTGGCAGACGTGTGCGGCGCCGCATTGTCGTGGTGCCAGAGAAGGTGCCGGATTCCTGACTTCGGTCGCTTGTCACACCAAGCTGATATTACTGTTGGAGCACAAACTGTCACATACCATTCGGAGTTCACCGTTCTTTCATTCTCTAGCACAACAGTAGCAATATGACGCGTTTTGCAAAAAAACGAGGCGACCATTTGTTTCTGTGTGCTTCGTGCACGGCGACATTTCGTTGGAGTTGGCTCGTCTTCAAAGCACCATACAGTCGACTGTCGCTTTGATTCGGGATCATAGTTATATAGCCATGTTTCGTCACCAGTCAGTATATCATATACGTTTTTTTTCTCGCCTCCGTTGAATTTATCTATCATGAATAGGCACCAATCCACCCGACGGTCTTTCTGCTCATCGGTAAGTTTGTGCGGCACCCATCTCGAACAACGTTTACGGAGAGAAAGGTGGTCGTGAATTATGGTTTGCATTGCTGCTGATCCAATTCCCAGTTCTCGCTCTAGCTCTACATATGTAATTCGTCGGTTTTCGCGAATAAGTTTTTCGACTGCACGAACGTTTTCTTGCGTGACCGCGGTTGGCGGCCGTCCTGTCTTCGCTTCATCTTCGAGACATCCCCGTCCTCTTTTAAATTCAGCAAACCAATTGAATACTGTTGCTCGGGAACAAGCAGACTCACCAAAAGTAGAAGCCAAAAGTTCAAAACATTCTTAAGGCTTTAAACCTTTTTTAAAGTCATAATAAATCATAGCGCGAAAATCACGTCGACTGAGCTCCATTGTTGCAAGTGAATTCCCGCCAGATTCTCGGAAAAATGATGCTCATTCAAATAAAAAATAAATAAAAGAAGTGTGTTCTATATTCAAATATGTCAATAAAAAACCAGCCTTTGATGGTGTATAGCTTGCCAGTGTCAATTATATGAGAAAAGAGTATCTAACTTCTATTGGCATGCCCTATTTTGTTTCTTGCAAATTTCATGATTCTTTATCAACAGGAACTACTGGGGTTTTGATAGTGATAGAGTTGGAGGGTATGGAAAGTATGACATAACAAGTTTAAAATTGTACACTGTCAAGGGACCGTGAAGTATTTGACTTGAATTTCAACTTAATAGCATTGTCTGTTCCTGAGAACAATAGTATTGACTGACTGCTCAAAAACTTTTTAAAACCTTGTTTAAATTACCTCTAAGCTTTACTTAGACAATATTGACTTCGGAATTTGTGAAAATTTTATTATCAATATTTATTTTATTTTTGTAGCTTTTACTCGTGTATAATAAAGAATATGATGTCACCTATATTACAGAAAGGAAATATGGCAAACCTTTCTTCACTGCCATCTCTTATCTATTTTATTATTTCTTCTACTTTATTCGTGGCAGGTGGCAGTCCCTGGTTTCTGCCTACCTCTCTAAGATACAGGCTTTAGCTTATGTACGTATGTATGTACTTTATACTGAAAGTGAACTACTCAGCTATTCTGTTAATTTTTGCACTTAACAAATCTCAATAATTGCTATTCTAGGTAGAGCCTCAGCCATTTTTACCCAAAAACCAATTCTATTTTTTTATTAATATATGTTCCACTATTCATAGACATATCTCAATAGATATCAATGCTGAATGAAAACATGATATCTATTTGTTATAATATATTATGCTACATATATTTGAAGCATTTTTATCTTGGGCATTTTTGTGAGCGGTTCCACACGCACGAGCAAAGTGAATGAGTAACAGGACATATCTGTCGCAAACATTTTCACATTATGTGTTCACAGATGTATAAATATAAGGTACTATAGTGAATACATACATGAGACTGAGCAAGGATTTTGTTTGCACCCAAGAATTTTTCGAAAACGTCTCTTGACGGTTTTTTTCCTCACCTACGTACCTAGTTAAGTAGAGGAGGTACTAGTTCGTAGCGTCAAGTGCAAAGATAATCGCTCGGAAGTTCAAGGCCACCTGGGAATCCAATAATTGTATGAATATATCAGTTATGTGCCAATCAAACTCAATACCAGCTCTATTAAATGTGTGCTGAATTTGATATTGCTACCTGCATGCTTATGATTGAGTTTGTAGTTACAGTCATATTGAAGTGCCACAACGAATCGCAATGTTGTTAAATGATTTAAACATACTTACATTTATCGAGCTCCCAAATTCGTCCGTCGTGCCAATTAGTTTGTTTGACGGACGTGATTAGTGCCGAATTAACCGGACAACAACAAGCTCGAATACTCCGTGCGAGATTGCGTACGTATTCATTCAATAATTGCGACCATTATTTGTGTTCTGCGGTGGTATGTCATTGGATCTACGGACCATGTGCGTACTAGAATTGTAATTAACTTAATACTATTGTATTAAGAAGACACTCTTGTCTTAACAATTTCTAATATGGACCTGAGGTTTTCATAGTTAGACAATTAATCAATCAATCAATGTATATCGTTCAAGGCTCAACATAATGCTTGCTTTGACTTAAAAAAATCTGAGTAAAATAGAGTTCCGTACTCTGAGTTTTTTCTGAAATATTTCCGAACGCCAAGACAGTTATCTTTTGTGATTTAAAAATTTTTAGTTTTCAGATTTTCCCTGTGTTTGTGGTATAAAACAAATTACTTGCCAAGTTTTATAGTTCTAGGTCAAATAGGCCGTATGAATTTAGATTCCCTTGTGTGTCGAATTATACTTTTTTTGCGGCATAAACGGCTCTTTTCTTACGTAAGCTTAGAAGATTCATTTTTACAGCTTCAAGGAACCGTATTTGGTTTAACTTCCACTAGATAACTTCTCGCGTTCTCGAGATAAAGGGTTTTGACTCTTGAAAGACGAATGGTCGGACGGACGGACGAACGGAAAAACTTACAGACAACAAAGTGATTTTATATGAGTTACGTTTTTTTCTTTTCAGGTATGGAACCCTACGGAAAAGAAACTGATAAGCGTAAGTTTTTTATTTGTGCCCATAATGAAGACCTTTGTAAAAGATATAATATTACAGGGTATCCTGGGTGTGTGGCTAGAAGCAATGTATGTGCGTGTATGTAAATGTTATGTTATATTAATAATTATAACTCACACACAACATAATTACTTGACCTGGTCCAAACTAGGATACGCTGTGCTATGGTATCCAACCAAGGACATATTACAATAATCGAAAAACACCCAGACTTAGGCTAATTGTGCAAATGTACGGCCGCTCCCAGTGGGAATCAAACCCACGACCTATTTCTTGGTAACTAAGCGCCTTAACGGCTCAACCACCACGCTCACCAACGAGGCAGTCACTCGAGATCGCTCGCTGAAGCCTTTATAACTCATCCAAGCATGTTTGGTCGGTGGTGAAGGCCGGCTCCTGTACGTAATGAGAAACGACACTGAAGTATGCGGAGGAAATGTATATGCGCTTAAGTTGTGTAAAAATGCACACGCGAGGCTCGCCGGCTCATTATAAAATTGTTACCGCATTCTCTCGTCTAACAGTTACGGCCGAGATACGTGCTGTTTGCACACAATACATTGTTACATTAATGGAGTGAGAGGTGGCGATAAACTTGAGAATTTGGAGTTTTATGGGCGATCTCGCGCTTTTACGATTTCGTCACCACACTCTTCTTAAAAGTTATCTATTTTCTCACATAAACTCTAACAACTGTGGCCGTTGATTTAGTGTGGCAGTTTCTTACATCAAATATGTGAAGTGACCTCTCTGCAGGTGCAGCTATAAATACTGCATTACAAACAGTATATTATGGGCATTTGCAAAAAATAATCTTTATTTAACCGCCTTTACTTCCTCTGATAATGATACATTAAAATGCGGTAGACGATGAAACATATAAAATGCATGAAAATAAAACTTATGTCTCACTATGATGGCCAGACGGCCCCAGGGCAGCGGCTAACATTATACATAACTGTATGTACATTGACATTCAACAAGCAGAATGTAAATTCATTACGTTGATATACATTTTTGATTTCTGATTTCAATGTTACAGAAACTTTTAACTGCATGATGCGTTTTGATAAAAAACCATTTTCAATATTTGTATATGTCAAATATCTACCTGTGCTGTTATGAATATAGAGCCAAAAATGGCCACAAAATCAGTTTATTGTGTGGTGGCCCCACATTAATATAAATTTATCACGGCAACAAATACACATAATTTGTGAAAAATTCAAGTGCCGAGCATGGTTCATGTAATACAGCCTGGTGACAGATGGACGGACAGTGGAGTCTCAGTAATATCTTCACTCATGCCTTACCCTTTAGGTACGGATTCCTTAAAAACATATTTTACTAACTCTAAACTACCGAATTCCAGCAGGATATGCCAATATCAGGACAAATGAATCAAATTAAACACAATAATCTGTCAAACGGTCATGAGTACGACTTTTCACAACAGTGAAAAAAAATTACCACAAGAAAGTGGTTTGTTAATTCGTGGAGCGTGTGCCTTATTCAGGTTGCTACCCAATGTAGCAACGATACAATGTTGCCACTTCTATTACTAACGTTTTTATTAAGTCCCTGCCGAGCAATTTTCTTCCTTACCACACTGGTATCATGGCTGAAATCGTGCTAGGGGTTGGGGGAAGGCACTGAAAGGCACCAAACTCGTGAATCGCTAATGGCCGCAATGACTTCCCTTTTTAACTGTATCTACAGTGCGAGTGTTCTTTCGATTTACCTACCATTGGTACATTCAAATAACTGGTTCGGTCTTAACTACACTGGCCTGCAAAACTAAGTATCACACTTTTAAAATTGCAATAACTTTTTAAGTACACAAGATATACTTTCGAAATAAAAAGGACTCGAAAAAGAGTTTAATAATGCATATAAAAACTTCATAGGTGATAACCTTTTTGTAAGATACGCCCGAAAAAAACTTTAATAACAAAAACAATCCTTATTCGTTTTACCATAATTTTTTTTTTCTTTCTGTTTTTGTTTTCAAATTTTTCCTTGATCGTTAGTCTTGTTACACTAAGTTAGATAGATTTGCTGAGAAATCAAGCTAAGCGATGTTACGGGAAGCACAGGTTACACAGAATGGCGCTCCATTAACTGGAGTTGCAGCACGACTTATTAAAAATGTTACTAATGTACAGTTTACTATAGTTTGAAGAAAGCTGATAAAATTTGCTATAAAACGTTTTTTATTTTAAATCTCTAACTCCCATAGTTTAGAAAAAAAAAAAAGTGTGATACTTACTTTTGCAGGCCAGTGTAGTTTATTGTGTGGTTTAAATTTACCGAATAACTGGGAGCTGCAGAGTTATTTGTCGGTACAGCAAACGATTTAGACGTTTTTCATTGAACATTGACAATATGGAATTGAATATATTTATATATTAGAATAGATAATTATATAAGCTATGTTTATGTTTATTTCAGTATACCTAATTTATAGTAACTTCGTAAGATATTAATTATTATTAATTTGTTTTTATCTAACTTCTGTTATTTCAAAAATAAATTTAGTGTCACCACATTGACGTAATGTTTAAATTGAGTATTGTATATTGAACTCTTGGGATTTTTTAAGGTATATTACTTGTATCCTACACGACCACCAATTCTCATTCACAACAAACAGAATACAATATATTTAAATTCTTTACAAGACCTGTACTCAACAACTATGCTTATTACAAATAATTAATGATATTATTTGATTTGATTTTAAGTTCACACGCAAATTTATTTTGATTTCTGATAAAAGACTCTAACAATAACATCTCCTAAGCTTCTGATCAAAACTTTGGATTGTAAAATAAATCACAATTGTTAGTTCTCGAATCATCATCATCATCAGCCAATCGATACCTACTGCAGGACTAGGCCCCCCCTCATGGTTTTCCAAGTTTTCCGGTCTTGTGCTATCCGCATCCAGTGACTCCTGGGGGCCTGCCTACGCTTCCGGATCCGAGATCATCATCAACCAGTTATGCCCCCACTGAGGGGCACAGGTCTCTTCTTCCCTGAGGAAGGTATAGGCCATACTCCACCACGGGGGCCAAGCCCGGATTGGTGGAGGCTTGTAAGACTAGTGGCTGGTCTTACTGTTAGAAGTATTCAAGCCGCCCTAAGGCCTCTGACTTGGCTTAACGACTGCCCTCTATCGACAGCAGCCGGCACCAACAGCTTAACGTGCCTTGCGAAGCACGGAACTGCTCGGAAAAATGCCACTAGCATTAGTCATAGACAGGGACCCATCCATGGACTGAACGCGCCGTAGTTGTTTAATCTTAGTGATCGTTTAAGACCACTCAGGCAGCCCAGGCTACGAGCGATTCGGTCAAAGATCGCCAGGTCAGAATTTTTCTGCCCTTTAAGTCAACAGTTCTCGAGCTATATCTCGCCTACTTCCTTCTACTCAGCAATTCTTCGATTTGTTTCCGAATCACTTCGTTATTTCTGTAAATTTTTTGTTCTGTTTCTGTCATTGCTCGATTCAAACAATGCGCTGGGAGCTGGGCACTCCATTCATTGCAAAACAATGAGACTCTACTGACTTGTGACCACATCAAAGGGATTTGCCAAAAAACCGCCAACTGTGTGGAGCACGTGGAGAGCCACGGGCTGATACGCTCTTTGTACAGTCGACAGCAGGGCTATTTCATGATTCAATCTGACAATTGAATGCTGCGAAGTGATTTAATCTACAGATTAACAAGTAAGAACACCCGGTTACTGTATTTGTTTGAAATGCGGCCCTGGTCAACCGTTTTATTTTTAATTTGCTTGTTTATTTAAACCAAATTCAAAAAAGACTGTGGACCCGTTGGCAGGTCCAATGTAAACTACGGTGCATTTAAATCGAATTTTGAAGATGATACATACGACAGTCGCATGAGCAATATGAGCATGTTTTATTTTTTGAAAACTTTGATACATTTCAAATATGAATAATAATGTAATGTACGTAGCTGTGAAAGAAAAATGTTCTAGGCCTGACACTAATATTTTTCATTTCACTTTACTTAAGTAAACACATAGCTAGTAAAAGTAAGTTGATTATTAACCTGTAGAAGAATTTGCAATTATAACTTTTTTACTTTTAAGTGCAAATTATTTTGTTTTGGAAAACTTTTTTTTAACTTTTTTTTTCATGTTCTATTTGTTTTTTACGTTAATAATTTTTACATCTCATAATCCGTGTTGGACGATGCGGTGGACTTTATATTACCACAGCTTTGGTATGTACACCTGATGAAGTGAATCTGACACCCAGCTGAAGCACCCGAAGCCACCGATGACAGAACCTTTTTAATGTTCTTTTCTGAATACACTACGTAAAATATTTGCTAATTTGGTCTCGGAACAATGTTCAAAATTTTGTTTAAAGTTCATCGTGACACTCGTTGCTGTTCTCTTTGATTTAGTAAGCCACGGTGGCTCTAAATTTTTTAGTGATTAGATAAATTTAAAAAAAAGATCTTTTGACTACATTTTCTAAAAACAAAAAAGAAATTTAATTCCTATGCGCCTACGTCCTCACAGCCTAATTCCAGTCGCAAACTAAACCGACATGTTCTTACACGATCCGTTTTGTCTATTCGGTCAGGCAGATGTGATTAAATTGCTTCAAGCCGTCCGGCCGCCGGAAGCGCGATGGCCTTAAGGCCGTTTGACCATACACGGTCCAAATTTATGTCCACTCAGGCGGAATAGGCTAGTTTCCTAAAAAAATGTAATTAGTCCGTCTTTTAGATTATAAAAAAATATTGGATACGTATTTTTTCTTTTTTCGATTAAACAAAAAATAACAAAGATATAGCCCATTGAAGTTACGTGTGACGTCACTCAGTGCTACAAAATGTTATTTTTTGTTTAATCGAAAAAAGAAAAAATACGTATCCAATATTTTTTTATAATCTAAAATACGGACTAAATAGAATTAAATTATTTTGACCCTGGAAACTACCCTATTGAAGATAAAGGCCTTTTAGAGTGCTATGTTAAGGAGAATAAGCTGTCGACTGTACTAACTGCGTAGCATACGTCACGTAACACGAAAATGAACCCGGTTTATTGGCAGCTTTAGTTACACTGGCTTGCAAAACTAAGTATCACAGTCTTAAAATTACAATAACTTTTTAAGTACACAAGATATACTTTTGAAATAAAAAGGACTCGAAAAAGAGTTTAATACTGCATATAAAAACTTCACAGTCGATAACCTTTTTGTAAGATATGCCAGAAAAAAACTTTAATAACAAAAACAATCCTTATTCGTTTTACCATATTTTTTTTGTTTCTGTTTTTGTTTTCAAATTTTTCCATGATCGATAGTCTTGTTACGCTAAGTTAGATAGACTTGCTGAGAAATCAAGCTAAGCGATGTTACGGGAAGCACAGGTTACACAGAATGGCGCTCCAGTAACTGGAGTTGCAGCACGAATTATTGAAAATGTTACTAATGTACAATTTACTATAGTTTAAAAGAAAGCTGATAAAATTTCCTATAAAACGTTTTTTTATTTTAAATCTCTAACTCCCATAGTTTAGAAAAAAAAATATTTAAAAGTGTGATACTTACTTTTGCAGGCCAGTGTATAAAAGGACTTTAGTCACAGTTTACCATACAGATTCTAGACTTCTAGACAAACACAAACATTTACAAACTGGCAAATACATTGCGTCTGCCCCCAAATTAACATACCCTGTGCCGTGGGAACTAGTGAACTAGGGAACAGTGACATCACAAACATGTAAACATCGAAGACGTGGGGTTTCTTTTGTCCCCAGCCGGGATAAAAATCCGGGACTTCTCGTATGGTAAGCAGATCCGCTAACCGCTGCACCAATAAGGTCCTCAATTATAATAGGGTAATTAAGTTACTAATCCCATTGAGATTTTGTGGCGTATTTCTTTTTCCGTCCTGAGGGTGATAATTCAAGGTAAGATAACAATAGCAGGGCACACACCTCTTGCCGAGTTATTTGATATTATATCACTAGGCACTAATGAGTGTACGGTAATAAGGTCGCTTGTCGCCTGGCTACCATTCATACTGGCAACGTGACCAGACTAGGCGGATCTGTGTAAAGCCTTTGTACCGCGCGGCGTCACGTGGATTTCGGGGATTGAGAGGAGGAAGGAAGCTCAAGATAAACTGGTCGCCGCTAACTCTTGTATATAGTTATGGAGGAAGGATACTAATTTGTCATGACAACGGCCTCGGAATGAGGACCCCGTGAGCGCAATTTATTAGCGTTTTCATTATTATTAAAATCCGAACCACTGTTATCTTTTAATTGCCATACATATACAAGTTTCCAGTATATTTAGATATATTCTCATACGGGTGGGTTTTGTATAGTACGATCGTTTCAAGTTGATAAATGTCATACAGCGTGCTGCAGGCAGAAGCGTTGAAAGCTTTAAAGTAAAGTAAAAAAGTAAAAATTGTTTATTTCGTAATATGTGTTTGACAGTATACAAGTTTTGTTGGGCCCCACACTAGGTATATCCTGTATCGTGGGCTCCCGTTTGTGGGTTTCTAATTGTAGAAACACCCTATCTGCCTCATCGAGCTAAGATGGTTATTCTAATCAGCTCGGTACAAACAACATTATGACACAAAAACTATAAGAAATATGTTAAGCACACTCTGTGCATAAAAGCTTACTATAAAATCAATAATTATTTAGAAGATTAAGATGTCTGGTGTTAAACAGTGGATTCATATTAAACGTATTCAGACGTGTTCAGTATTAATTTTTTAAGTTTGAAAGTTTGTTAATTAAGCTAAAGCTGTTTTCAAAATAATAAATGTTTAGTTTCTTTATTAGCGGAAACTGTGACTTTGGCGTTTATAAAGTTAACATTTTGTTTTTACTGTAAATAAAATTATTTTAATTAGAATTTATAAAATATCAGCTGTGTGTAAATAAAATACATACATTAGCTAATACACATTTTTTCTGCTTCCAATGCGTGCATGCAACGTCTAATGAGTCTCAATGAAGCGAAAGTGATATTCAGTAAGGATCGTGGTAAGTGGCGTCCCTGATTTCTGCCTACCCCGATGGGATCCAGGCGTGAGCCTACGTACGTATGTCCAAACAATCTTCGAAAATCTCGCAAATCTAGAACCGTCGCGCTCTTGTAGAGTTGGCCGTGGCGAGTTGCCCAGAGGCACTGTACCGGCTCTAAATTGCTCCGAATAATGGCACTAAAAGGAAAAGAAGGCTCGCCCGCTGCAGTCGGCAAGCTCCGTTAGGTTTCACTTTGCATTCCTCCGCACTCATAACCGGCGGCGCCGTAACGTATTCCGATACGGCCCGGCGCTCGCGCCACGAAAACGAGAGATTTTCACCGATTGATTTTGATTGGTTAGAAAATACAGCCATGTAAATTTGCCTCTCGTTAGTCGGATATTGGAAGTTATCTCTCTAAATAAAAGTGCGGCTGCTTCCCGTCCGGCTCGTGTTGCCGATACTTCCGCCCCAATAAAAAACCAAGAAAGGAAGCGAGCGTGACCAGTTGACCATCTTTCATTTGCCGTTTCCGGGCACATGTTACAAACTGTCAATACATAGAAGGTCGCTCTTCAACGCCATGATTTTCTTACTTTGCTTGAGATTACAGAACGTGAGCTCTTGTGTCTAGGGGAGCCATTCTTCTATGCGAGGTGTTCCTGTTCATTCCCCCGAAGTCCCAGGTGCGGGCTCGTCAATTGCTGAATATTGTGCGGCGGGGGGCGCGGGCGGGGCGCGCGGGGTGATTGACGAAGGACGCCAGATTATCGGGGCCAATAAGTTATAGTCGCACCGCAGTGACAGCGACCCTCGTTACCCGCCGCCCCCGCGCCTCGCGCCCCGCGCCCTGGCCCGCGCTAAGCCGCCGATTTATACGAGTCCTGTATTTGCATGAATTACTCACTTGATTACTCGAGATACCCGGTGCTGGCAAAAAATATGCAAGTCAGGTGATCTGAGTCAGGTGTGGCGCGGGAGTGTCCCGGTGAACTTTACACAAAGCGGCGTCGGCGAACTTTTTGTGTACCCGCTGGCACCCCGCGCCCGCCCGCCGCCTGGTTATGAGTTTTATCAAGGAATATTCTTTATGTTTGAGTTGACTGCCTAATTTCTTGTCGGTTCTACAGAAATTTTCATTAATTTGAAGCGAAACTCTCAACATTCACGAAGTTTGTGGCGAAGTGAAAATAGGTCTGTTTTTTCATACTAACATTCGTGAACGTTTGCTTGTATAGATTTCGCAAAGTTAATGTAAATTAGTGTTGCTCTCTCAATCAGCGCGTAATACGCGACCAACTCTGATTGAGTCGTACATCTTTTGTTTTCACTTTAAAATAATATAATATAAAAAGTTTATTTGTTACCGAAACAAACAAAACAAAAACGCGTTCGCGTGTAAATCGGTTTCTACATAGCGTAATTAATTCTACTCAATAAGAATTAAACGGCACCAAACTAGCCGTCTCATGACTGACAGATCTACAAAGCGTCATTTCACTGCATAAATACTGCAGGGTATGCTCGTGGAACTATATCGATTATCTCTCAGTTCGAATATTCTGGCTCGCATTCAACGCTCGCCACGCGGTTGGCTCCACATAACTGTAATACCGCTTGAACAATACGGATGACGCAATGTCCATTACTGCGACGACGTAGCGATGTCGCGCCGCCCCGCGCCGCCGCCGCACCGATAACGCAGCTGCACTTGCAGCTTGCATCGCGAGATTGCAAATAAATTTCCCGCGAAGCGACCGAAATAGGGCCGCTAAATTTATTTAAACGATCTAAAGTTTAACGTGGAGTGGAAAGAAAACCGGTCCGGGAAATGGAATTTTTATCAAATTGTGCAAATAGCCGCTTCAGATACTCGAGATAAAAGCTTAGCAATTGAAAGAGATTGCTTTGGAAAATTACTGTTTTCGAGCCTAAAAATAATTATACTTTCTAATACGATATTGAAGTACATGAAATCGGTTTTGTGTTGAGGCTGGTGTCTTGCGGGAGACCCGGCTTGGATGACCCGCAGGTCGGGGTCGGCCGCAGATTGGACTAAAATCCCATCGACGAGACACTTTCACGATTCAATACACAATGCCGCATACGTATGATATCCACGTACCGCGCCGTTCGTTTTTATGAATAGCTCTTATATTCATTTGGGAAATTCGTGCGGAATGCCCTCTAATACATTCAAAGCACACGAATCACTGGCGTTTTTATTTCACGCGTAACCAACCGCATTTACGTTTATATGTGACTGAATGAATAAAACAGCATGCTTTATTGGGCTGCAGTCGGGAGCGGAGCGACGCGCATTGTTCTGCGCTCGCTAGATGCCAGTGCGCGCTGTATAATTGTTATGACTAAGACTTATGCCATAAAGCTGGAATGTGACGCCGCATAGCCCATAATGATTCCGGGAGCGAAACGGTTCACAGATCAAACTTAATGGCTTTTGCCTTTGCTGCCAGACGCTCGTGAAAACTCTAGAGGTAGATGAAACATTTCTTGCATATCTGAAAGTTTGGAAAGCCTTTGCTGTTGTCTGAAAACAAATCAGTGTCTCTGATTTTTGGCTGTGCTCTTGCCGCAGACGTGGGATACTTTTGGCGCTGCGCGAGGGGAGGGTGAGTTTGTCGCGCTCTGATAAAGCGCACACAGTTTTACGGAACGTATAACGTGACGGGGCTTAACCACTAACACTTCCGAGCTTGAAGTGATGCCAACCGCATCCGTGGATTATGGCGATCGCATTTCGGTACGATTGTCTTAATTTTATATTGCTTTCGAACGAAATGCAGCGTCGTTAGTTCGGCGGTGCGGGGACTACGCTTTTACGGAATTAACTATGTAATGGTGCCAAGGTAGTATTTCTTTCAAGATTAGTTATCTGGAACCACCAAAACCAATATTATGTATACGTCGATTAAAAAGGCTGTGGTGGAGATTTTACGAAGGCACTACCTCCTAGAGGAAAATACGGCCGTTAGTGCTTAAGTCACATTTAGTGTGGTGTTAATAAAGCTTTCTCATAACTGCCTTTGCTCTTGAGTACCCATTTATAGATGTAGTTCGAAATTTCATCAGCCTCAAGAACGATTTCAGAGATGAAAGCGATTATTAATGAATTATATTGTATTGTACACACGAGAACACAGTACAGGAAAAGTACCGACAGAAAATAGATAGATAGATAGAGAACACTTTATTGTACATAAAGAAGGAAATACAATGGTGAATTTATCTCTCGATTATTGTAGAGCTGATTATTATTGAAGAGCCATCTACTATTTATTCGCAGAACACAACTACGTTCGGGCGTTAATCAGTAAGGCTCTCAGTATCAATCTAGGTAATTACAAAAAATGAATGTAATATCATGAAAACAAAGACTTATATAAAACACCTGAAACATTTGAAAACTCCCGATTTACAAAAACGCGAATTTCTCCTTCAGTCACCTTGTCGTGCGATTGACAGCTCGTAATTAATTTTTTAATTTTAAAGCGCACACGGAACTGTGCCCTAGGAAAAACTTTGCTTTAATACGATCAGATGAATCACTTTACAAAGTCAGTTTTAATATTCGTCATCAACCTATTATGTCCCCACCCAAGGTCTCCCTTAAGAAGGTGTAGGCCATTCTCCACCACGGGGGCCAAGTCCGGATTGGTGGAGGCTTGTAAGACTAGTGGCTGGTCTTACTGTCAGAACCGCTCGGGAAAATGCCACTAGCGTTACTCATAGAACGGTCACCCATCCATGCACTGAACGCACCCTATTTTGCTTAACCTTCGTGATCGTTTAAGATCACTGAGGCAGCCCGGGCTACGAGTTTTAATATTAATATAATACAATAGAAATTCTTTATTTGGTACTTCCTAAAAAAAATTGACGATGTTGTGATATAAACTGAATAAATGAATATGAATATACAGTTAATGAATACAGTAGGTAAGCTAACATTAATATAATAGTATACCAAAAAGGTTTCTGCTTAGCTTAATGCCGTAGAAGAGATACGGCGGATGCGTAGAAGGTTATAACTAAAACTTAAACTAGGAACTAAAAATCTAATGGACCCATTTACAAAAACTCAACTCCCCAAATCACTCCAATGTCGCCGACTATGCATGTAGCCATAGATTAAATAAAACAGTTTCAGACTGGCATTAGAGGAATCGCGTTCCTACAACACGGCCTTATGGCCGTAGGATTCTAAGACTAAACACAGCATGGCGTGTTTTTAACCGACTTCAAAAAAGGAGGGGGGGTCTCAATTCAACTATTTTTATTTCATGTTTGTTTCCTCAGAACATTTTACTGGGTGAACCGATTTTAATGATTAAAGATGATATGATATTAATATTGCCTCAATTCATCGCACCACCGTCGTCCAGAGATGGTCCGGCCTCCCCCAAAGCATGCCTTTTTCTGTCCTCGGCCGTCCTCATCCAGCCCCTGCCAGGGCCTCATTTCATTGAACTACAATTCATGACATGCTAAGACAATTCGACGTCCGTTACATAGCCAATAAGTCACATTTTAGCAAGTACGATTCGGCTACGCAATGTTCATCGAATCGTTGAATAGCTTCTATATATTCAATAGCTAATTTAGTAGTCTACTAACCAATAGCAGCACATTGTCATTCCAATGTCATGTAAGCAGCTTATATACGTCCCACTATAGGGCACAAACCTTCTCTCAGAGGGAATGCAGGGGGCCCTAAAGCCCTTTTCTAACATCCTAAAATATATATTTTCTATCGCAACACATTTTTATGCAAAATGACGCTGTTTTTACTACATTACGAAGGGATCGTCGGGATAAAATGTAAAGGTCACGTTATTGTATCTAATAATTTCAATAAAATGTCGCCCAAAAACACATCCTCGAAAAAACGTATTCTCTGGGCGCGGGGCAGGACTTGTCTACATTGCGGGCCTGTTTCGTAGTTTACACACATACACACATATATCACGCCTGTATCGAAGAGGGGTAGGCAGAACCCAGGGGCTGCCACCTGCCACGATCCTGACAAATCACTTTATGCTACGTAATGAATCTCGAATAGTCAAAGTAAACCCCGAAGTGTAGATTTAAAAATCTTGGCCCAGATATGTAATCCTATCTAACTAACCCAGCTTGACTTAATATCAAATTATTTATTTATTTTTTGTAATAATATCTTCCACACAGCACAATACTCGACCTGGTCTCAAACTAGGATAACCTGTGTTATGGTTAAAGAACACCCAGGCTGAGGCCTTTGTACAAATGTAAAGCGGGCTCCTGTGAGAATCGAGCCCACGACCTGCTTGTTAGCACCTAAGCGCCTTGGCGGTTCGTCCAACAAGGCAGTCAAATCGTACATTTCATCTTATTTACGATTAGAACTGGTTCTTACTATCTCTCCGAGCCTCGGACGTCGTTTTATGGCTACTGACACCAGCTCTGGAGTACCCTATCTGGAGTTTATGCTGAGTCAGAGGACGCCTCTTACACACCTTTTGCACTTGCCACACCAACTTAACCCACACCACTGCATAATGTGCATTGCTGTGTCAAGTCGCATTTTTTTTGTAATACTGTTTCGTTTTGTTTTGGATGTGTTGTTTGCTTGCAGTAGGGGAACCTGTTGTACCTAGGCCAGTTTTTTACATTTCGATTTAAAAAAAAACATCGTTGAGGTCAGCTTACTCTATAATGTATAAAGTTACACTAATAACGCACAACATCTAAGCACAGACAATTGTATTTTTTTGGTTTATTTTGGATGCATGAATGAAAGAAAAAAATGGTAATTGTGTCCAAGGTACAACGTACCTGTTTTACCTTGGCCAGTGTCCTTTGTACCTTGGACATATAGTCATTTTACATACATAATTTCATACCTGCTTTCCAGGGAAGCAGGCAGATACCAAGGTATGCCACGTGCGCCACGATCCTACAGCCATTATATAATAAGAAAAACCACATATATTTTTTACACAAAGTTCATTTCAACAAAAAAAACAAAGATTAACTTTTAGGTCTCAATCACAAATTGAATTGTCTGTTTGATAATTGTTTTTATTGTGTGTGTGTGTGTGTGTGTGTGTGTATGTGTGTGAGTGCAAATTAATTATGTATTTATCTCTTTCTATATGTAGTTAAGTGCTTACGTTAGTTTTTGTTCAAAAATGTATCTATCTATCTATCTACCTAATCTCACCCTGAGTTTACGGGCCGAGATTACACTTGCTCGCTGATCGCGGCCGGCGGCCGGCCGAGGCCACGTGGTAAGCGAAACGCACGCGCCCGTGAACTCATAAACAAGCCGCTGTCAAAATACGGTCACCGGAAGCGCCGGCGTTGTAGAAAAAATGGAGGGCACAGGAGTCGTTTAATTTTTTCGATTAAAGGGATAGCTAGGGAGCTAGCGCAACCTATATTTTACTAGCTGACCCCGCAAACGCTGTTTTTCCAGATGGGCGAATGAAAAATAGATAAAAACCTACTGAATTTTACAAAATTTCATTAAAATCGGTCATGATGATTCGGAGGAGTATGCGCACTAATACGGTACACGAGAAATTTATGTCTTAGAAGAAGATATTGTAAAAATTTTATCATTACTGATCTTGAGAAGAACAATTTTATTAAAAACCGGGATACATTTCACTTGCATAATTTTTCCTTCCTAATTTTCTTTGTCATAATGAATATCGCATAATTCTTTGGCATAATAAGTCTTAAAAATGATGGTCTGTGATGCTATATTCATTTTGACTATTGTTGTGACGCATAGTAATTTAGTCTTTTGTTTTTTTGTTTTTTTACCTAATCTAAATTTTCCATAACCACAAATGGTATAAATTATATGAAAACAAAGCTCATTTTACATATCTGCATGCGTTTATTATTCAATAGTTTATTAAATATTTATCATACGACTCAAGTTAACTAGCTTCGCGTAGCGGAGCGCGTAGGAGCGTGGTAGGTGGAACGAGTAAGCCTGAAAACTGAAAACAGACTCAACTCTGTAAATGCTTGCGTTTTGCGAAACGCGAATTCATTTATATACGATTTTTGAAACGGCGAATGCTATAAAAACCGAAACTGCAACAACGAAAATTATTTGCGGAGGAGCGTGTTAGGTTGAACTTGAACATGTAAAACCGAAAACAGACTAAAATTCGTTGGGTACATATTGTACCAAATTTCTTGAGTAAATTAACAGCATAACCTCAAAACTTTAAAAAAAATGTGTATGCTAGCTAGGAGTAATTTTTATGTCGTTTGATGTGTATACCGAGGATCATTATGCTATGATGTCGTTATGCTTTTCTTAATCTATGCCTTAGAATGTTATGATTTGTTATCCTTATGCCACTTTTATTTATGCTTGTTACATTATGCGAAAACATTTATGCGTATAGTTGCTATGGGTTAATATAATTGGTCATAAAAACATTATTCCAAATTAAATTATTATGAAAGTCGTTATGCAATATAATATTTTATTTTATATTATTTCTATGCAACTTAACCTGTGAAATTCCCGCTCAACCCAATGTAACAATGGTTTTTAAGGGTCCATATACGGTTGCATATCGAAATTACAAATTCAAATAATCCAGATAGATTTAATCTATCTGGATTATTTGAATTTGTAATTTGGAATTTGATTACTGATTTAATTAAAGTGAAATGTTTTGATGTGAGAAATCAAAATAATTAAGTAACTTGTAACAAAGAGTAAATATGAATACCTACATTTAATTATTTGTTTTGATAGAAATTGGAGGTGCATATTATTATTATGTCTGTAACTGAAAAAAAAGTGTAGTTAAACATGAACATCTTCAAATTCAAATTCTTTACGTTGAAATAAATTTCTGATTTCATCAACACTCACATACATTGCTTCTGGCATCACACTAGAATAGCCTGTGTCGTGGGAACCGGAAACAGCGACATCTCAAACCAAATGTTGATGAATTTATTCAAAAGACAAATAAAGCCAATAAATATGATTATTACATTGACTAACGGCACCAAAAGAAGAATCACTATTATCTTCTTTGTATTATAATGTAAATTTAGGACCTAAACTCTGAAAGCTGGACCGACAAAAGTCCAATTCTAAATAAGTACGTTGAACTTAAGGCCACAGGAACTTGAAATATTTTTTCCACTAACATAATATTTTTGTGGATATTTCTGGAAAATGGGAGAAATAACAGAAAATGAATTTTGCTAAAACGTTGTATACTTTGAGGCACAAGTTAGCTCCAGGTAATCTCTGTAATAAAACGATCGAAACGAAATCAACGATCCGCGAGATACGTCAAAAATCGTATACTATGTAAAAAACCTGGAGTGCCTTCATAACTGCACTCAAGAAGAGCAAATGGCAAAAGGTCAGCACCGCAACAATCTATGTAGATTAAAACCATTTGTTTTTGGATTTCACAATAAAGTTCATACGTCCAACTGTTTTAGTATTATTATTTAATTTTTGTGTATAATTTAATAGGGGTTTGCTGAAAATCAGCGTTGTTTTGATCACTCACACAACATTTAGGCTGAGCATACTCCTTTTGTTGTCATTTTTTTATTGATATTATTTATTAATACCAGCAATTTTAAAAACAATATGATTCTTATGTAATTTGATATATTCCGATGATAAAAATAAACAATTTTCAATTTATTTATTTTATTTTATCTTATTTTATGTATTTCATATTTAATTTAGAATTGAAATTTCAATGTAGATCCTACCTAGTTTTCGATGTGTTTATTTTATTTTCAACATGAGTTCCATGTTGTTCCAAGTTCCATTTCGCTTCGACGCAAAATGTTAGAGCGCCTACAAGTCACGCTGTATGATCTGATACGGTTGGTTACGAGATTAGCTATTGTCTTGTGACCGGGTAGCTAGCTGGGGTGCTATCGGCTAGAAATAAAAGCACTCGATTGCTGATAAACTCTCACTATTAAATTGCTACTTAATAACAATCGAAACGATTTCATGAAAATGCTATGAGAACGCGCGGCGCGGTTTATTGGCACTTGTGAACTAAGTCTGTTTCCACGCTGACTATACGAAAGATGTACGGTTGCACCGTACACAAAATGTTTCTCTCTGTATTGTATTTTTCGCGTCCCTTTTCTCACAAACACGACCACGTCTTTCTGTGCATGGCCATTAACAGGGCCCAAACATCCGCTATATCATCGCGCGGTGAATAAAACAATACATCGCAAATAAAACTAGGGCCGGGGCGTCCCGCGGCGCGCGAGGGCAACTTTAAATTGCCCATCATTTTGTTGAGCGAAACTTGGCCGGGCCTGCGACATAAACACTGGCTGGGGGCTCCGCCGCTTCGGCTGCCGGGATTAGTTAGCACGGCAGCGGTTCGCTTTATTATTAACACGCCATTTTATGAAGAAACTTTTGTAACATAATCGGAAATTTGCAAGAGAGGAATGCCACTCACTCGTCGGGCTATTCCCGGAGTCTAGAGAATTCAAACTGATAGGTTGGATTGCAGTAAACTCATAGGTTGGTTTTCAGGTTACTGGTGCGGTAACCTGTCGACAAAACAAGCAAGATTTTCTTACAGTGAACTTTTAATATAATGTATTACTCATTTAGCGTATCAGGTGGTCTGAAGACGTGGTTACGGTGGCAGGGACGATGTCGTCGAGTCGGTGGAAGATCCGTAGATGTGAACGGTGAGAGTCCGAGTGAGGTGGCAATTAGGGGGAAAGCCTATACCCAGCAGTGGTCAACCCTGGGCTGAAGATGGTCATGGACATGGTATAACGTGTTTTATTGTATTTTAAAACAAAAACACTTACATACAGGCACATACATTGCTTCTGGCCTCACACTAGGATACCCTGTGTCGTGTGAACCAGGAAAAGCGACGTCATAAACATGTAAATCATCAAAACATCCAAGACCTGGAGTTTTTTTTGGTCCCCAGCCGGGAACCTTATTAGTAAACCCTATTATTCTAATCTATGATTTTACAACAAAACTTTAGTAAGACTCACATGTGGTAAAAACAAACGTAAGGAATTGACGTCTTTTACCCTGATTTCCCAGACATTAACAATCTGTTCGTCTACTGTTAAGCGCTGTCAGTTGTCCAATGTTTTAACAAAATAATATTAGTATTTTGTTAACCGTAAAAGTAATAAACTCCCGTTACTTACAGTAATAAACCGGGAATTAGTGAGTTATGAGCACGGAAGTGGACAGAGCATCAAAACACCGTCCCGAGGGACCGCGTGCCATCCATTGCTGACGAGGTCACCAGTACCGGTGAGCGCCGTCAGGTGTTCACCGACTGCACTATTAGTGGAGCCGTATTAAGCCGCTGAGTCACAAAAGTTCAAGGATTGGGATTAAACAGACCTGTAAAGGGGCTTAGTTCAAAGAACTTAGATTATTAATTCGTATCGCAATGAATGACAAATTAAGTCACATCTCAAAAACTTGTACCTAAGAACAATTACCATTTATGAAATTAAAAAAATATATATCACCTATATTATGGCTAGGTTTTTGTATATTTTGTATACAAATGCAAATCCCCTAAATTTAAACCAATTTAGAAAAGACCAAGGTAACAGGCTGGATAATGCAGGCTAAAACACAATTTGACCAACAAAATATTTCACAGTTATTTCGAAGAAGGTTTAATAACTTCAAGGGCACGTCGACGCTGTCACAAGTCTACGATTCTGTCTTGAGAGAGCTGGCACGTGCCGCGCTACATCGGCGGTTCGCTATTATTTATGCATTTACTGCCTCGGGATCTGTCAAATTAGTGGTACGATTCACTTCACTACGACAAAGCGCAGAACGAACGGCACGCGACCCGCGCGACAAGCAGCCGCGACACCGTCGTGCATCTGACACCACGAAGGTCTAATTTCAGGTAACAATGCCATCAAAACTTTGGCAATTTTCATGCTAAAGACTTCATAGCTACATTGCATCGGGCCGGGAAGTAAATCCTCTAAACTCCTAAATCTAAACTCCCATAAAATGTTCGTAAAGTTGGAAACACCCGTCACATCCGTTCTCCGCTGTCGCTTGTGAAATAGAGGTACGATTGAAAAAAAAGATGAAAAAAAATGGTGAAAGCGATAATGTACGGAGCGCGGCGTGTTCCAGCGCGCTAGTCGCTGAGGTTAATCGACTTTGCGAGCACCGTGTGGCCAAACCCGCTACACCGCGCACTTTGTATCTTCTGAAACATTTCGTCACTTCCACTGACCGATTTCGAATTGAATATACGACAAAAAACGATCGGTCCACGTCCCTATACTGTGAGCGGTGTTTATTTGATCCTTCTGAATTTGACATAGCCATTGGAATATCATGTCGTGGTTTAGTAAGTGTACAGTACTTGTTTTTTAACTAAAACTTTCGTAAGCACAACACATTGTAAACTTTTAGTCCGGATCTACTTACGGGTGTTGTTATATCGGAAGAATCCGACCAGGTTTCGCTCCGATTCGCAGAGCTTAATCGTGGTGAGCAGAGACGGAGCTCGCGTCGTCGGTTGCTCGTCTCACAGTACATTGTACTTTAGACGTCTGATTAGAGAAAGGTAATTAATTCCCATGATGACCAATTCTCTAATGTCAATTGCTGTAGTATCTCATTACATACATACATAAGCTCACGCCTGTATCCCAAAGGGTTAGGCAGAGACCAGGGACTCCCACCTGCTACGATCCTGACAAATCACTTTCGCTTCATCGTCATTCATTAGTCACTGCATGCATGCAAGCAGGTTTCGGGTACTTTTTATCTTACCCTTTGCTAATTCTCCCGGCTGGAGAAAAAAAAACTCCAGGTCTTGGTTGTTCACATGTTTGTGACGTCGCTGTTTCTGGTTCGCACGACACAGGGTATCCTAGTGTGGGGCCAGAAGCAATGTATGTGCTTATGTGTAAATGTTTATGTTATGTTATGTTTATGTTTTATGTTTAATTAACCCCCTATTTGGTTGGAGTATGTCCGACTGGGGCGTCCCTTACCGGCCCTACCACTCACATTCGCTCGGTATATTTGCTTCTTCATTTTTCTTCCTTCATACTCTACATGTCCAAACCAACGCAGCATTCCCTTCCCAGTTCTAGAATTATAGTATCTCATCACTTCTGATGTATTTGATTGCGTTCCTTGATGTTTCGTAGATACACAGTGGAATTTTCTTTTCAGCACTCCGCATTACGAGTGGGTAAATAAACTTGAACGTTTATTTGTCACCCGTGGCGATCCATAGACATAAATATTTTATTGCCAAGTTATTAAAGGTGATTAAAGCCTGTCACCTATTCGAATCCAGCAATGCTCTTGAATGCAGCATAGCCCGATCAAGACCAACTTAAACAGGAAAACATGCGTTTGTTCATGCAAATTGCGAGCAAAACTTGAGATCGTATTTCAAACAGTTATTTGCCAGCTCAGTCACTCGGGCAGCCGGGGCCGCGGCCGCGGCGAGCGCGCGTAATTCGCCGCGGGTTCCGTCGGTCTCGTTTACTTTACGACTCTCGTACACACACTTAATCCCATTGTTGCGCCCCGGCACAGTAAATAAACTTACAGAAGAACTCTGGAATCTATGGCTTACTTTGAAGGTCTGTTTCTAGACGCGACGACAGGCTACGGCCGTCAATTTTCATATCTTTTGTTCGAAACTCCGCACACTTAGCGGAGTCACGACGACAAGACGCCAGAAGCAAATGACAACGTCGCGTCTGACGCGGCGACAAGTCGCCCTGTTTGCGATGGCTCTAAGTCTGTCCAGTCCATCTTCATCATCAGGTATTTGACGCCCACAGCAGTACATAAACCTCCTTCATAGTTTTCTAAGTTTCCGTATCCTCTGCCGTCCTCATCCGCCATGCCATTAGCATTAAGTCCACCTTTTGTACACTATTGTTTGTGCAATAAAGAATTAATAATAATAATAATAACGCCAGTGGCATATTTTCCGAGCTGTTCCGTGCTTCGCAAGGCACTATAAGCACTTGGTCCCGGCTGACGTCGATAGATGGCAGTCGTTAAGCCAAGTCAGAGGCCTTAGGGCGGCTTGAAAAGTTCTGACAGTAAGACCAGCCACTAGTCTTACAAGCCTCCACCAATTCGGACTAGACCCCTGTGCTGGAGTATGGACTATACCTTCCTCAGCGAAGAGACCCGTGCGCCTCGGTGGGGACATAATAGGTTGATGATGATTTATGTATACTTATGGGCATAGGATTCTTACCTATCACTTCAACCATGACCATGTTTTTCCAATGGCTTTAGTAATTTAATTTTCAAGGTGATTCAGTTATTACAGCCAAAACTCAGGGTCATTATGCTCTCGTTTAGTGTGAATCACGTCACATCTACTACTACTATCACTAGCTCAGCGACTAGACTAGTAGGCGACTAGTAGGTCTAGGCCTCCAATACAAGAAGGTCACAAGCAAGTAGCCCCTCAGTTACGCTATACATATAACTCATGCTTTATATACCTAACTAATCACGACAAGACAGACATACAACATAACCTCACGCCTGTATTCCAGAGGGGTAGGCAGAAAATAGGAACTGCCATTTGCCACGATTCTGACAGTTCACTTTTGCTTCTTCGACATTCATTAGTCGTTACAAGACAGACTTAAAACAAAAACAAAGTATTTGACAGATGACAAACAATAATATATTATTGTTATTATCTCTGTATACAGAGATGAAACAATATATGTACAGAGGTAATACACACACACGAGACAAAGGCAATATACAAATGAAAGAGAAGGATGAGAGAGATAACTTTTGAGACACAAAAATGGTAGCTGTTCAACGTTTAAGAGTCGACGAGAGAACGATAAAAATCTTTAAAAAATAAAATAGTCCGAATGAACAGACAGTCAGTCTCAAAATCTCGATCATACAAAGCCACCCTGGCTTTGAAACTGCCGCCTAGAAAGATATAAAGAGAGCTATGTATTAATGTCAACTGTCGGTGTTGTACATAGTTCAGGGTACATCGGCAGTGTCGGAGCTTGTCGCGCATAAATTCTAAGCCTACATATTGATGTCGCGGCTGAGCGCACCACTCGCGCGAACATCCATTTATTTACTTTTCATTGCTGCTCAGAGTCAGTTACGAGTAATTTATTTGCCGTTTTTTCTATCGTCTGCCTGTTTGCATGCGTTACTGCGTAAGCTATATTACGTGAAGTGTATTGAACGTGTTAATTGAATATTCGTAAGCGGAACAATCTTGAAATGCGATGGTAACACATTAATCCTAGGTTTGTTTCATTTGAAAGTTCTTTATGGAACAAAAAAAGATCTGCAAGGAGAGTTCAATACTGAAAAGTATTTTCTAGCAGCTCAGGATTGGTGATGTGGAAAGAGTAAGGGCTATAGTGCTACAGAAGTTTTTACGAAAAAGTTATTATTTAGTCTTACCAGTAATGTGATATATGTAATACATTAATTTCTAATACATTCACTACACAGTATATTATTATATGATTTCATAAATTATCATCAGTATGTATGTACACACAATAAAAAAGTACTTTCATGGACATAACAGGTACTTATGATTTTGTTTTCCAAACTTATACCACTTACTAAGGTGAGTGAAATCCTTATTTTCATAATCCTCTGTATTTTTATTGCAGCGATCGTTAGAGTCAATTATAAGGATGAAATCTCTCTAACAAACTTCATAAATTAAATGAAAGGAAAACAATGAAATCTTAAATTGTTTTAATTATTTACAAAAAATGGTAAACTAACTAAATAATTGCTCGAAATGGGCTCCATGTTCTTGGATACACAAATTTATTCTTCTAACGAATTCATTTCTAGTAACCTTTAATAACGTGTTGTGGTGAATTGGGTGTGAATATTCTGAACTTCAACTCTCAACTCGTTTACATTCTCATAAGATTTAATGTAAATTTGGTTTTTTACATATCCCCACAAAAAAAATCTAAAGGGATGAGATCTGGTGATCGTGCGAATTGCAATCGTCTTATCTAAATAGTAATTCGTCATTTTAATGGATAAATGACGTCAATGATAATTATTAATTAATAACTTAAAGAAACGGATCTTTGAGTAAAAGTGCTTTAACTTGACTCATTGAATTAATAATTTAAGATTTCATCGTTTATCTTTCATTTAATTTAAGAAGTTTGTTAGAGAGATTTCATCGTTATAATTGACCCTAACGATCGATGCAATAAAAGTACAGGGTGCAACTTTCACAGATTTTAGCCGGTTCGATTACCGGATGCAGCAACCGAATTTTTAAAAATCTTTGAATGCAGTTTTCTTTCTTTTCAAAAATAAAGGAATGTTTTCTTTGAGTTTCTTTTTTTCCTTTTTCTATCTACAGTATTAAGAGTACTTCCCCTTCAGGTGGCATTACAAAATTCCACCCTGTATAATACTAGCTGACCCGGCAAACGTTGTTTTGCCAGATAAAATATTTTGTAGTAGACCATCCTTATTATTTGGGAGCGTGAAAAATAGATAACAACTTATTCTCAGACCTATCAAATATACAAATGAAATTTCATCAATATCGGTCAAGCCGAATAAACGCACTAACACTATGACACGAGCATTTTATTGGTCTTCACCTATGAAATTGCCGTTCTGCAGTACTGGCCATTTCAAATCAAAATAATTTTTGTTTGGCTAAGAATTCTAATTTCAAATTAATTTAATTTTTAGAACAGGTTTTTTTTTAAACATAAACATTTACACTTTCCACACAGGCACATACATTGCTTCTGGCCCCACACTAGGATACCCTGTGTCGTAGGCACCAGAAACAGCTACGTCACAAACATGTAAACATCCAAGACCTGGAGTTTTTTTTTTCTCTCCAGCCGGGCATCGAACCCGGGACCCTCTCGCATGGTAAGCAGATGCGCTAACCGCTACGCCACAGAGGTCGTCAAATTCTTTTTCCAAAAGTAGTCATTTGTTTATTGATTAGTGTTACATTTTCATCGCATTTCAATCTTTTCATCATCATGGATACGTAAAAAATTCGACTAATTATGGAATATGAGTACCGTTGTAGCAGCAACGCGGCACAAGCGGCACGCAACATCAACGACATTTACGGAGCTAACACTACAAGCCAACACACCACCTGTTATTGGTTTGCTCGCTTTCGTTCTGGAAATTTTGACCTGAAAAATTAACCTCGACGTCGCCCGAAGACTTTGGTCGACAATGACGAATTAAAGGCGCTTGTGGAAGCTGATGATACACAATCTACGGCTGAATTAGCAGCAGCTTTCGACATTAGCTACAAAACAATATTGGTCCATTTGTGTCAAATTGGCAAGGTAAAAAAGCTTGACAAATGGGTGCCCCACAAACTCAATGATCGCCTTGCACTGCTCAACAGATACACAAATGAAGGAATTTTGAACCGCATTGTTACCTGCAATGAAAAATTTATTCTGTTTGATAACCGCAAGTGCTCAGCAAGTTGGTTGGATCCTGGTTCAACACCTAAACAATGCTCTAAACGAAAACTCACCCCTAGAAAATTGATGGTCACTGTTTGGTGGTCTAGCGCCGGTGTGATTCATCACAGCTTCTTACCAAACGGGGTGAGCATTACTGCAGATGTGTCCTGTGAAAAACTGAACACAATGATGGAGAAGCTGGCACATCTCCAACCAGCATTGGTCAATCGCTCGTCTCCGCTGCTCCTGCACGACAACGCGCGACCTCATACTGCACAGCAGACGGTCTCCAAGTTGCAAGAACTGGGCTTGGAATCTCTCCGTCATCCGCCCTACTCGCCTGACCTTGCGCCTACAGACTACTACTTTTTTCAGAATTTCGACATCTTCTTGGCGGGAAAAAAATTCAATACCCGAGAGAAGAATTTGTTGCCTCCCATCCAGCTGATTTCTTTAAGAAGGGCATCAATAAACTGCCACTGCGTTGGCAAAGATGCATTGATTGCATGGGTGATTACTTAGATTAATACAATAAAAAATACATGAAAAAAATTCGTTCAAATTTTTTTATACAAAACGGCAATTTCATAGGTAAAGACCTAATATTAAAGGTACGATATATCTATAAAACACCGGAGTGCTTGAACAAACCCCTCTTATTCTCTCTGCGAGTAGGCTTGTGCCACAGTTTAGTTACTAGGAGCTAAGAATAAATCACATTGTGATTTATCTCTAAGAAAAAAAAAAGAACGACATATGTATATATACGCTGCCTATAAACATTTTTGCCGAGGTCGAGGGACAACCGATGTCCTTGCACGGCTGTGGAGAGGCGCCCGCAGCGACAACCACGATTTGAGCCCAAAATTAAAGGCTACAGAAGAATAGCTTGGTAAAGACATTTTTTTTCAGAAGTCCGTCGTTTACCTGATGTTAGAAGTGCTGCTGTAAAAATACTGTCATTATTATAAATACTTCTTATTTTTGATGTTCGACAAAACCATCTACGTAAGCACTAGACATTATTAACTTTAATCTGGATACACTTACTTGACTTTTTGTTGGAAGAGTCCGACCAGGTTTCACTCTGATTTGCAGAGCTTAATCATGATGAGCAGAAACGGAGCTCGCGTCGTCAGTTGCTCGTCCCTGACTGCAACTGACTTGTCCGACTCTTCCGTCAAGAAGTCATGTAAGTGTATCCGGAATAACGTTAACAATACCTACGTCACTATTGAATCACTTATTAAAGCGTCAAAAATAAGGCAATCTGCTTTTCCTTCTTAATGCGTTTCTCCATCACTGAACGATGTCATTCGGCTCTATAAAATAGACTCTGTTCAGTGTAATTCTGAACAGCTCCTCAGCAGTTTTAACACCTATCCATTCTTTGATGCTGCACAACCATAATATCCTCTTCTGCTCGGATTCCTCTTTCCTCCACCTTGCCTATCAAAATGGTCTGCAGAATTAGATATCTCTTGCTTTGTAGTATGCATAAGAATGATTTGTAATCCACGACGTTAAACTTACAGTTTTTAAATGAATTTCGTGGTACGCATCATATTTGTTGCGCCGGTTTGATATCCTCTCCGCAACGACGTTCGAAGCTGCACTTCCATCGTAGCTGGTTAGGTGTCGGCGCGCAGTAAGCTGCGGAGATTCGAAGTCCCGCAGATCCTCCCCGTCGAGATATAATTTGACGGCGACAGTGAGTTACAGAGTGCTCTCAGAAATAATTACATCAGACGAAATATGTCGTTGTGCCTGACAGCCCCTCGCTCCCCGGCCCCTTCGCCGCCGGTGCCCGCTGCGACCTGAAACTGATTCAGTGTGCTGAAACTGTAGCATAACGTGGCATAACTAGAAGTGGATATAACATTTGTAATAATGGTAACAGCGTCACAATGGTTTTTGTCATGTGGAGTCGTCACTAGTAGTGCCCGTGATACGTTCGCGAGGTAACCGGATATTAGTATATAGCCTATGTCATCTTGAAGGAACATTCTTAAGACAAAGACAAAGAATTTTATTTGTAAAACATGGGTAATCATCTGATGGTATAACAGTAGTCAAAGGAGTCCAGCATGTTTTGCCATTTGAGGCGTAAAAATAAACATTACAATCATGCAGTTACCATACAATGAATAAGTCAAAATGTCACTTCAAGCACTAAGTAGTTATAGTAATAGTATCAACATCATTATTGTCAAAGCAAAATAAAGTATAAAATTAAAAGGTAGTTACGTCCAAAAATTTAAATGTCATGTTAATTAAATTAAATACAAAATGACAATTTGCTGTGTCACGACAGCGCCACACAATCTATAATAATAATTTTTCAGTCAAGTATTCATTTATATTATAATAACATTTTTTATACAATAATAATTTGAGTTTGTGTTTGAAAGAGGCAAAGTCCAACTCTCGAATGTCTCTGGGTAACTAAATACGGGGGAAATATTTTTTTATATCAATTAAATACTGTCTGAGATTAATCTTTACATACAAAAATACAAGCTTACAAACTTTCCTTTTTATAATAATACAGATAAATCGCTTTGAGACATTGATTATTTCCATGATTTTTTAGCATGCTTTACATAGAGGTAGAATAGAATAGAAACCCCAAACGTACTCGTATATTCTCGTAAAGAACAATTCACAAAGTCAATAACGTACTTTCCGCAGTGGCGTTGGTAATTTGCATGTTCGACAATATACAAATTCTTTTGGAAGTACAAAAGCAAATAATAAATCAATAATGGTTGGTTATAGACTTTTACAAGTTTAGACTGGCGATGGCTGACCCCTGCGTTATGCTCGTGAACGGATACCGTCCGCGTGTCTAGCCACAGCATCGGCGTTTTCATACTTTTGTAAGAATATTAAATAATGTTTGACATTGCAAGTATTGATTGGACTCATGGATCTTAGAGTTTTTTAGGTAGATATACACTCATACCAACTTTATAATATTAGATTTAAGGTGATTTGGGAAAAGATATTCACATTGGAGTTCTTTTTTCACTGCCTTTTTCTCCACTACATTAGGCCCCAAGGCAACAATCAACAAATATAATGTTAAATTCTTTACGTTGAATAAAATTTCTGATTTCTACTTTCATAATGTATGGTGTGGTGCGCAATAAACACTTTAAATCGGCACTATTTTATTCTACCTCTACGTAAAGCTCGCTTAAAAAGCATGAAAATAAAGCACATCTAAATCAGGCTTTAGTGTCTACTAATGTTTCAAGTACTATCATTTACACACGCGTGAAAGCATCGGTAAGGCAGTTGTTTTGTCTCCTTTGAAAAGCTAATGACAAAATAAAGTCATAATGCTGACACACACAACAACATTTCACAACATCTAACATTGTAAAAATTGCTTAGCACCAAAACCAATGTAATTAATGTTTGTATAATGAATACATTCATACATACATAAGCTCATGCCTGTATTGCAGAGGGGTAGGCAAAGATCAGGGACTGCCACCTGCCACGGTCTTGACAAATCACTTTTGCTTCATCGACATTCACTAGTCGTTGCATGCACGCACGTCGGATTCGGGTACTTTTTATACTTTTAACTTTTTAGAATGATGAATACTATGAAGAATTATAAATATTTTATAAGATTTACAAATAGATAATTATGATAAATTGACCAGGAATAATAATATAATATAATAATAGTATAATAGTAATTTCATGCTATACCAACAAAAAAAATTTAACATATCTCCAATCTTTCTTATTCCAATGCGTATGGAAAAGCTACAAAATTGTTGAGCAAGCAAGCCTATAGGCATTTACGTTCATTCACATTACCTCCACACTGAGTGTGTATAAGTGTGTATGTATATATCGCTCCTCCAGAGCAACTACGGCACTCGGCACCTCGGAGACCACTACACGAGATATTTACTCGCGCCACTCGACTGTTCGCGGTACATTACGGCGTGTGCTTGTGCCGTTACATATTTCACCACTATTCACAACTAACTGTATGAAAATTCACTATTTGCACCCGCGAAATTCTTTCAGCGAGTCCGCAAACGCGATAATTCGGTTTATGAAGCATTCGCTGACCCAGTTGTAGCCACTTCGTTGAATTAAAACTGCGGTGGAAGTTAATAAAATGCTAGTGTTGTTATGTCTGCTGCGGCCCTTCAAAAAATGGTCCGGTAAAAAATTTTTAGTAAAAAATAACCTACAACACGACTGATCATTAATTAGTAATGCCCGGTTCCTACAATATACGCCTACCGGCTACGATCCGTTTTCCGTACAATTTATTGACGGTTCGTAGGAATTTCGTAGGAATTGTAACCGATCGTAAGCAAAAACGAAGCGTTTTGTGGATATTGGAACCGGGCATAAGTAGACGAGACCAACGCACCGTTGCACATCACAACGTTGAATTTAGATTTAAATAAAAGTTAAATTTGAATTTAGAAGTTCATGTGTAGCGGTTGGTCTGTTGGTATTTGTTTATTAAGTACAGTTTTTTACTTGTTTATTTTTCTATTTATGCTTATTTCGTCCATTGAGCAAACACGACGAATCGATTGAAATCTCATTTGTCAAGAGTTAACCTTTGGTTAAGGAGTTATAAGGGAACACAGAATTGGACATACATACAAACATACATTCGAGCTAAACACAAAATCCTCCTTCTGCGCTCCGGCACAGTCAATTGAATGAGCATTCTGTCTTAAATCGCATGAAAGGGCGGTCGTGGGCTACCCGCATAGTTGGCGGTGTTTCGGTAGCTTTGAGACCAGCACGCATCGGTGGCCTCTTGCTTCCTATTGAGAGTTGGGTGGAGAGGTGCCCACACAAATGGTAATATTACTCAAAACAGCTCACCGTCAGCATGATGAAGCCACTTCGGATGGAATCTGTGAACCCGACTACTCGGCAAAAAGAACCGAACTGAAGTCCTTTTGCTTTAAGGTACGATTTAGAGACCATTCAACATTTCAAATTATTTTTTTGTGTAGCCTCATACGTGCAGATTTTTCTTTTAGAGAGAAAGAGACAGAGAGAGAGTATGGGATAAAAACCCTCAGATTGGCCATTTCAGGCGCAGAGTTATATCACCATTTCAGCCGCTAAGGTGTGCTCACGATGGTTTCCTTCACATTAGCGAGATGTATTGCTTCTTCAACTTAACTAATGTGCTTAACTAATAATACAAGTTCGTCAAAATCCCATATTGTACAAATAAACATTTACATACAGGCACTTACATTGCTTTTGGCCCCACACTAGGATACCCTGTGTGGTGGGAACCAGAAACAGCAACATCACAAGTATGTAAACATCCAAGACCTGGGGTTTTTTCTCCCCAGTCGGGATTCAAACCAGGGACTTCTCACGTGGTTGCCAAATGCGCTAACCCCTGTGCCACAGAGGTCATCGATTGTGAAATAGGATTGATGATTACATAATGATTTACATTACCAAGAAATATTTGTGTGGTTATAAAATAAGCGGCGATGAACGTCGTTAAATAAAACCAATAACTTAGTGGGTAGGTAAGTTGAGTGGGTACTAAATGGATAAAAAACAACTTGAGTCTTCCCCCGTTTTCCCGAGACGTCACATACGATCTTTATTAATGTTTTTATCCCTCTATAACGCAGATAGTGAAACGAGCATAAAACTGGCGGCAAACATCAAGTGGCCGTGATTATACAAAGTTCTTAAAAGGGCCCCCTTTATAACTCAAGTTTATGGTAATAGAATAACTAGTGCGGCCCTGTAATGTGTCATATCTCCGCTTCTTTCTTCGAGCGAAACTACGCGTGAGCTCGATATGGCGGCTAGATGGGGAAAAACAGAAGCCAATACCATATACATGCACAAAAAATGTACCCAACCAATAATATGAGCATAAAATATGAATAGCATGTAATAAAATAGAGTAATAATAACATAACATAAACATTTACATACAGGCACATACATTGTTAATAATAATAATAACCTGATAATAACTCCCCTACAGACCAAGTAAAACTACGATTTGTATTTTTTTTTAAAACACGTTGCCATATGAAGCGAAGGTATGTCAAGATCATGGCCATTGGCAAGCCCTGCTCCTTGTCTACCCCTCCGGAAACAGGCATGACTTTATGTCACTTTACTAGATCCCAATATAAGTTTTTTTACTTCTTTCAATGTATGAGATTCTAGTGACCGTGTATTTCTCACGAAGAGCGGGTGATCGTTTTCTTCCACTGTAAAGAAAAAAATCCCGACCGGCAGATCGTATGCCTGGGTACGGCCGGTCCGACTGTTGTCTGTTGGACGTTATACATATTTAATCGTAAGTCATGTTTAATACTTTGCTTGCGCGATGCCGGAATGTCGGAGCTTATAATGCGCGCGCAGAGTTGACATGTGCTCGCCACAGCTAGTACTTCTGAGGGATATTACTCTAGTTTCGGGGTGCATCGCTAATGGCCAGTAAACTGAATCCCTATCGTCTCGAGGCTTCTCTGGAGCCCGCGATAAGGGCTCGCGCGAGGGAGCTTTATTGGCGGAGGTGTGTCGCGTGGACCGTGACTTGTGCCTTGCGAGGGGAGGCTTTTTTACTGCGAGAGATCACTAGCAAGTTCTAAGTGTACGCTAAGGAAGTGTGAAACGCCTTTGTTAGCCACGTGCTATAAATTAGCTTTTCTTTGAATTTAATTCAAATTCAAACTTCAAATTTTGACAAAAAAAATATGTAAAAATGACAACAATAGTTTGGTGCTATATCTATTGTACAATATTCTTGTCGTTGCATTCCGTCTTAGGAGATTCTCTTAAGATACAGGTTTTTCGCCTAGTTAAGGAACTACATAGGTAAAAAAGCTGTTTTGGGAAGTCAAAATTTATCCGTGTAATTCTCGAACGCCCGCCGCTTCCTAACAGTTGGTCCTCAAGGAGTCCGCTTTTTGTCGCTAGCGAGTTCACACGCGCGCGTATCAAAATTGTACATATTTAATGTAATGTGTTCAGTGTTTTCTGCGCCTTCTTTTAATAAAAAACGCAGTACAAACCATTTCATTTTTGACTTCTCCAATAACTACCTTGTATGATTTAACAATACAACGCATGTCAAAATCGCTTGAATTTCAAAATCAGTTCAAGCGTTTAGAAGAAGGGGTACTCGACTCGTAGAGCCATTAAAAAATATTATTACTCAGAATGGGTAGCATTAAATTGGAATACAGGGATGAACAAGGATATGCATGTGATCTTTGAAAGTTTATTTTCCTAATAAAAATTCTACGTTTATGACATGTATCGCGAATATAGCAAAATATACAAGTAATTACCCTGCCGAGGAAGTATTCCTTGAAATAGTGCCGCACCGCTGTCTGTGACTAACGTGTCTAGGGAGGTTCAGTGAAAAGCCACCACGTAGGTTTCGGCGCCAATTTAATTTCCACGTGACAGTGGGTACGGGGGCGGCGTGCGGGGGGGGGGGGGGGGGGGGCTGTCAATACCCTACGTGATGTATTCGTGGTTGCAGACAGCTCTGTTTCGTGTGATTTATATAACACTGTGCCGCGCAATATTAATATAAGCCAGCAGAAATTCGATAGTCTGATAGGGGATGGACAACGGTAGCCGAAGATAAAACGGAGTGTCTTGAGTGAGGGCATAAAAATTCAGCTAGAGCATAAAATATTGCACTACACATTAACCTAATAGGGTAGTTTCCAGGGTCAAAATAATTAAATTCTATTTAGTCCCTATTTTAGATATTGGTAAAATTGATAAAAAAATATTGGACATGTGTTTTTTTCTTTTTTCGATTAAACAAAAAATAACAAAGATAGAGCCCATTAAAGTAACGTGTGACGTCACTCCGTGCAAAAAATGCAGCACGGTGTGACGTCACACGTAACTTTAATGGTCTATATCTTTATAATTTTTGGTCTAATTTACAAATAAAAAAATACGTGTCCCTTATTTTTGAATAATCTAAAAGACAGACTAATTAAATTTATTAGGGCAACTAGCCCATTCTAATTTAAGAAACACCTTGTATGATTTTCGGAAACAATAAATTATTTTGTAACATATGGTCCGGGTGAACTTACTTGATTTTTATCGAAAGACTCCGAACAGGTTTGCTTCGATTCGCACAGCTTAAAATATGTTACAATTTATAGTGCTTACGAAAGTTTTAGTTCAAAAATAAATTATTCTATTCAAATCTGATTACCCGCGTCACATAGAGCGGCGACACTTTGGCTCATTTAAAAAACAATCGCAATAAGCTTTGATATCTTATAACAATGTAAATAACTGTGATTTCGTTAAAGAATTTCTCTAAATTTAAATTTGTAAATATGTAGGTATTTTTGTTTTCGTTAACATTTTAAGCTATATTAGTTTAAAACGTTTGGTTATGTACGTTTATTTATATTTTCCTCATCTCACGTGTGTGTGTGTGTGTGTGTGTGTGTGCTTTGTAGTCTAGATCTACACTATTATTAAGCTCTATCTGTATGTTATAGATTCTTTATTACATGTTTCACACAACAATAATTTAATTTAATTATACGTGCAGGGAGTTCGATTTCTGACGATCGCAGAACTAATGGGGCCGAAAAGTGCTCGAATGGAGACCGCACATTGGCAAGCGCAGCGTAGGACGACCAGCCACAAGATGGACTGACGATCTTATCCAAGTGGCAGGAATACGCTGCATGCAAGCCGCTTCCAACCCGTCTTTTTGGGAATTGATCGAGGAGGCCTATGTCCAGCAGTGGACTTCTTGTGGCTGAATGATGATGAATAAAGTACTTCTAGGACACTCTACAACGCTACGTCAAGATGGCAGTCGATTTATATCACCGATAACCTCTGCAAGCCATTCTTTTTACCCGACTTGAAGGCGTGAAAAATAGTTCGCGGATATAAAGGAATTAGAAAAAAACTACTAACAATACGTTTGCTTCCCAAATAAATAACAATTAAATTAATACTAGCTGAATAGCGCAGACTTGCAAATACGTACGATAATAATAATTGGATAGTAATAATAATAATTGGGATGGCGTGAGGTGGCTGGAGACAAAGAGAGTTGGAAGAAAGGAGGGGAGGCCTTTGCCCAGCAGTGGGACACAGAGAGGCTACGTAAAAAGAAAAATATGTGCTATTCTTATAATGTGTCAACAGATGTCAACGTGTACCGTGACTAAAAGAGGATGTAGGGACTAGAATTGAGAAAGGAATGTTGCGATGGCTTGGGCATGTGGAGAGGATGAAGGAAGAAAGCCTGACGAAGCAAATATATCGAGTGAATGTGAGTGGAAAGACATACTTCGACCATGTAGGGGATGTATTATCAAAGGGCAAGATAAAAAGTACCCGAAACCGTCGTGCGTGCATGCAATGACTGATGAATGTCGATGAAGCGAAAGTGATTTGTCAGGATCGTGGCAAGTGGCAGTCCCTGGTCTATGCCTACCCCTCTGGGATACAGGCGTGAGCTTATGTATGTATGTATTAGTTTATCTCACCTTTCGTGCTAGTCCTAGTCACTATTGATAATATATTGTTATAAATACCAAAAGGCAGTTCGTGTCATTTATCAGACATAGTGTATCATCACATGTATTCACTGGTAATTCGACAAAAATAAATAGTACAAAAAAACTTCAAGAACAAACTATATTATTAGAAACCAACTCCAATATACATATGTATGTGTTCCAAGGATTGAGCAATTTTGCGGCAACTTTTTTTGGTCAGGACTGAGACTAGAGCAATTCTTCTGAACCGAACTGCGACAATCGACTGTGTCGCTATCTGCAGTTGCCGTTTGGGGAAAAAACTCATATATATTCTTAACTACGTTATTTACGCCTAACATTTATCCTGCGAGCGGAACGTCGTTTTTATACATAGAGATTGCACTTTAACCGGATTTATAGCTACGATTTGGCCATTGGCTCTTTTTTCTACACACAAGACGTCAGGTTTTGTTTACCGTTTCGGCTCCGCAGTGACGATTTATAAAGTTGACTGGAAGTTGATTCCGTGAATTAATGCCGCCGTTACGTTTCCTTATTATCGAAAAGTTTACGTGGGCCAAAACGTACTACACTCACTATACGCGCAGTCGATTTGGGGATAAGTTGATAATACCAAGGCACACAACGACAGGATATAGGGGTGGCTTCAAATATGCAGCCACAAAAATATGGAATCACTTACCTCCACCCTTGCGCCAATTGATGACTCTTGTTTCTTTTAAAGTGCGAAACTACCGCTGTCCTGCCGGATTCGGCCAGAAACGAAACAATATTCACAAATACGGGTTCCGTAGGAATCTCCTTAGAATTGACTCTTAAATTGATTTCTTAGTTTTATCCTACCGTTTTGCTTCTATTTCGGTCGAATTTTATAACAGTTTTAATAATTGTACAGAATTCAATACGTAATTTTCAATTTTATTTATCAAAAATTGTGTATGTATAACAATAATATAGAACAAGAAAAATAATAATTGTTAAAAATTATTTATCGCCAAAGAAAGGGTCACAAAACTGATATTTTAAAAATCAATAACAATAGTACGACAGGCAAAGGTGCACTTTTTTAATCCCACCGAGACCATAGATATCATATTATTAATAATAAGTTTATTAATGGGGGTACAAACGGCCTCAGTCTGGTTGGTTTTCGATATTAGTAATATATTTGCCTGGTAACCATAGCACAGGGGTATCGATTCTGTTAGTGCATTACAGTTCGATAAAGGATATACGGTCAGGTCACGTGACATGGTTTTTCATACCATTGACGCATAGATGGTTTGATAATGCGTGCGCGCGTAGGCTTGAAGCGGCAACGAAACTATATCGCCAAGTTCATGGAGCTGTCATTGTCCCGCAATGTATTGTCGCGGTCCTATCCCGAACCATCTAGAATAGAGCCTTCTAGAAGCCTATCGAATAGTCGCCGCATGCTGCGTTTTAGTAAACAATAAACGCTGCAAGCAATAATGACTCGTATGTCCACTAGCGTAAGGTTCATAACTCTTTGAATGGGTTACTGTTCGAGCGACGTTGCCTCGAGTAGGCACGTAGGTACGGGAATGTTCTAGAGCCCTTGCCGCCGGATATAAATAGCGGCCGCCGCGGCGCACTGTCAGTTCCGTTTGGAATATCGAAGAGTGAATTTCGAGCGAACATACCTGCGATACGAGCGATAACCTACGACCTCAGCGATACTATTGGACTTCGATTGGACCTGCGATTGGATTCTACGTGTGGACTTCGTGTCGTGAAGACCTGCAGACCAGACCCTGCGTGAATAAATCCTAAGAAGTTGTCATTGGCGTTTTACATCCAAATCCAGAACCCTAGCCCGTAACAGTATTAAAAGAATCTTAGTCCACATGGTCCAGATCAAGGGATTGTAATGCGTAGAAGTTACTATTACTATACTATACTACAGTATGTGTACAAAACAGTCTCAAAAGAAAATCACATTTATGTAGACGCCTGACGCCTTATGTAGAGCCTGAATGAGCTCAGTAAAGCACCTTTATTCCGCCATGTCAGACGTAGAATATAAGAAAGCAAACAGCTGTAGAAACATCCATTATGGCTCCTACCTCAGTCATTAATTGACCAACTCCCGGCGGAATCTCAAAAAAAAGAAGTGTCTCAGACAAAAAAAAAAACAGTCGGTCGGGGGAGCGCGGGACATTATGGAAAAGTTAAATTTCCCCTCGAGCTAATGTGTATAATCTGCGGCGGCGGCTAGCGGGTTGGTGGGGTAGCGGGGTAGCGGGTAGCAGGGTAGCGGGGTAGCGGGTAGCGGGAACTTGTGGCATGGGCACTGGCTGGTCCCTTGTGCCGCGAGCTATTATGGTGTCTCTACATTTATTGCAACACGTTCACAAATGATAACAATTTTCTGCAAAACGATGTCGTGCGACAATATTTGGTAAACATTTAAATACAAAGTATATACGTTTTGTTATGTGGTCCGATAACGGTACGTCTATATGACGACATCTGTGGCTCAGCGGTTGGCGCATCTGCCTACTATGCGAGAGTTCCCGGATTAGATTCCCAGCTGGGGACAAAAAACCTTCCAGGTCTTGGATGTTTACATGTTTGTCTCGTCGCTTTTTCTGGTTCCCACGACACAGGGTATCCTAGTGTGGGTCCAAAATCAATGTATGTGCCTGCATGCAAAAATGTTTACGTTTATGTTACGTTTTATCCGTATATTTATGGAAATATCGAAGCTCCGAGAAACAAACAATAAGCTGTTGTAGTATCGAAAGAACCACTTTGATCGAATTTGCTTAAAGTTCCGCATAAATTTCGCACACAGAGGCTTATCGACTTGTTGCAATACCAATGTATGTAACTCCCTATAATTATACACTATCAACTTACACACAACGCAATCACTCATCTATGACTGATTTATCCAGATATGAACATCGTAAACGTGAAGTTCCAAATACAAGTGAATTATTAATGAAAATGATAAATTTCATCCTTATTAGGATGGACATCTAGTATGGATAATAACAGTTTATTAGTGACCCATGCAACAGATTGAAGCCATGTTAACAAATTCAAGGTGACCGTTAGTGGAAATGGAAGACACGACTTCCAGAGTGGCAATCAGACGTGACGATAGACGCTACACCAACGAGGCAACGATCCCAAAGTAGGTTTAAAAAAGATTTGTGATTTGTGATAGTCACTTAGGAAAATTAGCTCCCTTCTCAAGTCAAAGACGCTTCTTTAGTGGTAGATATTAGCGCACACGTTCTCAGTGTCGTTCATCGGCTTGGTGACGCTGTGTGACTAATGCACACAAGGCGGCGCCTGGAATAGCGATTAGCTTCCTCTCTCATGCCATCCTAAAATAGGTTTACCGCGGTGAAATACAGAGTGCGCTAAAATCACCTTATCTTCCCAACAGAGCGATGAGGGGGAACTAACTTTTTCTTATGGGAATAACTTCGTAATCATTAACGGTAAAGTTCCGTGTTATGGCGACCATTTTTTTTCGTTTGGAAATGGTTCCCACGGTAAAATATTTGTACTACTATGTATGTTTCAGACGATTACATCGTTCTTTGTCTAAGTCTTAAGTTAATCTACCTATAGATAGATAGTCGATTAGCTCGATAGTCGGTAGTTCGGTCGATTAATGTACAGATTGGTCGAGTACAGGTCAGTTATCTAAAGCTGGCACGTTCACAGTACTCACACTTATGCAATTTCACTATACAATATGTTTAAACATAAATGATTTTGATTCAAAATGCGACTCTAGTTTAAGTGTAGACTAGAGTTAGGTTTAGTAAGATGGGTACGCTGTAGATAAATAAATACAAATATACATTATGTGTTACTTGGTATAATATATTTTTAGCAAATTCGAGCGAAAAGTATTAAAAATAAGGTTGAATCAATGGTCACAAAATAGTTATAATTTTCAATAAATTTTCACATGAACAAAAATAATTTCACCTAAGAAAATCTTTACCAAAACAGAAAATAATTATCCCAGAAATCCTCAACAATTTAATTATGTAACAAAGGGTCATGGACGCTCAGTGGTCAGTTACTGGATGAATGAGCCGTTTTCAGATGAACTAAAAAAAAAAATCTAATGGCTGTGAAAGGAATGCAATTTTGGACCTCAGCCCAATAGCCATGTGTGATACATCATCAAATAGGTCTCAGCGAGCTGAACAAAAGTTACTATGACGCCAACAGCCAAATTTTGTCCTTTCGGAGTTATATTGTCTTGAAAAAAAAACTAACATTTGGCTGTTGGCGGCATAGTAACTTTTGTTCAGCTCGCTGAGACCTATTTTATGATGTATCACACATGGCTGTTGGGCTGAGGTCCAAAATTGCATTCCATTGACAGCCATTCGTTTATTTTTTAGTTCTTCTGAAAACGGCTCATTTGGAACTACTTTGAACATACGACACATACGGTTGAATACCAAAAAGATCACGCTGTATTTTTATACAGTAGCAAAAGTAAAACTATAACTGTCCCCTTCACACTCATAAGCTAGACCGCGCGCAAAAGAGACGGGCAGACTTTTCATGATGCGCATGCAGAACACTTCACGCCGCGCGCTTATTCACAGACACTACACAAGCGCAACGTGTAAATGTGTTGAACGTGCCAGCTTTACTTAACTGACCTGTAACCGCAAGCAGTTCTGCAATCTGATCTCCCTATCAGTCGATTGGCGTTGGAAATCTGACACGGGATCATAATTGAGGACACAATTTTTATTTCATTGATGCCAAGATTCTCATTATTATTCTTGTAACTTTTTTAACTCTATAACAATTGTTTTAAACTATTGCTCTCAAAGAAGTAACGCGAATGAGTAAATTTATTATTGCCTAGAAAACAATTTTCGTAGAAAGGCATACTTAATGCTTAATAGTTTTTTCTTCTAGACAACCTTTGGTTAGCAATATTGTGGCTTAGGCAAAGTTGGACAAGGTTCTCAAGCAGGTGCTAGAGTTTATTCAAAAGATTTACAAAGACTTTAGTTTTACGACTATAGAAATTGAAGTCTTTTATCCAGGACAATGATTTATTGAAGGCTGCAATATTGGTAGAGCACGCAAAGTAAAATTAATATAATAATGTAATCATCATCATCATCATAATCATCATCATCTCTTTGACGCCCATTGCAGGACACATACTCCTTCATGGTTTTCTAAGTTTCCCGGAAACACATTGGATTTCCATAAACCCTGATTTCAAAAGCTGAAGCCATTTTAAAAGCTGAGAAAAATCTTATAAATGACCAGAATTATCGCACAATTTCTAGTTGAAATGTCTCAGGAATTTTCAATTTTAGGAACGAGGGTCGTACCTTATTTCAGTTGTTAAATAAATATTCAATTACTTATTTATGCAGAAAATAAATGAAAAAAATCTGCAAACAATTGTTTTGATAATAAAGCTAAAAAAATACTTAAGAAAGACGATTAGACAAAAAATAAACAAAAGCACCAAGCTACTACTGTGATAGCTACTTGGGAAAGAAATTGTATTTACTCCTTCCAAAAAATATGTCCCAGGCAATCTATAAGAGCACAATAAAGGGAGGAGCTCAATAACGATCAAAAAGATGTAAAATCCAAAGACTTAGTAAAATATGCAAGTGTTAATAACAATCTGTTCCGATAACGACCTAATAATCCCGAGGTCCGAGGGCGCAGCCTAATACCTGCTGGATATTGGAAGGAGTCCATTTCACGCGCCATCAGCAATCAAATTAATGTGCTGAGGGTGGCTCATTTACTCGATACCTTACTCTTGGTTTACTCCAAATCAGATAACTCTCTACTAACATAATTCCAGAATCACATACTACTTGTTTTTTTGTCGGAAGAGTCCGACTCTCAGAGTGAAAGACAAGCAAAGACGGCGTGAGATCCAACTCTGATTACTGTGATTAAACTCTGCAAATCAGAGCGAAATCTGGTCGGACTCTTCCAGCAGAAAATTATGTGTGTGAATCTGGAATTCAGAGAATAATATACGTAGTGCTGACAAAACCATTCGTTATAAAAAGAAACCTCGCGTGAAAAAACCTCCGATGTTTTTATTACGACTTGTTTTCGGCCCGCTCGCATATTTATTATCACGAGTCTCCGATAGAAGAATATAGTGACAATAGTTTTCACTAAACTCAGTCTATAAATGCGAACAGTAAAATGTTAACATCTAAACTTGAGCCATAACACAGTAATGGGGACAAGAACAAAAGTCCAGAAGTGGCCATTGTCCTCAAACTACGCCAAATTATGGCTACATTACATCCGAGATGGCACTTTTTGTATTTGTCCTTGTGTGGAGCGTTATTTGTTAGACAGTTTTTATTATTTACTATCTTTTGTTCTGAAATTTTCACTTTGATAGTTAGCTTTACTGTCACCCATTCCAACTTTACGCGTTACGAAGTGGAGGTTCAGACTTACCGACAAACTTCATAAACGCTTGTCTAACACATCGGTTAACAGAGTAATTAGATCAGCATTACAGTTCCAATTAATTCCAGAGAATAACTTAATTTAGCTGCCGTGCATCTTCAGGAAACAAATTGATTTTGAGTGCTCGGCGCGGACTTAGGCTAAATTACTGAGGATTTGAACGAATACTGATTAATCCGGGGCCGGCCATTTCACTGATTAAATTCACTGATTTATCGCGTGATTGTGTTTAGGGTCAAGAGGGACAAGTGGAAGAATACCCGCGGCTCTGCCGGCAAAATTAAATAAACAAACTGGAGTAATGTACTTCCGTCCGGGGTCGATTCAAGTAAACAGTTTCCGTAATTTAACATCGAATATAAAATATTCTTCAAAATTTGTTCGCAATAACTTCGCCCAGTGCTAGATTAATTGAAAAATCGACTTGTGTTTTACTTTTCTTTCTACGTGGATTTTTCTGTTTCCGGGGCAGTTATAAAAAATACATACTGAATATACTTTTAAAATTGGAACTTGTGTCTACGTAGAAAATGTCTACTTTATGAACGTCAAAGTGGTTAATTTAAAAAAATACATGCCTCGGATATAAACTAATAAAACTAAAAATAATTCACCGGAGGCATCGTCAAGAAATTAAAAAGGTCACTTTGAAAGTCTAACATAAAAATTGCAAGCATAAAATAACAATATTAAGCAAAGCAACATTTTTAGTCACTCCGGACCACATCTGACGCAAAAGTTCCCATAACGTTGGCTGCATTGCCACGTTGGACGGCCAGGGTGATCCGTTGCAGGAGATATGCCCCTGAGCGACAGTCCTCGCCGGGACGTACGTAGAAAGGTGTGATTTAATGTGAACGGTTTTATTGGCGTGCACGCGTGGTGTATAAACAGGCTTGTAAACCGGCATCGTATCGCCACGGGCGCGGGCGATCATTTACGTTTTGATTTATAGCCCTAGGGAGCGCAACCTTTCGCCGACTGTACTGGTTGTCTCAGCCTTTTTACAATCGGCGCGCTGCTAAAACGATACACACGAGAAACTGCGAAATTATAACACGCTATAAAGTTAGCAAAACGTTTCGTGCTATAATGAAAACAATATCGTAGTGTAGCAACGTAATAAAGTTAGAATTTATGGCAGCGACGTCGCGTCTCGAGGGAAACTCGTAACCTGCGTAGGCAACAGTTAATAGCATGTAAAGCACGTTTGAGCGGTTTGTACGGGCGACACGCATCGGTCACACGAACGAGCAATTCTTTTAGAAAGCGTCACGACATTACCTGCCAAATTCACTTTTAACGATCGGTAATATAGCTTGACTAATGACCCCTTCCGAGTGCGAATAAAACAACAAATAACAACGGGGAAAAGAACTTTGAAGCGCAATACTTTATACGAACACAAGTCTATTGAAGTAGCAGCGATATTAGATGGGGTTATATGAAAAAATAACGAGGTCGTTAAAAAACCGGGAGCGACGGTACGAATATATTTTCTCACATCTTTGTTCTTCAACGCAGTACGTCATATGTGATTTCTTTTCTTGGGAGAGGTTTCCAGCTTAGAGGCTGACAGCTCATCGAGTGCTCGATGCCCGCGCTGGGTATATTCCGGCTCCGGTGGGAAGATCAATTTTCTCTAATATTTCCTCCCGCATTTCCTGAGCAGTTCGAGTGCGAACATGTTCAGCGACGTTTAAGTCGCGCTGATTATAGCGCGACGTGCCTTTGGACAAATTGAATGCCCCAGTGCTGCACCCGCAGCCTTGCTGCCCTGTATATAACGACTAGAATTGCAGTAGAAGGCTTCGCGTGCTCTCAACACGTCGTGACACCAGCAGGAGCTAATAATTCTAAAGGAAACGTGGGTGCGCCCCGTTGGACCAATTGAAATGATATTAGAAGATTTCTTCCATACACCTGGAAAATTGGTTCCAGTTTGCTGATATGTTGAACATATAATTCCTTACTAGTTCATTGAGGCAACTGTAAATAAAATTTAGGTTTTAATATCAAATCTATATAAATAAAATTCAAAGTCCTGACTGACTGACTTACTCGTCAATGCCCAGCCTAAGCCGTAGGATGTAGGAAGCTGAAATTTTGAACAGAGGGTTTATATATTATATGGGCAAGGAATAAGACCGGATTTTTTGAAATTCAACCCCTAAGGGGGCGAAAAGGGTTACCAAAATTTGTATGGGAGGTTTAAAGAATCTTGTTTAATTTTCTTGAAACTTAAAATACAACACAATTAATTGACTACGTGTTTCGCCGTTTTTCTAAATTTAACCCCTAAGGGAGTGAACAGGGTTGCAAAATTTGAAACTAAAGTCCACGCGGACGGAGTCGCGGGCGAAAGCTAGAAGATATTTAAGTGGTTATAAGTGTGTAGTTAACCTAAATATTATTTATCGATTTTTTTGTTTTTCTTTAAATTTTGTGATTCTGATAAAAGATGCTGACTGAAAGTATATACGTATAGCATTGACCTATATCAATTTTGAAAAACTACGTCGCTGCAAAATTCTGGTGAATTACCGTATTTTTCCTAATCTATTGAGAGTTCCAAGCAACCCGCTCGTCCAATTTTCCAGTAAGGGCCAGATTATTTAGGCCAACTGATGCAGAATCGTTTCTATTCATAACCGTCGTGGATTGTTCAGATTACTTGGCCACTCGATTCTCGAAATTCCTCGTGGATAATTAATATTAAGTGTCGGACAGTGGCCTTTAGGACGACCATTGATTTCTGCCCCATCAGGCATTTTAACCCTTCGCTTGTCCGTGGTAAAGCCACTCCCATCAAGAGTAGGTAATTTATAAGGAAGAGCCAAAAAAAAGAATGTCATATTTGTTATACATTTCATGTAGGTGTTTATGTTCCTACTTATCTGGTGTTAAACAGTACATTAATATTTAATGTATTCAGAGGAGACTGGTGTCTAGTGTTCAACATATTCATGAGTAATAAATTATTAATCGTGAAAGTTTGTTAAATAAGCTAAAAACATTTTGGAAATAATAAATGTGAAGTTTCTACTCCACATAATGTGATAATTATGAAACTAACAATTTTAACGTTCATAAAGTAAACTTTTTGTATTTACTGTGAATGAAATATTTGAATTAGAATTTTTCCGAAGAAAGAAAACAAGCAGTTATTGTAGCACTTGGCACAAAAGGCGAGACGATCAAGAGATTGACAAATCTTTCGATCTCCCGTTAAATGTTCGATAAGGTCAAGCACCTTGTAAAGTTGTTCGTTTTAATGAGTAAAAAGTACGTTGAGTCGGGCGTTACTTCACAAATCAACACTTTGTGTAGCTTAGATTAAATTAGCTTTAAAATAAACACGCGATTATGACTTAACGCGGATATGAGAACGTTTGTGGCTTTGACTGCTGAGAGGCCCGGATATATGCAATTTCCATCTCTGCGCAGAACCAAGTAATAAAGACAGAACACAAATAATTCCGTTTTAACAATGCTGAAAGAGAAATGTAAGCAGTCTCACTACAGGGCACAGACCTTCTCTCAGAGAGAGAGAGAGAGAGAGAGAGAGAGAGAGAGAGAGAGTATAGGCTTAATCGGCACGCGTGCCCAACGCGAATTGGCGTTTTCAAGCGCTGAGGTGTGTACCTGAAAATACCTGAGGCACTGAGGCTTCCCCACGATATTTTCCAATTTGCAATTGGTATTGCTCCTATAACTTCGCAAAGGTAAGATAACTTACATAACTTACAAAACAGAGTCGGCCCGCCCCCGGGTCGAAGTTGGATCTCCCACTTCGGAGTCTATTAGTCTACCCACTGGACTACCATCGCTCGAAAGAGAAAATGAACGTTTAAATAAATAACTTAATTAAAATGTATTGGCTACCAAGACTATTTAAAAGGCAATTTTTGGAACTTAACTAACGTATGACGACCTCTGTGGCGCAATGGTTAGTGCATCTGCCTACCATGCGAGAGGTCCCGGGTTCAAATCCCAGCTGGGGACAAAAAAAAACCCAGGTCTTAGATGTTTACATGTTTGTGACGTCGCTGTTTCTGGTTCCCACGACACAGGGTATCCCCGTGTGGGGCTGGAAGCAATGTATGTGCCTGTATGTAAATGTTATGTTATGTTAAAAAATGTTATGTTATGTAAATAGTTCACATAGATACGTATGTGGTATGTTATACCTAAGTAAGAAATGTCAAATAAAACAGGCTTTAGTTGGGTTTAGTAGAGCTAACGTGGCTGGCGTCTAATCGACTATCGTCTACGCTTACTGTATATTTTATTTTTGTCTCTAATTACAATAACAGTAATAACTTATACACAACACTATCATTTATTCCAACATCGAACCTGGCAGTATTGTGGTGACATGAAAATGGCAATAAACCCAAACAGGGCTCAGTTGTTCTAATTAAGAGCAGCCGCCTCCAACGGTTATTAAATCCACAACCTGTACTTCGATAATCAAGCATGTTAACCGTTACACCAACGCGGCAGTCAATGGGGCTTATAGATTCCGATTAGAGCGGTGTTCAAAAGCGAATTTAATTATGTATTTTTATTTTTATTTTACATTTTGGTGGGTAGTTGACAAAATGTCAAATAAGTTAGGTACTTATAAAACATAATGTCGTACAAAAATACTGAATTATGACGTCATTATTCAGAGCAGTCTTTTTATGTTTTATCTATTTAAAAATGGTAATAACTAGTAAATGACTAAAAGAAATACATTTTCCGAAATATTTTGTAATTTTTGTTTTAATCGAGCATATCAAATAATTTATTGTTGATCGTGTCAAATACCGAATTAAATACAATAAGTAAGATAATCACATAAAAAACCTTGACTTGAATGACTTATTTTCACATATAACATGAAATTTAAAAGAGGGCTCTATTTAGTAGAGTTAATGTTTCATACTTCAGTGTTTATGTTTAGATTATTAAAAATTTAAATTGAAACAGAGTTAGAGAGCACATAAAAAGAAAATACCCTGGTCATTCATTGAATCCTTTTACCTAGTGCAACCGCTTACCACGGCTTGCAGCAGGAGTCTCACTCCGACTCCGCCGTTGGCACCGCGCGCGGACCAGGAGGGCCCGTGAAGCAGCGCCGGGAGGGTCTTAGGCGGCACCGCAGGGGGCCGTGCCGTCGTGTCCCAGACCCTCCAAGGAGTCGACCATTTCACGCCGATGGTCGCAAGGAGGTAGGAAGGGTGCGTCCAACGCATCCTTCTGAGGAGGTCTGCCCCTTTACCACCCCAGTCGCGGACGTTGGCCGCAGGCGAGGTTGTGGGCTGACACCCAGGGACCACTCCTCGCTCTATCCAGCAAAAGCGGCGGGCGTCGTCGGAAGTTTTTTAGTGGGTATTCCGCTACAGCGGCGAGTGCCACACACCCTCCTGGTCCCCCACTAAAAATGGCCAGGAGGCAGTGCACAAATGCATTTTGTTATTGACGTTAATAAAAAAAAAGAAAAAAAAGGAGTGATGTACCGCGCGGCGCCGGTGCAATGCTTTAGTTGAATAGCTCCACGGCACCGCCGCTTTGTTACCACTCTACACAAATTCCATGTGTATTACACCACTTCTGGCCATATTATATCAGTCTCTGAGACGTATTCTCCGGAAAACATGAGCTGAAGCATTCTCTAGCTCGTAATGAATCACCAATTAACAAAGTTGCGGAGGCCGAGCTCATGTAAGTAGGCGAGGAAACAAATAGGCAGTTATTGCACTAGCGGGGATTCAGAAATGCAAAACGAAAGTTCCGAGTTAATTTCCAAGCGAGCACAAAAGCATTCCGCAAGAATTTACGTTTACTTTTATGCCGAGAATTTGGTAAAAGTAATTTTCTTTCGCCAGCAAATTGCTTATTACTGCGACCGCGGCTCCGTCACTCCGAGCGAACTGGAGTCGACTACCTCCCACTGCAACTTATATCATAAATGAATCAAACAGTTTTAACGATAACGTTTGAGAGGGCGGTGCTAACTTAAATTGGATGAAGCTTAAAGACCGAGCAAGATGAGGGAAGGCGTTCAGCAGCTGCTTCTAATTAATGTGGACTTGAGGAGTCAAAATTTTCCTGCTTTTCGTGCTGCCGTTTGGCCGTACTTAATCTTGCGCGTTACCAAAGAGCTGATGCCCCATAAAAGCGCGATAAATCACCAACGAATGTGCAACAAACTGGCTTGTAGTAATGGGGGCATGTAGCAATGCTATACAATAATAGTTACAAAACGACAGCTCTGGCTTTGATTGCATTAATTAAATCACATGCGATGATGGCATCCTCGTCGTTTCCGATGATAGCGACCGTCACTGCTTCCTGGCGTGCGCTCTAAGGTGACTGGTACATCCGAACCTTGTTTTAAATGTTCGATCGCATTCGGCCTTGTTGGTCTAGCCGTTAAGACGCTACTTGGTAGATTAACACCTCAGCGTTACTAGTATTCTAGTATTAGCTTCTATATGCAAGCATCGCCGCAGTGTCTGCATACAGACTGCGAGGTTACTAACTGCATCAATAAACTACAAATTAAACTTTTAAAAAACGTGGTCCAAGTAAAAACTCAGAACAAACTTTTTTCAGATTTGCAAAGTGTCTATACAGTCTCTCAATCGTGTTAATAGTGATATTTAGTACCGATGACAAAGAACCTAGGGTCACGAACTTGAAGCCAGATTGCATTTGTGTCTGAAAAGGCCGTCATTAGAAGAAAAAGATAAACATTTATTGCAACAACAGACAACACATAAAAAGCAATTTGTTTGATTTAAATGCTATCTAGTTTTAGGTTTTTCACCTTAGGTTCACGACCATGGGGTTTAGAAATCACCACGTTAACTTGATTGAAAGATTGTACAGAAACTTTTTGCAATTTTGATTTGTAAATGTGTTTTAAAATGCTTCTCGATCGTGAGGGTCTGAGTTCGAACCACGCATGTACCAATGACTTTTAGTTACGTACATTTGTTTGTACAGCAACACCATTCGCTGATAAATTGTGCCCGGATAACGGTGACAGGCTTGCCGCCTGGCTTGAGGCTTGGTGCCTCTGCCTACCCCTTCGGGGATAACGGGCGTGAGTTTATTTATTGTTATTTTTTTATTTCAAATGTGTTTTTTGTACCTGGTAGGACCAGTCAAGTTACAGATTTTGAATTATTATAAAGATAAAAGTAAGTTTTGAGCTCCTTAGGACTCATAAAAATTCAGAAATCATAACTTATTTCAACGTAAATTTAATTAATTAACAACGTAAATAAAATTTACATTCTTTTCGTATCTTACAGTTGGTTTATTGTCAATGCACTTATGTAATGTTAGGCGCTGCCTTGGAGTAGAATGCGTGAATAAAAGGAAGCAAAAAAAATCTCCACTCTGAACATCTTTTCTCAAATGACCTTAAACCTAATACAAAGTTGGTATTAATGTCCATATAAGAAGCTCAAAACCCATGAGTGCAATCAATAAAGATTATTAAATATTATTATGAAAGGAAGAAAACTCCAATGCTGCGGTTAGACATAATGGACGGCACCCGTTCACGAGCATAACGCAGGGGCCAGTCTCAACCATATTGGAGGGAGATAGGCGACCGCCTACTATTCGCATGGCCTTTAGCAAACTTGTGATCAAGTTCTTCTCAGTAATTGAATATTATAAAGAGGAAAGATTCGTATTTTTGTATTTTTGTTTGTATGTTTGTAATGAATAGGCTCAGAAACTACTGGGCCGATATCAAAAATTCTTTCACCATGGGTAAGCTACATTATTTGTGAGTAACATAGGCTATATTGGATTATCAAAAAGTTTAGTGTTTCGTACGAAATCTTGAATAATGTAACCCAAGGTGTAAGCAAATTACTACGCCGGGAATTTCACACGGAACTAATATAGCTATTTCCACGGAAACGTTTTCGCCACCCGTGCGAGTTTTTTATAATTATGCAATCACATCGTCCATACTGAGAGCCACTGCATGATACCCGCTGATCCATTTGTCCGTAGATCAGTTTGTGCGGCGTGCATGAGCGGCCGCTTATCGCCCCGACATAAATCCAGCGTCGCTTATTTAGACATCAGCTGAAGGGCTGATCCGCCCTCAGATGTGCCGATAAGTGGTGGCCCATTTAGCCCTAATGCGCCCCTAATTAACTTACACTTAAAAGGCCCTTTTAACTTACTAAATGTATTTCCTTAGTTCGCCAAGGAAATGAGTGGTCGTTTATTTTTTCAGCGAAGGTTTAGGGCCGCGCGATATGATTTACGGGAATTTAGGTTAAGGCGCTGTTAGTTAGTGTTAACGATCGTGTACTTAGTGTAAATAGAAGTTCGCTTTTGCTGTATTTTTAACAAACTTATAAAAAAGAGGTTTTCAATTCTTCAGAATGTTTTTTTATGCGTATTTTTGGATTAATCGAAGACGCGTGGATCGATTTGGATTTTTTTCTTTTTGAAAAGAGACTTTACAGTAGGAGGTCCCATAGTCATCGACTCAGTATCTGATGATGATTTTCTGAAGAAATCGAGATATAAAACTTTCAATGCATATATAAAGCAATTTTGGTGTGGTTTGCAGTCACTTGTACATCTATCTTTTTCAAAACACAGTTTAGCGGTTGTTTGGTAACATTGACCAAAAATCAGTTATTTCTTCAAATTTAAATCAACACCGACAAACAAACAAACTTTTAAACTTTTACCTTTTTTAAGTCTGTTTTTATTTTCATTTGATTCGGCAACGGATTAGAGCCGCGTGATATGATTTACGGGAATTCAGGTTAAGTCGCTGTTAATTAGTGTTAACGATCGCTTGGTGGATAAACAAGTTTGCTTTGCCCCAGAATTGTAATTTCACACTGATTTATTTAGTAAGTGAGGAATAAAACATAAACATTTACGTACAAGTACATAAATTGCTTCTGGCCCCATGCGACATGACAAACATGTAAATATCCAAGCCCTGGAGTTTTATTTCTATCCAGCCGGGATTTGAACCTGGGACCTCACGCATGGTAGGCAAATGCGCTACCACTGCGCCACACAGGTCGTCAATGAATGATGTTGTAGGAACTTCTTTCCCGCTGCGCGCGACTCATTTCCCCAGACGCAACGGCACTGAGAGTGGAATCGGCCCATTCGGCAATCAATCGCGTGTCATCGGAACAATGCGGCGCCGGAGCCGTAACAAATCGCCCGTCCTCCCCACCACCCGGTCACTGACACAATTATACGAAAAAAACTATTTAGCCGCTTTATTGGCCATTAAGATAGCCCCGTCCTTGTTTTTTCTACTTAAATGGATCTCCCGCCGGAAGTATGAGGCGGGTGTTAAACGATACGACTCTTGAACGGTCGAGTTTATTTATGACTAAGCAAAAGTGAGGGAGTGTTCCGGAGATATAACTGCCGTTAATTGTACATTAGCCGATCGCCGGCGATCATAACGCCTGAGTCACGGATGCAATAATAGCCGGTTATAAAACACTTAACTTCGCGTGATGTGCCAGCCGAGGTTTACGTGATTTGACGGTAACAATAGATAAGGCAATAGTAAAGCTTTCTTAGCAAACAGTGCTATTTTACTGCTTTCATGGTTCGCGATGTTTTTTTTCGTAACTGGAGTTTATTTAGGGTATGGATGGCTACGTATTGATGGAAGATACTTTCTGTTCACGCCATTCACCTTTTCAGTCCTGACCTTGAAATATCAATAGTTTTCTATTATTATTTTGTCAACACGGGACTGAGGAGGTTATAAAAAGAATACAATACCAAACCCAACTCCTTGCTGTCATTTTGTTTTAATTAATTTGTCTCGAAATTTCAGCACACAATAATTATGTTCGTCTCCATCTGATTGTATTGATGGCATTCAGAGATTGATAACAATGTTATTGAAGTCGACAACACATCATCACTATCATCAAGCCATTTATGTCCCCACCGGGGGGCACGGGTCTCTTCACTGAGGAAGGTATAGGCCATACTCCACCACGGGGGCCTAGTCCGGATTGGTGGAGGCTTGTAAGACTAGTGGCTGGTCTTAGTGTCTGAAGTTTTCAAGCCGCCTTAAGGCCTCTGACTTGGCTTAACGACTGTCATCTATCGACGGCAGCCGGCGCCAACTGCTAAACGTGCCTTGCGAAGCACGGAATCGCTCGGAAAAATGCCACTAGCGTTAGTCATAGACAGTGATCCATCCATGGACTGAACGCGCTGTATGTTGCTTAACATTTGTGATCGTCTAAGATCACACAGGCAGCCCAGGCTACGAGCGATTCGACAACACACACGTGACAATAACAATTTGTTATATTCTATCTTTTGCTCTATGCGGCGTGTACGAAAGAAGACGTGAAGCTGATGGCATCCCATCATTTCCATTATAAATCAATGATAATGATCCAGGATTACCCAAGCCCCGCTCCCCGCACCCGTGCCCTCTCTGCCATTACCGAAGTCATAGCGCGTTGCGGTAATGACATATTCATTACCGTCTAATGCGAGCATTTGTTAGACAAACGATTTGGGTTGCTTTCTGGAATAACACTGCCGAAATTAAGCGACGATAATGCATCGTTAGAACACGTGCGTCACAAACGTCATGTCAAGGGTTAAATAATAATAAAGATTATATTCGTTACTTCAAACCAATTCATCCAATTCAAATATTTTTATTTAAAATACAAACAAAGTGTTAATGTTTTATGAACGTCATGGTTGTTAGTTTCACAATTAATAGATTATGTGGAGAAGAAACTTCACATTTATTCTTCTCCTTTTTTTATTTCAGACCAATCCATATTTCAAATATTTTTATTTGAATAAAAATACAAACAACATGTTCACTTTATGAACGACAAGGTTGTTAATGGATTGCATGGAAAAGAACCTAACAAAGTAACTTCACATTTATTCTTTATTTTATTTCAGACCATATTTCATATTTTTTTTATAAGGCAGAGGCACCATTCACTAGAACTGGGCCCAGATTTTGCCGAGTTTATTAGGTCCAATCAATAATGTTAATTTATAATGTCAACTATAAATTAATTATTATTTTATGTCAATTTATAATGTTATCATATATAATTGAGACTTAAAATTCTAATGGGTTTGAGACATGTGATTTTATCCAATGCCTCAGGATAGGACAGTCAAACTTTTCCGATATAGTTAACATCTCAAATGTACAAATTATTTCGTTTTTTTAAATTAAATAGTGAACTTATGTCCCGCACCCAAACAGTGAATCAAAACATTAAAAAATACGCGTGTGTAAGGCTCAGTAACTCAGCTTTTGTGCAATGACCCAACTACGAGTTTTAGTGCGGAAATTTTAGTTTTAACTAATACAGCCGCAAAGAAAATATAAGCAGAAATCACACCTAAATTCAATCTCGTATGATGTTGTAATAGAATGCACTGCCTCACTTATCTTAGTTAGGCAAAACTGTAAATACACCTCGCCCCTAAGCTTACAAGAATAGTAATTATCTAAGAACACGTTATAGAAAGAACACATTTCAGAGCTAAGTACAATGTAGCACGTCGGTTAATAAAGTTAGGGTCGTAGGTGCTACGCGAAACACTGCGTAGCGCTACGGCGTACGATGTGCTACGGCGTAGCGGCTACGGCTTTGTCGTGGCTAGTTTACTTTTTTTCTGCATCGTTCATTTTACACAAGAAATGTTATGACAATATAATTTCTTATAAATAATGGGAACAAAAAATTAAAAAAAATCTTCAGTATCCTTTAACAACGAGGGATTTAGGCCTGGTCAGACTCCTCTTCCTAAGAGCGGGTACACACTAGGCGTTTTGAAGCGCGCGCTTTTGTAACGTGCGTTGTATGAACTATGAGGTTCGATTGAAGTGTACACCTCTAAAACCAAATTAGTGATTCCAGAATTACGTTAATAATAAAAGTCGTGATTTAGTTTAATACAAATAATAATAATAATAACTTCCATGCAACACAATCACTTGACCTGGTCCCAAACTGGGATACACTGAGCTATAAAAACCAGGTAAGGACATAACAAACATTAAAAAAATTATAGACTAAATTATATATCTTAGATAAATATAAACCTTGGCACATAGTGTGTAGTTTACGATAATTAACTTAGAATTGTCCATTTTTTCCTAACCATTCATCATCAACCCATTATGTCCCCACTGAGGGGCACAGGTCTCTTCCCTGAGGAAGGTGTAGGCCATACTCCACCACGGGGGCCAAGTCAGGATGGGTGGAGGCTTGTAAGACTAGTGGCTGTTCCTACTGTCAGAAGTTTTCAAGCGGCCCATCTCACTTGGCTTAACGACTGCCATCTATGGACGGTAGCCAGCATCAACTGCTTAACGTGCCTTGCGAGGCACGGAACCGCTCGGAAAAATGCCACTAGCATTAGCTATGGACAGTAACCTATCTACGGACTGAACGCGCCGTATGTTGCTTAACCTTAGTGATCGTTTAAGATCACTCAGGCAGCCCAGGCTACGAGCGATTCCTAACCTTTATAACCTTCAAAAGTTTTTCAACAGAGGTCACAGTGGATTGCCTGACCTTAAATTTAAAATCACTTTTATATCAATTTTATTACAATTTCTGAAAGTCTTCTCTGTCGCAGTAAAACGAAATAGTTGAAATTTTATTATTAAGAAATTGAAAGCTACTGGACTAAAATTAATTAAATAAATTTTCAGTTACCTACCATTGTGCCCTTATTAAATATTATTATTCACACCTATTAGTTGACTTTTAGGGGTATATCATTTAGAGTCTATGTAAGTCACTCTATGTGCCTCCGCCAGGGTAAAAATAAATTATGAGTTCTGGAAAACTATTATAATCTGAACCTTTTTACCACCCTTCTAGAAATAGGCATCATTCTGGCTGGTTTGAAAATGAGTACTACTACCAGAAACCGTTTGTAAACGTGAAAATACTTTCAGCGGTTCTTTTAAATTTTCTTGAATAGTTATTTATTTAATGCCTATTCAATAAATAGTACGATTCAATGTTTTGGTACTAACGACTAATACAAATCTTAATGTTTTGAATATTATTTTCCACGAAACCCACTCATTCGAAAAATGGCATCATCGCAATGCCATTCTACGAATAATTATTTTGTATGAAACGTTTTAGAGAAAAAACTAGCAGACAACCTCTAGAGAAGACACTTTAATAGCAAACTAAAAGGACAATAGACTCAGTCAGTCTGTCGATATCTTTTTCTTTTGTCATTTTTCTTCAGAGACTCATTTTAATAGATTTTGAAAATTCACTTTCTTGCTTTCTTTTCTCGCTTTTTTCCTCAGTAGTTGGGCGACTATTAAAATGAAATTCAGTCACATAAGGGTGTGTTGAGACGCGGCGGTAGGCTTCTCAGGCGAAATTGCCTTTTTCTAGCGTCGGCTCTAGCACTGAGTCCTCCGAATGAAAGCAATAAACTAGATTCGGCGGCGGAGCCTCTTTGACTGCAAGCTGAACGAACGATTTTTCATATGAGGTGTTCTACTTGGTCGCTGGAAATGAGCCCGTATTTTTTCGTCAGAAACTACAAACTTTAGGTGCTTTACATTGTTGCTACAGTTTGGCAGTTATAAGTGATACATTTTTATTACTATTCGTCACAGCAAAAATAGCCTTTTCTGGCAATTTCTTATAAAAATAGATTGTTGTTAGCTAGGCTCCCTAGAACTTAAGAACGGCTGGACCGATATGGCTGATTTTTGGTTTTTTATATTTGTTGAGTTCTAGAAAAAGATTAAATGGTGAGAAAATATGGAAAAATTCCAAAAACTTTGGTGCTATGATGTTTGCCGGGATAGTTAGTATCAAATATTCATCATCATCATCATTCAGCCACAAGAAGTCCACTGCTGGACATAGGCCTCCTCCATGGATTTCCAAAAAGACCGGTCGGAAGCGGCTTGCATCCAGCGTCTTCCCGCCACTTGGATGAGATCGTCTGTCCATCTTGTGGCTGGTCGTCCTACGCTGCGCTTGCCGATATGTGGTCTCCATTCGAGAACTTTTCGGCCCCATCGGCCATCAGTTCTGCGTGCTACGTGCTCCGCCCACTGCCACTTCAACTTACTAATCCGCCGGGCTATGTCGACGACTTTCGTTCGTCTACGGACCTCATCATTTCTGACTCGGCCCCGTAGAGAAATTCCGAGCATAGCCCTCTCCATAGCTCGTTGCGTGACCTTGAGCTTTCTTATGAGGCCCATGGTAAGAGACCACGTTTCAGTGCCATAAGTCATCACTGGTAACACACACTGGTTGTACAGTTTTGTTATGAGGGATTGAGGTATATCGGAGGAAAAGACTTTTCTGAGTTTCCCGAACGCTGCCCAGCCGAGTTGGATTCGACGATTGACCTCTTTCACGAAGTTGGACCGGCCTAATTGGACTGTATGTCCTAAGTAGACGTATTCGTCTACTTAGGACTAACTTCAAGAGTCGAGTTCCCCACTGTTATTGGGGTGGGCACAACACGGGCGTTCGACATGACCTTTGTTTTGTCCATGTTCATTTTAAGGCCCACCCATTGGGAGACTCGACTGAGGTCTTCGAGCATTATGCCGAGGTCCTCCAGCGTCTCTGCCATGACTACAATATCGTCGGCAAATCGAAGGTGACTGATGTACTCGCCTTTGATATTGATGCCGCGTTCCTGCCATTCCAGAAGCTTGAAGGCATCTTCCAGTCCGTTCGTGAACAGTTTCGGAGATATGACATCTCCCTGTCTCACGTATCAAATATTAATCTTTGGTAACGTAGAAAATGACATTTATTAAGTTTCTGCTGTGTTATTAAGCAATTCCAATAAGGTTAAGAAAATCATTAAAAAAAATTATACTTAGTGAGTCCCTAAATAGTCAGCAAACGAGCGCATATACACAACATAATATACTCGTATTTACAAAAAAGGAGCAATAAAGTTATTTGAAAAAGTAATCAACAAGTTAATCTTATATACATGCATATTGGCCAGAAATTATTATTAATATTTATATTCTAAGAAAAAAAAAAGTAAACATAGCATAAAAATATTTATTTCAACCACTTTACACAAGTCTACTAATAGTATGAGAAGGTTAAGTATTAATCGGTCCATGTTAAGAAAACAACTGCAATGTTTACCGGCGATCCCCATGCTAGGCTATATTCTGTATAGTAGAGGGCTGGTCTAATAGGTTGACATTTTAATATTTGGCGACGATTAGGAAACAGTCATAATAAGCCATTAACAAAAATTTTATTACGACGTAGTTTGATCGAGCCTCTTAATACAAATTGTTTCCTTCACGAAAAAATAAAATAGTGCACTTTTTAACAATTACTTTTTTTCTAAATCGGTACTTTTTTTGATTTGGGTCGTAGACAGACAATTAAAATAAATCTAAGCTTTACAACTTTACAATAACAAATCCGGACTGTCTATGGTCTGATTCTATTTGACTTCATTTCAAGTTAAACCGATAGACCGGCGGTATTTATTATTGTTTTTTTATTAAAAAACAAAACAACACGAAGATACAGACTTTTCTTGTCAATGTTGACAGACTTTCTGTTAATGGATTTACGAACTTTCTCGATCAAAGCACTGCTCTCTGCTGTCAGCAGTGCTTTGATCTTGCATTATATACTTACTGCGGTGATATTATCACCCTTACAAGATCCGTATGCCGGCATGTTCTCCACTTTTCATTCATAAAATACTATTCTTTGAATCTATTTCCGGTTTTGGACGTTGTATTCCACATCATTACTAAGTGTGACATAGACTTGAGAGAGAATTATCTGACCACAACATAACACAGCCGTTTTTGGCGAAACGAGGCCAAGAGAAAAGCTGCAATACAACTTTCATTCACATTTCTGTTTCTCGCTTTTAGATTAAGCTGTACCCACTCGGCGACGCACACAAATGAGCCGTGATATTTCTCTATTAAGGCTCATACAATATTTCCGTCTTCATTTCGTTGCGTGTTTAATTTATAGCGTACCGCCGGGGGCAGGCCCGAGATGCAAGATTACTCTTAATAATATGGTTTTAGGGATGCGTCACGACTAATGGTTCCACAGGATAATAACTTACGCACAACACAATCACTTGACCCGGTCTCAAACTAGGATACCCTGTGCTATTTTAACCAGGCAAGGACATTACAAACATCGAAAAACACCCAGACTGTGACCGTTACAAATGTACGGCAGCCCCCAGTGGGACCCCACGACCTCGACCAACGAGGCAGTCCATCACTCTTAAACAGAGTAACATAACACATTATAAATATGATTGCGACATAATTAATAGTAAGTGAAATCGGAACTAAGAATAATAAAAAAAAATACTCTTAAATCCAGTATGCAAATGTTGGTCTGAAAGCCATTTATCTTTCGTGGTTATACGGCAACTATCTACCTGCATAATCCGCTGACGTTCCGACGCCGAGTTCAAACACTTGGTTCGCTGGAAGTTTTTCGGCGAGGAACGTCTTCACTTTACAGAAGCTTAAAATTACAGAGTAGCTCTTCTACAGAACCTTAAGCTCACAGGCGCATTGTGTGCGTGCTGTGTTTCCATCGGACTTTGTTAGCACACGCTTGTTGCAAGCCTCCCCTACCAGCCTACACGCGAGGCATGTCGCCACTAATACGAATGAAGTGTTCATTACTCAACTTTCTTTCGTTGCCCCTTAAATCACTACCGCTTATTATTCTCGACGTTTCTACACAGCCCTCAACGTACGCATAACATTATCGCACTTCCATTTTGCGAATTATTAACAGCTGAATTTGATGTAACGGAGTAGTAATTTATTACAATTAAGTCTGGTGGCCTAGTTAATACATAAAGCACACAGCGCGATCCATCACGCCATCAGCGGCAGGCGATCGGTGACAATGTATTCTAATGAATTCACAAGAGTATCAGCCGGGTGAGACACAGCGTCTCGCGCTGATTTATTAGCTCGTTCATTAAAGTATTACGCTCAGTGTAATGACATTTTATGAATTTTGAATTGGGCGGTCGCGGGCGGCGCGTATTTAATATTCATTTCGCATTTGCCGGCCTCCGGTTGTTTTCCTTTAGAACGGTAACTTTTTGAGGTTCCGCGTTGTTTTATTATTTATGAGGTGGGCGCCGGATGCTGCGGCGCCCGGTCAAGTTGCTCTTCCAACTTGCCGCCGCTCTGCGTGAATTAGGTTATAATGGATGTTGCATTTGCTTTGATAGCTCGCAAAGCATTGAAATCACCACCTTAATTTACCAACAATATGTTCTTTATTTTTAGGGCAATTTTTGTAGGTCACTTAAAAAACTTTCGAAGTCTCTTTATCTTGTCGCAAAGTTGGTAACTAAATCTATGTTTCCTTCAGCAGCGCTCCCTCCCGGCTCATTGTCGGCCGAACTTGACCTTGCTGAAGCCACGAGAACTTTTAACAGTTTCCGTTGCCCCTCACTCGGACTTACAATGACACTATTAATTTTCGGGCGGCACAGCCTCGAATATAAATTACCCTATCAAGGTTCTTATTATAATACCCACAAGTGCATTTTGGGACTGAACAGACGCTTTGAAACTGCTTGGGTCAGCGCAATCAAAATGTAATTTATTAACGTAAAAAATAAAAATAAAATAAATAAATAAACTCACGCCCGTTATCCCCGAAGGGGTAGGCAGAGGCACCAGTCTCTAGAACTGGACCCACGTTTTGCCGAGTTTATTAGGTCCCAAACGTGACAAGTGCCAAGCCTGTCGCCGTTATCCGGGCACAATTTATCAGCGAATGGTGTTGCTGTACAAACAAATGTACGTAACTAAAAGTCATTGGTACATGCGTGGTTCGAACCCAGACTCTCATGATCGAGAAGCAAGGGTTCTAAAAATATAATTCTGAGCCTTATAAACGTAATATATTTTTATTTATGTAGAACAAAACTTAAATACTGTGCCTTATTACAAAATTACGTGTACCTATCTGTCAATTATGCTTATTTTAGCGAGAGTAATCAATTGAGACGATAAATAGCCTAATCAAAAGCCATCTCTAATTAAATTGTTGATACATGTATGTAAAAATGTAGTAAGTATATTTCAGGTCTCCAAAAAAAATCAACAGTTAACAACGTCTATCTTTGTTTCGACAAAGAGACGCTTTCCCGCAAATACCTGGGTTTTGTTTAATTTTGACAATTTGATTACATTTTACAGCCGAGACTTCTTACTTATAAATCTGTAGTGAACGATTAATTGCCCTTGGATGCGACCACGAGATGTGGCGTTATGGGGAAAAGGCCTATATCCAACAGTGGGCAGATGTGGATGATGATGATGATGATGAAACAATTGATTGTAGGTCAATGAAATAAAGCTCTGAAAGCGTATAACAGTGGCCACCACTCAGTCCGTATGCACCAGTAATGAGGGAGCGCAAAAACTGTGTACGAATATATATGCATAAAAATAAGTCTCATATGAAACAATATTTGTCAAAGATTCCTAGCCATTTGCTAGTAGGTTTTGAAAACACACGCCACGGGGACATGAGTGACGTGTGCGGATTCCGCCGCGGCTCGTCTGCCAACAGACACGATGACGTCACGTCCGCCGAACCAGAAATAAAAACGAAGCCTTTGCCCGCCCTCTTTGCGAACAAGACACAGGCTCGCATGTATGAGGTGATGTCGGGCCGCGAAAACAGCTAGTTAGTGAGTTATATAATTTATGTGATCAATAAGTTTTCTGGTTTTCTAGTGCTAGATAAACTATAATAATATGTGGTTAATTTCAAGAAATATGTCAATTAACTCTTGCCCAGCATAGTAAACACGCTGATGCGAGTCGCGCATAAACAGTCAAAGGTTGCGTTTTCCAATACATTCATAGTCAAATTCTGTCATTGTTTACTGAAAATGGGCGCTACCTCCACAAGGTACAATTAAGGAGCAGTTGAAAGAGCTTTGTAGAAAGATTTTTGTAGTTTATGTAGTATATTTTGTACACCAATATAGACCCGTTTTTTACCTCTGCTCCGACTCTCCAAGGTTTGCCGGAAGAAATCTCTTACAGAGATAAGTTCTTCTTTGCACATGTTGTTTCTTTGTAGAAAGATAATTAAATTATTATTTTTGTACATAAGAATTGTTTACACACTATTTACACACTAGACACACATTTGTACAAATGTATAACATTTAAATGTATGTTTTACACCCAAATGGGTGATATTTAAACTACTTTGTATTAGCTTTAAGTTGATTTGAGAAAAGATGGTCAGAGTGGAGTTTTTTTTTCGCTGCCTTTTTCTCCACTACAGACGGCCCTAAGGCAGCGGCTAACATTATACATAACTGTATGTACATTGACATTCAACAAGCAGAATGTAAATTCTTTACGTTGAAATAAAAATTTTTGAATTTGAATTTGAATTTAAAAAAATTTTTGAATTTGAATTTGACTCAAAAAGACGGCAAAAACCGAACATTAATTATGAATACATGTAATGTTCTTTTCGTTTGCAGTCAAGTAATATATTATTATTTCGCGCCACACAACGGCGACTCGTGCCGCCGTACTACCTAAGCTGAGCGTAATTACTACTGTATTTTTAAATAAGCCATTCTTTCAAGTTTCTAACGAAAATAAGGTACGCTTGTCTCATGGCCCCAATCCCGGCACAGCTTGCGGTGCAGCAAGTAAATGGAAATGACAACGTGCAAGTGGGTTCTTTTGTGGCGCCCGAAGGTTGCGTCTTTGTGGCAGCTCCCGCGGCCTCCTGCTGCTCGCAGTCGCGCTTTTGTTGCTGCAATCGCAGACCTATGTACGTACTGTGCTGCACAATGGCGTCAAATCTAAAATTTTCATAGAAAAAATTACAGTTTAAGACAGTAACGGAGTGGTGGCCGAAGAGGGCGGTGGTCAGTCTGTAGACCAACAGCCCGATGGCCAGGTTGGCAGGTGACCCGTGGATGCGAATGGCGAGAGACCGCGAGGTGTGGCGTGATGATCGATGATGCCATCTATACCCAGTAGGGAGAGGTGGGCTGATAATGATGATGATGATTTATTCATAATTTTCGTTACACGTCATCATCAAAATACCATTGTAAGCATACTGATGTCATAAAGTACTCCGCTTACAAATATTGTAAGTTATAAATAATAATTAAAAAATAAATGAATTTGCAAACATTTTAATAAGATGTGTTGAAATCCGATAAGATAAGAATATTTTATTTTATTGCATACAAGAAAAAAGAGACATCAATAAAAGTTACAAGTTAAAAAAGTACATTGGGTGGCCTTGTTGCTAACAGCAGTTGCTTGAAATTGCCAACTCGCGGTGGTCATTGCAGTAAAATGACAACTGCATGAGCGAGCACTTACAGTTTACGCGCGCACGCGTATCTATAATTCTAGGCGTCAATGGAATTAAAAACGTGTCGCGTGACCTGACCATGTAACTACTATTGACCTAATAATACAGTAACAGAATCAAGGGCCTGGTAATTAAAGGCTTATTCTCTGATAGAACGCCTGTGCCCTGAAGTGGGTATATTATTTAAGTTACAAAAATGGATCAAAGAAAGCGATTGTGTTTGAACTTTTCGGAAAAACGACGTTAACGAAAATAGGTCAGTGTGGAGTTTCAGAGTGGAGTGGTCAGAGTGGAGTATTTTTTGCTGCCTTTTTCTCCACATTTTTTCTAACATTATCATTATAAGTACATTGACATTCAACAAGCAGAATGTAAATTCTTCACGTAGAAATAAATTTCTGATTTCTGATGAAACATACATGAACCGTTACGATCGAACACCCGTTACGGGTTATTTTCGCATAGCATCGGTGATTTTCTGAGTAGCACACATTCACGCTGATATGCTGGAGGGTTAGGCAGAAACTAGAGCTTACCAGTGGCCAGAATCTTGACAAACTTCTTTCGCTTCATTATTTGCCAATTCCGCATTTACTTTATTAAATATTGTTTCAGAAAGATTTATTAGTCATTGTTGCTGACACGCCGGAATTGAGTACTTATTTATTGAGATTTTTGAGACAACACTTTATGAAGTTCGTCTCCGATAAAAGATATAGTCTTTATAATCTTTTGGATGCATAACGAGTGAAATATTTTGAGCTAACTAGCTTAACCCGAAAATATAAGCGTGCCATAATATAAGCCTACAATCTCATACTTACAAAATATACACAAAACAAATCTGAAATATCGGTGAAGCCTTTTCAGAGGCATTCGATAGCAAACACCGCAACGCGATATTTTTATATGTTTGAGATGAGAGCCGCCACTATTATTCACTCAAGCAGTAAATTAAATTACTGTTAAGAGTAACGTAGTGAAACGAAAGCCGCTTTTCTAGTTTGTCAGTCCTTCTTTTGTACTGCTGCACTTTCTAGAACCTATTTATTATGACGTACTTAATTATAGAGCATGTATACTGAGGCTAATGGCATCCGCAACTAAAAGCATCTAATGGCAGGCAAATTGGAACGCGTGTGGTGCGCCGGCTCGCTTGCGGTACTAATTTGTCTCTTTGACACTTTTCGCACAAACAGTACGAGGCCGACTTATTCGCGATGTCAGCGAAAAATAAATATATTGAAGAAATTGTCAGGTAAAGAGCTCAACAAAACGATCATCGCATCTTCAAACACCTCTATGTCAATGGAATAAAGTCTAACTCCTGCGTCAGAGTGTACATTTCACGCGCGCGCGCACAAGGAAACTTATTTTGCGGAAAGGAACGGTTTTGTGAACGGAATCGAATTCGAGTAGGACTTAAACTGACGCCAAGTTACGGTGTGCCGTTATGCAAGCCGACTCCGCCTGTATTGCAGTGTGCTAAGAGTCATTGTAGATTGTGTCTGGAACTGGCAGTTCCACAGTTACGGACAGTCCTTTGTTCTAGCCTCCGCGGTGTTGTACTGGTGCATGCTGGGAAACATACAGAAAGCTCACATCCACTAACTAAATTAAATTTGTTTATATTTGAGTCAGTTGTTATTATACTGCCGATTCAGTTGCCATTTGTAGCAACAGTTGTGTTATGTAGAGATACATTTTTTGTTTTGGTTTTTGCAGCGAGTGTACTCTTTTTATAATAAATGTTTTCCTATTTTTGAAAAGCCATTTTACTGACTTTAAAGAAGACTGGAAACAAATAGCCCAGCTTCAGTTGTAAATAAAATAAAAAAAAACAAAAGCGAGATTATTTTAAAATGATAACTTTGACTTAGAAGAGGAGTGGCGTCAGAAAACTGGCATTTCAACATCAAAGGATCGATATTTCGTAGCTTATAAAAAAGGATTGCTGTTCATTAGTCTCACTAAAACTCGAGAGCGGCTGGACCGATTTGGCTCATTTTTAGTTTTTTGTATTTCTAGAATTCCAGGGACGGTTTAATGGTGAGAAAATATGGAAAATTACGAAAACTTTGGTGTTACGAAGTTTGCCGGGACAGCTTGTTATTATATAATTATATACAGGCATACATTAGCACACTCAACATAATTATTATCGATACGTAATACTCAACTATATTTAATGTTAAAATTATTGTTCAAAAATAATTTAAGTTTTTTTTTTCTATTAAAGAGAGCACTAAAACCAGCATAGAGATTTTCGTTAGTGTCCTTCTGTGGCTCGCTGTGCTGTGGCGCGGCGAACTAACCCATAGTGGCGATAAAGCGAGCGGATATTCCAGCGCAGAATAGCATTCACTTTCAATAGGGAACTTCTTTCGTTTCGAAAGACGCCGCTTTCAAATGGTACACTATATGTTCACCCTTTTTATATAGTTGGGCCGGGACTAAAAGGTCACAGTTAAGTCTTATTCGATTTGGTCTGTATAGCTTTATTTAAAAGCCTACCGTTGCCCAATGCTGGGATAGGCCTTTCCCATACGACCCATGGACCTTTCGCCGACTCAATGACATCGTCCTACCATCGAGCCCCAGGTCGGCCCACCTAAAAACCACAAAAAAAGAGCAAAATATAAAGATTTAAAAAACGATTATTGACTTTACTCCAGACACTCAATTTTTTGTGGGAAGAGGCCGACAGTCTTAATTAATTACGTAAGACTCCACTATATGGAGTTGTTTGATTTAGCCCTTTTGTTCCCGATATGTCACACCATCTATGTCACACTGTTATATTTTTTCCCAAAACGTATCTCATACTCCTACTCCAAACTGTCATAATTATACATTCTTATTTTGAGTCTTTCTATTAATCTAAATGCTTAACCCGACAGAGTGGAAAGATACGTAATAAAAGGGCTGATTTAGATTGCCTATCTATAATGAATGGTTTTTTGAATTCATGTATAATATTTTTGATTTTTTTTTAGAGAGCAGGACTTTTAATCCATTAAGAAAATTAATTTCAAAGTTGTCAACTTTCATTTGGTCCGCCTAGTTTTATTTAAAAACTGATTGCCCACGCAAAAAAGAACTTCGAATTCATGTCAAATTTAAATCACTACAAAGCGAGAGTAATTTCACGAAATGTTATTACAAGACAGTGTTTGTGATACCTCATCATCAACCCATTATGTCCCCACCAAGGGGCACGGGTCTCTTCCCTGAGGAAGGTATAGGCCATACTCCACCACGGGGGCCAAGGCCGGATTGGTGGAGGTTTGTAAGACTAGTGGCTGGTCTTACTGTCAGAAGTTTTCAAGCCGCCCTTAGGCCTCTGACTTGGCTTAATGACTGCCATCTATCGACGGCAGCTGGCACCAACTGCTTAATGTGCCTTGCGAAGCACGGATCCGCGCCTAGGTCTGCCTAGTTTTATTTAAAAACTGATTGCCCACGCAAAAAAGAACTTCGAATTCATGTAAAATTTAAATCACTACAAAGCGAGAGTAATTTCATGGAATGTTATTACAAGACAGTGTTTGTGATACAGTTGGATGTAATTAATGAAAATTTGTCTACACGCTAGCCACGCCACATTTTTCCGACAAAATTGCGAACATCAGAGACTGTAACTAGATTTCCGACCGCGCTGCCGCCCGCCCACTTTACCGAACATGAGTACGAAATACTATTAAGTAATTCCTTAGTATCTCCGCCATCTCATTTTTCCGGGAAAATATATGAAAAATTATATTTTAAACTCTTGGAAATGAACTCTTATTAAAATTCAGCAATACTGAAAGCGGTGGTAGCGCAGCGGTCTAACGCCGCCTGCTCACATTCGTGGGGATTCAAATCCCACAATGTATAGTGTGAAATTGAAAAAGCCATTTGTCTTTTATTTATTTATTCTGTTTTATTTACGGACAACATGGTCCAATGTTTGTTAGTAGCAATAATTATAAAACTTAGCCTATGGTTAGTATTTAAAAGGAAACATCGTACAAAAACCTGAGTGTTTGAGATGTTCACATGAGGTGAGGTGTTGCCTAGTCTGTCTCATATTGGTTGTGTGTGTTATTATTATGGCAAATAAACTTTTTATCTATTATCTATCATACCTCAGATCTTGAAATTGCCAAACCCCTTCGAAGACAAGGCCGTGCAGTGGGACGTATAAACTGCAATTAAAATTTTTAAGTACGATATTTACAGGGATAAAAATTCATCTACGCGCTAAAGTCAAATATGTTTATTCTAGACTATCTCTGGGCGTAATTTAAAAAGAACCGATAAGTATTCCTGAGTAACAAACAGTCATCCACAAACACTTTTGAATTGACTATAGTAACGGTTGGACGTAAATAACTTAAATATATCAATTAAAAATATTTAGTGAAATTACGAAGTGTCACCCGCACTAACCTAGGAGGAAATTACGTAGACATATTTAGCCGTCAATTAAATTTAATAAATTAAATATGTCGGAATCTAACAGGAAGTAAGTCCATCTCTGCTGGTGGATTTTCCTCGTAATCATTATGAATATTACTAAACGTTCAATTCCCAGAACCACATGTACTAATAAGACCGCAATGAAGCCGTATGGAATATTGGTCGTCGATGTAAGCTTGGGCAAGTTTACACAACGTCCCTTTGCGGGCCCCGGCGGGGGAGGCTGCGGGGCGGGGCGGGGCGGGGCGCGTACACGACGTATACGAACCATTATTTTAATTACGCTCGAGAATTTGTTATTCATGACGTCACAAAGGTTGCGGGAGAGGCGGTAATTATCAGGATGCCTTCAAACATGTCCCGTTGTACGTAACAGCTCAAGTGGCGTGCAGATTAATTCCACCTTCTGCCAGATAGCTCCTGAAGGGTAATAAAATTGTAATGGAGTTGTCGCCGCGCACATAAATCACCGGGCAAAGACCCACGCTGAAAAAGCTCAAATATAAAATACCTGTTCTCGTGTCTGATAAAGCCTTGATTAATGACGTGTCCTTGTCTAAGCGCGAGTTCTCTCTTTGCCTCCATCACTCTATACAAAGTTCCAAAGGGCGAGACCTAATAAATAACTAACCTTACATTTGTCAAGCGTCTAGACGACGACGCCTTTTCCGTACAAGAAACCATACAAAAACATTTATTCAGTCCATTAAAGTTACGGTAAATGGTACGGGACAATCTTTCAACACACAAGGACTTCCGCTATACTGTAAGCCTTTTAGAAAAGTGCTCTATAACTTAAAGAGTTTTTTACTACGGTTCTCGTAAGAAGGCTTTAGGTCATCTAATGAGCAATGAAGAGAGCTATGTTAGGAGTTTACTGATTGTACGCATTTTTTATAATTTAGGATACCTAAAGCACACGAGGTAAAATTACGTGATTCGACTCAACGCTAGACGTTACTCTGTTTAACAGTAACCTAATTATCCTAAATGTTCATTCCAAAGTTACTCGTGAGGCCCGTGACATGACTGAGTAGTGAAAAGCTAAGACAAATGTATTTACTGTCGACTCTGTTACGCTCTCAGACTGGGGAACTTGACAACGCTTCTGATAATAGAGTCAAACCAGGGTTTGACTGCACAGAAAAATTCTGTTAATCTACTATTGGCATTGGCAGTCAGTACCTAGTTTGCACTTCAGAAGAGTGACAACTGTTATCAGTAGACAGACATCAGAAATTTATTTTTGCGTAGAGAATTTACAGTCTATTTGTTGAATGTCAATGTTACTTCTAATGTTAACGCTGCCATGGTTCAAATGTATGTAGAGGGGATGAGAATCTTTTCTCAAATCACCCTTAATTGTTTAACATCAGATTTTATAATATGTTTATGTTTACGAGTCTATAGCTCGTGAGTTCAATACGAATTATTAACTTTTGTCTCTATTTGTGAAAACTTGTAATTGGCTTTTCGTTGCCTACTAAATTCTTTGTTTTGTTAATTTTAGCTGTAAGTTTTCCTAAAAAATAAAATAAATCAATAAAAATAATACTAGCAGTCCCCGCGACTACGTCCGCAATAACAGAGCAGCCTATAGCCCTTGCCCTCTACCTTGAAGTTACCCCTTCTATACACAAATTCACAAACATAGTTATTCACTTTTTTTTTTTTTTGTTTATTTAATACTAAGATAGAATACTTTATTGTTTCAAAAATACAGTAGTGCAAACAACATGAGTCGATAATTGCCTACACTATAATAAAAATATAATAATTCAATTCGTTTATTGACAACTAAAGGCCCAACTTTCTTACAGTATTACAATAAATTGATTTTGAGAATTAGTTCAGTTTAAATTAAATAATACAAATGACTTCCACACAACACAATAACTTGCCCTGGCCCCAAACTAGGATACCCCGTGCTATGGTAACCGGACAAGGATATTACGCATATGGAAGTATACCTCAGTCAAATGTAGCGCGGTATCTAGTGGGGATCGTGCCCATGACGTGATTACCGTGATCACTCTAGATCAACGCGTCAGTCATAACAGTGAACATTTCTCATTGAAATCACCAGTGAACGCTGTAACGTGTTTTTCCGTCCACAGGGGTGGCCTCGCTGCCGGGCGTGGGCGGGGGCGGCGGCGGCGCGGGCCCCGAGCGGCCCTACTTCGACGACGTGTCCCCGCGCAACGTGACCGCCGTCGTCGGCCAGGCCGCCGTGTTGCGATGCCGCGCCAAGCACATCGGGAACCGGACCGTGAGTACAGCAGGGCCGGGCCAGGCGGTGTCACCTGGGTGGGCCAAAAATTAGAGAAGGCTGGAAACTTATGGCCTTTTTTATGAAACCCCCCAGATGATTAAATGATCATGGTTAAGTATTTTCCTTTACGATTTAAATTGTATCTGAGTAGAAATAATAATTTCGTAAAATAATTTTCATTGTAATTATTATGACGTATGTACATAGTTGTAATAATAAAAAATACCTTTATGTTTCATTATAGTGTATTAGCTAGTAATTATACTTAGATAGAGGGCACCCGTAAATAGAGGCCTCTATTAGGCATAGGACTCCTCTTTTTCACGCCAACTCATCTGGTCCAGTGCTAGTCTTGTCCAATGGTTCCCAGCCGCTTTCACAATGCGACCCATTACTGAGTTAAGATCTACTCTAGATCCTTCCATCTTTCCCAAACTTGAGCTGTGCGAATCTATACGTACGTTATACAGGCCCAACCCGTACGAAGCACTCCTGGATACCACCTTGGTACTGACTCGACTGTCTCGCAGAGTTTTCCAACTCGAGTCCAGTCCTAATAAAGGCATTTCCTCCGTTTTTCTCACGACAAAGCAATACAGTGCGCCACCTTCTTACGTAGCCAGTGAACGTGAGATGGCGCATCTCTGTATCTCGTCTCGGTCTTACTGGCTGTCGCATAACTGACTATCGTATGAGGATCTCCTAGCTTGGGCTTAATTATTAGATTTTGAAGTTCACAACACAAAAAAGTCGCGAATGATAATCGTCTCATCATCATATTGTATTTGAGACCAAGACTGGATTATGTACATATTAAAGCACGCATAAAAGTAGTCTACAGGGCCGGTTTCTGAATTGAGAATTTTGCTAATTAACTACGCAACTGTAGTGCTGTCTCGTCTAATTTCTCACAAAAGAGCGTGACAGAACGTTACATAAGTATTTACTTAGTGAAATTCTCAATAAAAAAACGGGCCTATATTATTTTCTATTTTTGTAACAGGCAGTATTACAAATAAGCTCATTGAAATTTTGCTTCATGAAACGACTAACCCCCGCTTTTTCGTACGCTAACAATCTATTAATCGACTGTTAACAGCTGTCAAACGTTTTTTCGTATGCACTTTGGCCACCTGACAGGGGTTAGCACTACATAAACAACTTGTTAACAACAAGAAACTGGGGATTAGAGAGCCAAGAATGCCATTTTATGCTTAAAATGTGTGTGGCAACTAGTACAAAAATGCCTTAAAATCCTTTTTACAACTTAGCGCATTCTAGCTTAACATTATCATTATTATTATTCGATCTGTAAGACATGTTGACTTACTTTACTTACACGGATTAGCAGCCGAGGCAGGTTGCAATTAACCGTCCCGGTATTAGCATATAGATGCATACAGAAATAATTAATTAGATTCGCCTACTCTCAATCAGGCCAAGTCAGCCTATTGAAACAGTGTTCGCTCGTTAATGACTTCCCTATTACTTGGTTGAATTAATCATATCAACACTATTGCTGTAACATCAAAAGGCATTCATCAAGGCGGCAGCGTGAGCCGGCGAGGAGATATAATCGCCAGATAGTACTAGATCGCAGCGCCGCCAATTACGTCGGCAATTGCATGCAGATAAAGGTTTACCTACACTGAGTAGATAGACTATACTCTCATGCTACTACTACTCACTATACTACTGCATTACCATGTAACATAACATGTGACAGGAATCGCTCGTAGCCTGGGCTGCCTGAGTGATCTTACACGATCACTAAGGTTAAGCAACATACGGCGCGTTTAGTCCATGGATGGGTCACTGTCAATGACTAACGCTAGTGGCATTTTTCCGAGCGGTTCCGTGCTTCGCAAGGCACGTTAAGCAGTTGGTGCCGGCTGCCGTCGATAGATGGCAGTCGTTAAGCCAAGTCAGAGGCCTAAGGGCGGCTTGAAAACTTCTGACAGTAAGACCAGCCACTAGTCCTACAAGCCTCCACCAATTCGGACTTGGCCGGTGGATTATGGCCTATACCTTCCTTAAGGAAGAGACCCGTGCCCCTTGGTGGGGACATAATGGGTTGATGATAATGACAGGTCAATATCGCCAGTCAGCAAATAGATTTCTGAAGTGCTTCTTTCATAAGCACTAGACATTTTTAAGTCTATTCTGGAAACACTTACCTGACTATTTGTCTTAAGAGTCAGAGAGAGAGAGAAAGAGAGAGAGAGAGAGAGAGAGAGAGAGAGAGAGAAAGTTTTTGTTAAGTAAGTGTATCCGGAATAAAGTTAATAATTAAATTCAATTAAATTCAGTTTATTTGTACAAACACGAGTATTTTATACATGCAGATGGTACAATAAAATAAGGATCTTCTTTTGCCATTTGCCATTTTTCCATAATGGCTGAAAGGTTCGCTCAACGGTGCATGACTTATCCGAAATTTTTCGTAACAATTTGTTAATTTAAAGCTAACAAGATGTCTGTTGATTTTTTGATCTATTTAGAAAAGCAGAATGAAGAAAAAAAACAAGCATTTATTGACATTGCCAATAAGCACACATAAAAAAATAACATAACATAACATAACATTTACATACAGGCACATACATTGCTTCTGGCCCCACACTAGGATACCCTGTGTCGTGGGAACCAGAAACAGCGACGTCACAAACATCCAAGACCTGGGTTTCTTTTTTTTTTGTCCCCAGCCGGGATTCGAACCCGGGACCTCTCGCATGGTAGTCAGATGCACTAACCGCTGCGCCATAGAGGTCGTCAAATAATTAATTCACACGGCGATGTCCGGTAGTGGGCCAGAATCGGGCACTGTGTAATGAGGCCTTTGTCTTTATCTCTATGGCCGATGCCATACAAACTAAAATAACCTTTATTGCACTCGCCACACGTCCACTCACCTTAAACGACTACCTTCCGCAAGCATGTTTTAAGCGAGCTACCAAATACTCAAAATGTACATGTCATTTGACTGAATTGGGTCAGTACTAAAATGTGTCTGTCTGAAATAACCATCGCTTACAATTAATTTATTTGGGAGAAAATACAAAATTGATCAGCAGAAAATTACAATTTCTGAAAACAATAAACGTAACTCACGATACAAATAATATTCGTCAGCAAATTGTGAGTTGCGTTTTGTTTTTTGTAAGCTGTGATCTGTGTGATCTGAGATATTATAGAGTGGACGGAAGCAAAGCGCTTTTTAACACTCTGTTTTTGAAGTACTACGCTATTGATGCTTCATTAATTATACTGTTTACTGCCTCCAATATAATCACATACACTTCGCTTGCACAACATATCAAGCCCCGACAATTAAGACAACAGTCGGCTGCGAATAGCTTAAGGCGGTTAATGAGGATCACGTCGCGATAAATCAGTGAGTATTTATTTAGCTCAACAAAATATACGCTTTGTTTAATGAAAAGGATTGCCTGAAAATATGTGAGGCGATTAATAACTTGCCGTGTGCAGAGCGAACGCAGTAGAGTTGTTCGTGTGTGATCAGCCGCGGATTTCAGCTTCAGTTTGTGTAAGATAATTAAAGTTTGCTCGCTATAATGAGAAAGTTTCGTACAATTAACGCTTGCCGCCGAAACAATCAATTTGTGTTTCACACGCGAGCGCGTTTCTCTTAAGGGTGTGACATAGTACTGAAGCATAATTAATCATAATAAAAATTCGCTGAGCAGAATTTGAAACAAGAAAGAGCAAACGTAACCCACTCTCACGCGCCTGAATGGGGACGGCGGCGCAGAATAGTGCTGGGCGAATGTTATAAAAAATATATCGAACTATTTTTTTATGTAACCCATAAACGTCCCACTGCATGGCACAGGCCTTCTCTCCGAGAGAGAGAGTACAAGCTTAATCACTACGCGTGCCTACCGTAGATTGGCAATTTCAAGCGCTGAGGTGTGTGAAACCTACAGACACTCATGTTGCCTCACAATGACAAATCAAACAATCGATAATTCGATTGTTTGATTTGTCATAGCCTACGTTGATCTTGGTGTTTCACAAATGGCACAATGATGCCATCGCAAACACAAGATGAATAATGATTCAGCAATCATAATAGTTACTGAAGTATGAAGCACGGCAGCTGCACCGTTGCCAAAACATCGGAAATACAAGGTAATTTAGTTTCACCTAAAAAGTAATATCGAACAGACCCGTTTATCATCACACTAATATTATAAACGTGAAAGTTTGTGTGTGTGTTTATATGTTTGTCAGTCTTTAGCGCTGAAACGGCTGGACGGATTTTAATAAAATTTGGTATGGAATTAGCCGATACCCTGGATTAAAACATAGGCTACGTTTTACCGCGGGGAAATATCTTATTCCTACGGGAAAATCGATGAACCGCGGGTAACACCGCGGGGCACAGCTAGTATAGGTATATAAAAATGCGTAAGCATCGCAAGTCATCAAAAATAATATTATTCGAATATTAAACAGCTTGATTTGTTTAACTGATAGCCAAATACTCATCGACGTTTTTTTCGAACCTGTCGATAACTTTTTAAGAACCATCGCCCAACGCTAGCGCCGGGGCGATCGTCGCTCATAAACCGGAGAAAAAATGACGGCGGATAATCCTGCGCACGCGATATATTTTAATGCATCGTGAGACACGTCACAAGGCTATTTATTTTCGGGAATGGGTTGCAGAATCCCTCGTAATTTATATGGCGGCCAGTGGACCGCGGCTGAGTAGGGATATCGAGAGAGCCAATGAGGAGTTGGACGTTGAAAAATGATATTTCCGAGGGTCTCACAGGTGGAGCCGTAAATTGGAGCCGACATGACGGTCGCCTCCGCCCGATAAGTGATAGATTAGCCAAACTATACTCGGGATAAACACTCTCCTCCGCGTGAAAGAGAGCTCTCTACTGGTGCCTTTCTGGCATCTCTCTCGCTTGCACCTTCTTACATCAATTAATTACTGTAATGTAAGGAGTTTTATGTCGTCTAGAGCGGCGCTAGGATATAAAGTTATGGACATTTTAGGCGTAATGATAATAAAATAAAAAATACATTTTTTCTTGACAATCTTTTTCAGTGCTATACAGGGCAATACGTCTATATGTAGCTTTTTTTCAACGATAATTATCTGATTACATTGATTACAGAACACACTGTCTAATTTAATTTATATTTTTTGTGTTCAAAATATAGTTATTTATTCGAAGTCATAATTTTTGTTGCGTCTTTTTCTCAAAGTCGGCTTTTAACGATGATGTCTTTGTTTATAAAAAAAATGGTAAGAAAAAGATGTTCAAAATTTTCATTGTTGTATTTATATTCCAGTATTGTTGAAAGTATACTGATACCCCAATACTCATTAAAATATAGACAGACTGAAAGAGATGTATACCAAGGGAGTAGGTCTTAAGCCCCCTCCCCCTCTCTGACATATTTCAACGGCATATTATTATGGGTTTAATGAAGGGCTTTTATTTGTATTTAACATAAAATGTTAATTAAGTTGCGAATATTCATTACCACGGAGAGGTACTTAGTGGATCTACTTAGGCGCTAGCAGTTTTGGTATCGATATTCATCTAGACTTTCCCATTTAAAAAGGATACTAATAAAGGTCGCCGTCTTAAACCTTAGATTAGAAATACCTGTATAATCTCCATTTTTTAAGTTTCATGTTTGTAACGTAGGGTTTCCTAGTGTGGGGCTGAAAGCAATGTATGTGCCTGTATGTAAATGTAATGTTGTGTGCCATAAATATTCTCTATCTATGTTTTCTAATCTTTACCTATATAAAATACCTACTAATTAATATAATTGAGGTAATAATTGAACTTGGTTCTCGATCGTGAGGATCTGGGTTCGAACCACGTATGTAACAATGACTTTTAGTTACGTACATTTTTTGTTTGTACAGCAACACCATTTGCTGATAAATTGTGCCCGGATAACGGAGACAGGCTTGCCACTTGTCACGCTTGGGACCTAATAAACTGGGCAAAATGTGGGCCCCGTCCTAGTGATTGGTGCCTATGCCTACCCCCTCGGGGATGACGGGCGTGAGTTTATTTATTTATTTTTTATTTCATTTTTTTTATTGAACTTAAAATAAAATTACATAAAGAAAAACTTACCTTGTCCAAAAAATGCGAAGGAATAGCGAGGCGACAGAAATATTTTCCCTACGGGTGACATTTCCTAATTTTCTCAAAGAACTCGAGGAATGCATGAATATTTTGATGAAAAAATGGCATTTAGTCCCCGGTTAATTTTATTTTGGAGCCAGCGCGGGGACGGCGGGCTCACTCTACTACCTGCCGGCGCCATTAAGCTTTCATGTAATTCAAAGTCTCAGTTTTGATATTATTTTTTTACCTTAGTGACGCTCGAGAGGTAAACAAATCCAATTTACCAACTATATTATATATTCACAGAGAAAAGACAATTAATTCCAGTCATAAGAAATACCTCGTACAGAATAAAACAGTAACAAACACCAAAATTAACTTTAATTACAACTAATGTATGTCGTTCATCGAAATTGATCTGTTGGGACTCTCTCTCGTCTCTGCCTACCCCTTTGAGATACAGGCGAGCAATTATATACATACGTATCTTAAATATAATTAGTAAAACAAAAGAAAAATAATATAAGGTGTGCGTCAAATGCCTTCTAGATAAAACTTTGAGGCACGTACAGTTAGATAAAGATAAGATACTATAAATATTCTTTATGGTACAGAAGAAACATGAGGTATAAATAAAAGTTACAATTAAAAAAAAGTAAAATGGACGGCCTTATTACTAACAGCAATTTATTCCAGACCACCTTAAAATAAAATAAATTCGAGGAATAGTATGATTAGCTCGTAAAGAGTAAAGCAGTGAGGTAAACTGGGAGCGGTAGTGGAGAGGCGATGGCCGCTTCATCTTGCTTAATTACACAACAGGCTTAGGACCGAGCCGGGTTTACTCTAATTACGCGCAGAAACAAAAACCCGACAAAGCGGGGGAATTTATTTTTTAATTTCTCAGACGCCAGAAAGGCCGACCGAAATTAAAATTTTAATTGAAACGTTTATTGTTCGCGTTTATTTTTCAAAGAAAAGGTTCGGCGGGCCTTGCGGAAGCGCGCGTTCGCGGCCGCACTGCACGCGTGTTCCATGTTCGCAGCACCACCACTAGCGTGAGAAGCACTGCCTTGTATCATCACATCACTGACAGATGACTTATTAATACACAGTTTATCATCAATCCATTTTGACGGGTCTCTTCCCTGAGGAAGGTATAGGCCATACTCCACCACGGGGGCCGAATCCGGATTGGTGGAGGTGGTATCATCACAACACTGACAGATGACGTATTAATACACAGTTCATCATCAATATATTATGACGGATCTCTTCCCTGAGAAAGGTAGAGGCCATACTCCACCACGGGGGCTCCGGATTGGTGGTGGAGGCTTGGTCTTGCTGTCAGAAGTTGTCAAGCCCCCCTAAGACCTCTGACTTGGCTTAACGACACCCAACTATTGATGGCAGCCAGCACCAACTGCTTGGCGTGCCTTGCAAAGCACGGAACCCCTCGGCTTACCTGCTTTGTTGCAATACAATAATATAGGTGAATAGGAGAATAGAATGTTCATTCTCCTATGTAACGCAATATTTTCCGAAGGCTGCGACGGTAAAATTGGTGCTGAACTATCGCTTACTCTTATAATATAATTATTTTTTTACCGTTATAAAATGTCATGAAATTAATTTACTGTGTTAAATTTGTTTTATTTAACAGTTGAAGCTCATATTTAGGTCACCAGGCTCTACTTCTTTATGTGTAAACACATTTGTTTACTTGATGCTATGTCTATCGATAATACCGAATATGTAAACAAATAAAAAGAAAGAAAGAAAAATATATTTATTTGATGACACAATATTTAAAAACACAAAATCACGCAACAATACAGCATTCAACAGAAAATACAAATGGGTAACGGTAGAAATACAAGTAGTTAACACAAAGACAAACCTACAAAAAATATCTAACAAAATATCGGGAAGTTTTAAGTATTGAGTCCCCAAAATGGGCCCGACTCAGCATAATGTTCCAACCGAGAGTTCAGTTGCAACGCTGTTTTTCAGTCGGGTCCATACTGCGGTTAGTAATGTACGAGTACGTGTATCATTTAATTTATTAATTTGCGCCTATTGTGAACAAAAAGAAAAGACCATTTTATATTTACTTAGATACTATAAGATGTGCAGTGGTAGTGAGAGTAATAAATACGTATTATTAGTATTGACTTAAATACATTGACTCCTACGTTTTGAAAGTCGTTCTTTTGTTCGCATCCAGCCTCCGCTCTAACCCAATTGTTGTGAGTAGCATGTTGTTCTGACGGCTGCGGTCATGTACCACTGAAATATGACACGTTTCGGCTTGGCATTTCTTCCCTCTAATTATAAGTGAGCCCTTTTCCCCTACCAACCTGGCCATTATTGGTTGCGTGTCTGAAATATGAATAGAGATATGTGAGCTTGATAGTCAAAAGCTGCCATCAGCAATGGAAATATACATTACATTTACATTTACATATAGCCACATACATTGGCCCCACACTAGGATACCCTGAGTCGTGGGAACCAGAAACAGCGACGTCACAGACATGTGAACATCCAAGACCTGGGTTTCTTTTTTTTTTGTCCCCAGCCGGTATTCGAACCCGGGACCTCTCACATAATAGTCAGATGCGCTAACCGCTGCGCCTCAGAGGTCGTCGCCACAAAATCTCATAACTTCATGGAATCAGGAACAAGTAGATACTGGAATTATTTTTTTAACATACATTACATACAGTAGCTCAAGCCTCTACCTAGAGGAGAAGGCAGGGACAAGGGACTGCCAATTGCCACGATCCTGATAGATCCACGTCCCTTTACAGTGAGCGGGGTTTATTTACTCCTTATGAATCTGACATCAGCCATTGAGCTGTAATAACGTGATTTCTGAGTAAGTGTGGCGTTTAGACGCTAGTCTATTAAATAGAGTACACATTTTCAGTGGCTTGTACTTCAGCCGCCTAATATTGAGCAGAGAAAGGTAATTAATTCCCATGATGACCAATTCTCTGATGTCAATTACTGTAGTATCTCATTTCACATAAAAGAGTTAAAGGAGAAATAAAACACTTCAAGTTACTGAAAGATGCAACATTGGACGATTTGCACGATTTACATGTTGCATTTCATGTAAGCCTCAATATTTACAAAAACGTAAAATAGAGAAAAAAATCGAAGAACAAATGTCTTTACGTTTTGCTGAACAAATTGCGGTATTTACAGAATTGTACATTTTTTAAGTAAACAAGATAAACATAAACATTTACATACAGGCACATACATTGCTTCTGGCCCCACACTAGGATACCCTGTGTCGTGAGAACCAGAAACAGCGTCTTCACAAACATGTAAACATCCAGCTTCTATATCAAATAAAAAAACATTAAAATAATAATAGAAACAAAATACAGCATTTAAAAATTAGAAAAACTATTGAAAAGAAATCAGAAATACATACGACTATCTGAGTGGAATTGATTAACAAATGAAACTTCAATTACAAAAGTCGTAGGTTCATAAATATAAATAATATAAACAATTAAACAAAGCATTCACTTTAAATTCAACCAAGTTTTGAAGTTTTGAGAGTGTAAATCAATCAGTGATATGATCGATATTCTACCAAATATGCATCGTGAGCCGCGTTAGATTACATTACGTATGCATGATTGGCCGGCTGCAGACGGCCAGTCACTTTAGATTATAATCCGACTAGCAGTGCCCGCGACCTCATTTGCCTGGTTAACAGATTAACCTTTGTCCATGCCTTTGTCTACCCTGAAAGTACTTTTTGTCCATATGAAAGTACCTACTGGCAAAAGAGTTTTTGACATCAGTTCTCTACTTTGAAAGATTACTTTTTACACACAAACTTACAAACTTGTCCTCTTTAAAATATTGGTGTAGGTTACCTTGCGCGACCACCTGTCTCTAATTTTTTTCTTGTTTCCGTCTATGGTTGCCTGGAAAAAAATGCTTACAGTAATAAGGCCGTGAATTGTACTTCGATTTATAGAAATTCTGTAAATGTAATTTATGGGCACAATAAAGAATATGCTATCGATCTATCTATGCATAATTGTCGGGGTCTCCGATAATATCAGGGTAGATACATCCACCGTGATCATAAGAGCTAGTAAGCTGTATGGCATATTGACTTAGGCAGCAGCTGGTTTATTGACAGTAATGTATTCGGTGGCTAATCAACTACGTACTGATTATTATAGGTATAAGGTAATCCTGATGCTAGCAACTAATAAAAAAAAAGCTTTATAGACATTAAGTTTGCGTTAAAAGTTAAGTTAAGATTAAGCCTAATTAATTAGGGCCGATTTCTGAATTGAAAATTTTGCTAAGTAATTCTTAACTGTAGTGCTGTCCCGTCAAAAACCCCTATGTGGCACAACAACTTTTGCGGGATCAGCTAGTATATGTATACAAAAACTAACTGACCCAGCAAACGTTTTTCGCCATATTTTTTTTCACTTAGGGCTAAGAAAAATAGATGACAACCTATTCTCAGACTTACCGAACATATCCTCGTAAGGCCCGACCTTGAAAAGAACAATTGATTTTGTGATCACTTGAAGACATTGGGCTTCACGAGGATATATACAAAATTTCATCAAAATCGGCCAAGCCGTTTCAGAGCAGTTTGCGGACTAACATGTTGACACCAGAATTTTATATAATAGATTCTTATTTTATCTTCTTAGAACCGTAAAAAGATGGTTGCTGCCCCCAGGTGTCGTGGATGCGCAAACGCGACCTGCACATCCTGACGTCACACATCTTCACATACACGGGCGACGCGCGCTTCAGCGTGCTACATCCCGAGCCCTCCGACGACTGGGACCTGCGCGTCGATTACGTTCAGCCTCGCGACGCCGGCGTCTACGAATGCCAGATCAACACCGAGCCCAAGATCAACATGGCTGTGCTGCTCAACGTTGAAGGTACTCTAGCGGCTACATCGGCCGTTGCATAATTTCTTTCATCATCATCATCATCATCATCATCATCAACCCATTATGTCCCCACCGAGCGGCACGGGTCTCTTCTCTGAGGAAGGTATTCCATACTCCACCACGGGGGCCAAGTCTGGATTGGTGGAGGCTTGTAAGACTAGTGGCTGATCTTACTGTCAGAAGTTTTCAAACCGCCCTCAGGCCTCTGACTTGGCTTAACGACTACCAATATCGACGGCCGCCGGCGCCAACTGCTTAACGTGCCTTGCGAAGCACGAATACGCTCGGAACTAGCGTAAATAATTCTTCCACATTGACTCAATAAAAAGTAGTAACATATATTGTAGAAAAAGTAGTAACATATATTGAATCGCTCGTAGCCCCGGCTGCCTGAGTGATCTTAAACGATCACGAAATTTCTTTTGAAGTAAGTCCGCCTTTGTACATCGACATTTACTTGTTATTTAAGTTTTTTTTCTGTATTATTCCTTTTGTGCAATAAAGCGTAACAAACAAACAAGGTTAAGCAACATTGGGCGCGTTCAGTGCATAAACGGGTGACCGTCTATGACCAACCCTAGTGGCATTTTTCTGAGCAGTTCCGTGCTTCACAAGGCACGTTAAGCAGTTGGTGGTGGCTGCCGTCGATAGATGGCAGTCGTTAAGCCAAGTCAGAGACCTTAATAGGGCGGTTTGAAAACTTCTGCCAGTAACCAGCCACTAGCCTTACAAGCCTCCACCAATCCATACATTCCTCAGGCAAGAGACTCGTGCTCTCGGTGGGGACATAATGATTTGATGATGATATATTGTAGATGCCACCAAAACCTACAAAAATGTTACAATACAATATTCAGGGCCAATAAACCTACAATATGTTACTTTTATTCAATTAATATGAAAAAAAAATGCGCCAAAGAAATTTTGCAATTTTAGCCATTTTGTGATAATCACCTATTAACAGCCCAGCTTTGCCCACTGTTAGGTATAGGCCTTTCCTTTTTTTGACAACCTCTGTGGCGCAGCCGCTAATGGCTACCATCCAAGAGGTCCCGGGTGCAAGCCCCGGCTGGGGAAAAAAAACCACAGGTCTTGAATATTTACCCGGTTGTGATGTCGCTGTTACTGGTTCCCACAACGCGACTGGCCCCGCACAGGATACCCTGTGGTATCCTAGTGCGGGGCCAGACGCAATTTGAAATGTGCCTGTATGTAAGCACCAGATGGTCAGACGACCAGATCCCCGATTTTGTTAGTGCATTATAGTTCAATGACAGATACATGGCCAGGTCACGTTACGTGCTTTTTCATACCACTGACCCCTACACTGAATGATTTGAGTGCGCGCGTAGACTTGAAGCGGCAATGTAACCAAATCGCCATGATCATGCAGTTGTCATTTTACTACAATGCATTAACAGAATCTAGGCCCTGGGCCCAGATTCTACTAATTTATTGTAGTACAATAACCGTTGCGTGAATCGAAGGAGTCGATTTCATTTCATTGCCGCTGCAAGTTAACGCGTGCGCGCGTGTCAATAATTGTAGGCGTCAGTGGTACTAAAAAATATGTCACGTGACCCGATCAGTAACAGTAATTGTAATATAATGCACTACGAAAATCAAGGCCCTGCTTACGGTGGCAGGTAGTCGTTGAATAATTTCACCGGCATCTCGTTGCAAAGAGGCGCATTTAGTTTCCTAGCCATGTCACTCTGTCAGGGAATAAGGCAAGGGAGTTAATTAAGGGGGCTTCTTGGGGTCTTCAAAAGATGAAACAAATTAAATAACATACATATTATGTGTGTATGTAAAGCGAAGTGTAAGCAAAAAATTAACACGTTTCACGCTATATCATCGTCGCTCGTAGCCTGGGCTGCCTGAGTGATCGTAAGCAACTTACGGCGCGTTCAGTCCATGGATGAGTCAACGTCTACGACTAACGCTAGTAGCATTTTTCCTAGCGATTCCGTGATTCGCAAGGTACGTTAAGCAGTTGGTGCTGGCTGCCGTTGATAGGTGGCACTCGTTAAGCCTTAGGGGCGGCTTGAAAACTTCTGACAGTAAGACCAGCCACTAGTCTTACAAGCCTCCAACAATCCGGACTTGGCCCCCGTGGTGGAGTATGGCCTAAACTATATCTTCCTCAGGGAAGAGACCCGTGCGTGTAATCATTAGCGGGTTCAAAAAGCGTCGTGTTCAAAGGTCCTTGGGCCGGCTTGCGTCAACGAGCTGAGCTTCCTATATTCTATTTACTGAAGCGAACGACTAAAGGTAAACAAAGACACAGCATCTCTCAAACTTACATCTCACTCAAAATAGTTCATGCACGCAGCTTTGCTTGCATCGTTGTACTATTATGTATTCTGTGGCATCGTATACATCGGTTTGGCAGTATCAGCGTTGGGTCCGGCTCGCTCGCCCATATTTTTCGTTTAATAATAACAAACACAAAAGTATAAAACAACTGGACGGTGGACCAAAAAACTTTACCAATACCTTATTTACAATGATGAACAGACTAAAGATAAGTTACCTATTTTATTTTCTTTAGTCGCACTCCCATCAACAACAACGTCAATCTTACTTTTTTTTGTCTTTAATTAAAAAAGAAGTTCGTAGTCAGCTCTCCATACTTCTTCCTACACTTCGCGTAGCCCATTAGCATAAAATAGTCGATCATAATCGGCCTTTAAACAAAAGTCCGTCATCTTTCCTAGTTGCGAACATATTTGGCAGCAGTAGGATCGCTTTTATTTGAGGACCACTGAAATTTTAGGTATTTTTTGGGGCATAGATCTCTTAAGCAAATGCTATTTTTATGATAAAATAAAATATTAGTTAAATAAACTGCAAGTGGGGGATAAATCAGGTAATAACAGTATTATTGTAACAAGTGCTTAATGGTATTTATTAGGCATATCGTTCTGTATAACTTTGCTAAATATTATGCAGTGTTATAAATGTGGCGACTAAGGGACACAAAACCGGGGGGTGGGCAGCAGCGCCTCCTGCAGTACAACTCTACCGCACTGCGATCCCCAACCCGCATGCCCAGCGTGGGGATTATGGGCATTACCCCATGATGGCACAACCCAGGTAACGGCCCCCAATTCCCGGCCGCCTCACTATTCCTGGCCATCGTGGCAGCGGCCATGGTAACGGCGGGGTAGGGGGTGCTAAGAATCACCGGGCTACCTCAGGCTGCCACAAACATCTGACCCTGGCAACTTTCAACGGACGCACTCTGAGGCTTGACCATCATCTAGCGCAGTTGGAAGTGGAGTTAGGGAACATCAAATGGCATGTTCTGGGGTTATGTGAAGTCCGTAGAGAGGGGGAGGACACCGTAACCCTAGACTCGGGCCATCTTCTCTACTTTCGCGAGGGTGATAAAACATCCCAGGGTGGCGTAGGTTTCCTCGTCAATAAGGACCTCTCTAACAACGTTGAAGAAATCTCTAGTGTGTTGACCAGGGTAGCGTACCTGATCCTTCGGCTGTCCAAGCGTTACAGCATGAAGGTCATTCAGGTTTACGCACCGACCTCGGCACACTCGGATGATGAAGTTGAGGATATGTACGAAGACATATCCAAAGCCTTACATAACACCACGAAGGCTCACTTCAGCGTTGTTATGGGGGACTTTAACGGCAAGGTGGGAACCCAGAGTGGCAACGAGTCCCGAATAGGCCCGCATGGTTATGGAGTCAGGAATCACAGGGGGCAAATGCTTGTCAACTTCCTTGAGAAAGAGGAACTATTCTTGATGAACTCTTTCTTCAAGAAACAGCCTCAAAGGAAGTGGACATGGCAAAGCCCCGTCACTGTGACCAAAAATGAGATCGACTTCATCATGACGGATAGCAAGCATATATTCAGAGATCTCTCAGTGATCAACAGGTTTAATACCGGATCTGATCACCGACTTCTCCGAGGCTCTCTGAATATCAACTTGAAGCTTGAGAGAAACCGTCTGATGAAGTCCACGCTCCGACCAAACCCAATCCAAATCATGGCGGGCACCGAGAAGTTCTAGCAGCTTCTCGGGAATAGATTTGTTGCCTTGGAGCCCACTGATGACGCTGACGAGACCCTACACAATCTGGTCGTAATTCTTAGGGACAAGGGCATCAAGTTCTGCAAAACGCAGCGGACAGGCAAGAAATCCAAACTCTCGGCTGAGACTCTCTGGTTGCTGACAAAAAGACGGGAAACCACCCAAGCGACTTCGTCAGAGAGGTCAAACCTGAACAAGCAAATTGCGAAGATGGTACGGCTCGACCTTCGGAGCTCCAACACACGCTTCATTGAAGAGGCAATAGAGCAAAACCGAGGGTCCAAAGTATTCACTCAGCAGCTTGGCAGGAGCCACCTGACGGAGCTTACAACGCACGACGGGAGGACCGTATTGTCGAAGCCGGAGATCTCCGCCGAGATAGAAGGTTTCTATGGCCGATTATACGCTGCACATGCTTCTTATTTGCAACGAGACGACCAAGATTCCAGAGCCACCCTGACGCGCCACTACACCGACAAACTGCCTGACATCAGTCAAGACGAGATCGTGCTAGCTCTGAGGCAGCTTAAAAATGGAAAAGCCCCCGGTGAGGACGGAATAACATCAGAGATCTTGAAAGCTGGAGGAGCCCCTGTTATACAGTAATTACAAAAGCTCTTCAACGCCGTCCTTCACAGTGGGAGAACTCCAAAGGCATGGAGCGGGAGTTTGGTGGTGCTCTTTTTTAAGAAGGGTGACAAGACTCTTCTTAAAAATTACAGACCCATCTCGCTCCTGAGCCATGTCTATAAGCTGTTTTCACGAGTGATCACGAATCGTCTCGCCAGAAGACTCGACGAGTTCCAGCCGCCGGAACAGGCCGGGTTTCGCGGAGGATATGGCACCATAGACCACATTCACACAGTGAGGCAGATTATACAGAAGACCGAGGAGTATAATCAGCCCCTGTGTCTTGCTTTTGTGGACTATGAGAAGGCCTTTGACTCTGTCGAAACCTGGGCTGTTCTGGAATCCTTACAGCGATGCCAAGTAGACTATCGTTATATCGAGGTGTTGAGATGTCTGTACGAAGCCGCCACCATGAGTGTCCAAGTACAGGGCCAGCAGTCTAAACCTATCCAACTGTGCAGAGGAGTAAGACAGGGGGATGTTATATCCCCGAAACTGTTTACAAGCGCGTTGGAAGACATGTTTAAGACGCTGGACTGGAAAGAAAAGGGCATTAACATAAACGGTGACTACATCTCACACCTGCGATTCGCAGATGACATAGTCTTAATGGCGGAGTCGCTAGAGGAGCTGAACCTCATGCTGGCCGGCCTAGCATCAGCCTCGCGACGCATCGGTCTTGGTATGAATTTGGATAAAACCAAAGTCATGATCAATGGTCACATTGATCCAATACCGGTCGTCGTACATGGTCACCTTCTCGAAATCGTTTCCGAATACACTTACCTCGGGCAGATTCTGCAGTTAGGTAAAAACAATTTCGAGAAGGAGGCCAAGAGGAGGATCCAGCTGGGCTGGGCAGCGTTTGGGAAACTACGCCGGGTCTTCTCGTCATCCATACCGCAATGCTTGAAAACGAAAGTTTTCAATCAGTGTGTCCTACCTGTTATGACCTACGGAGCCGAGACATGGACACTCACGAAAGGGTTGGTCCACCAGTTTAAAGTCGCTCAGCGAGCTATGGAGAGAGCTATGCTCGGAGTTTCTCTGAAGGATAGGATTCGTAACGAATACATCCGACAGAGAACCAAAGTTATCGACATAGCTCAAAGAATTAGCAAGCTGAAGTGGCAGTGGGCTGGCCATATTTCGCGAAGAACCGACAACCGCTGGGGTAAACGTGTTCTTGAGTGGAGACCGCGACTCGGCAAACGTAGTGTAGGACGCCCTCTAACCAGGTGGGATGACGATCTGCGAAGGACTGCAGGCACATGCTGGATGCGGCAAGCTGAAGACAGGGCGCTATGGCGCTCATTAGGGGAGGGCTATGTCCAGCAGTGGACTAATATAGCCTGATGATGATGATGATGACGGAGTAACACTTGCACTAGCACTGTAGCGCCTTTTTGAATTCCTTGTTGGACTAACTGTTGACGCGTTTGACTAAAAAACAGGGGTTATAGGTACGACGATTCGATTTCCTTTAGAGCTCTTCGTACAAGTGACCTTTGTTATGGATGCAGGATTAAAAAAAAGCAAAATTGACAAAAATAGGAGAAAATTGAATAACATATATTTAGCTAGTAGAAAGCTGTTGGTTCATGATCTGGTCAAAAGGAATCGTAAAATGAAATCTAGAAATGAGTAACGTTATTTTAAATTTTGATTTACTAATGATAGACAGAATGAAAAATAATATAAAAAATGGTGTAGAAATGTTGATGGATAATTCTAGTAGGATGAACCATCAAAGAACAAAAGCAATTTTTACATTGTAGCTCATTTGGTAAATTCGGAACTACATCACACTTGGAAAGTAAGTCTCATTCCAGGTCCAATTTTACTTTTCATCTCTCAAATAGAGAAGCACCGTTTGGTACGTCGCATTGTGCCGAGCAACGCTTTGTTCGTATGTGTAACAATATCATTGTTCGCATGACAAGGCAATAAACTTCACTCGAGTTCTGAAACATGATGAAAGTAAACACACGGAAACAAAGCATTTGTTTAGTACAACAAATAACGTAGAACCTTAGCTGAGTATCGCGATTTGACATTGAAGCCTCCCGGCCGGTGGCTGTGACGTTTTTCAACAGGAATCTCACACAAGACATCCTTGAAAGCTCGGGTCGTGTGTGCGGGCAGCCCCTGTGTCGTGACTCGATAATTAATTCCGGGAACACTGCCACTTTGTATTCAAAGTAAGTTGCTTGACTGAACGGTTGCTCCTAATTTATATGTGCCCCCGGAATATAAAACACACGTCTCTGAGGCAGGAAAACACGTAATAAATACACGGGTATATTTGACGAGAAAATTCTATCTCGACGTAGCCGCAAACATTTTCTTATCAGCGTATAAACAAACTGTTGGTCGCAGCAGCCGCGCGCCGCATACTGAGAGCGGCGCACGTACGCACGTATTAACAAACAGGGACTGCACAGATGAAATTTCGCATTCGTCTCGTGTCATATTAGCGGGTAACAAGGGAGGAGTAATGCCCGGATACAAAGCGGCCGCATCACTCTTAGGGCCCACGCTCACGGTGAATTTTTGTAGCGATGGCATCGCGCGTTTCGTAAACGCTCCATAGCATCGCTGCTAGCGTTCGTTAGTCGCATTTGCATTGCACTACAGAAGCAATGTCAATGCGCTACTAATGCGCTTTAGCATTGCAACTGTATCGATGCAAACGCGCGACCATGTCGGACGACATCGGAAAAAAAATTAAGGGACCCGCCCTAAGAGCCCTCAGCCTCGGCGTCTTTTTGCATCGATACAGTCACGATGCGGTCGCTAGCTGTGTGCTCTCGCTCACATAATCAGAGTTCAGTAGCGTTGCAAACGCGATACCGTCGCGCTTCCGTCGCGATGCAAACGTGACTCAGTAATGACACAAAAATGTCTACGATCGCCATAGTTGTAAATATTTTATAATTAAAACCAGGGGGCACGATCTTTCGATTCTTTCCACGACGTCGTCCGATACGGTCGCGTGTTTGCATCGGTACAGTCGCGATGCTACAGCGCGTTGGCATAGCTTCTGTAGTGCGTTGCAAATGCGACTAACGCGCGTTAGTAGCGATGCTAGTAGTGAAAAGTCACTGTGGGCGAGGGTTTTTAGGGCGCGATTTGTAGACGTCATTCAGGCCAGCCTTGCTAACCCGCTACCGCGGAGCTCCGCGCCGACAAACTATAAGCCCAGCCTTTACTGGTAAAATAAATGCCTCAAAGCGATACCGAATGTATAGAACAATATACTGGCTCAAAATAAGGCGAGTGATGTGCATGAATCTCGACGTTGCGAAGCTGAGCCGGCACTCTGTGGTTATGAAAAATGGTGGTAACAAAATAGGGGCAATTTAGAACTTCGCGCATGACAAGGAATAAGTAAAGGGAACGGTATATTGAGACCGAAGTAAAGACTTAACGAAGAAGAAGTATTACATTTTCTATAACTTTCTTAACCACTAGACAATATTAACTTTTTAACATCAGAACGAAACCTGGTCGGACTCTTTCCACAAATAGTCAAGTAAGTGTATCCGGTATAAAGTTAATGACATTTTGTATAAAATATGTAATAAGTGACATAATATTTCGTTTTTAAGTTTATTTATTTACATATTGGACTTTCGGAAAACCATCGACTAATACAGCAAAATGGAGAGTACATTGTACAATATAGCAGCATAAAGTCATTTAAAGGTTTTCACTTATAGCTACATTATAGTTGCATAGAAAGTAACACTTTCGTGTGTTTACAACATCAAAAACAAATAATTATATTAACCTAGACTCCCGAATCTTAACATCAACTAAACAACCTGGGGCAGGTATTTTATTTGTAAATATTGTAAATATATTAATCTAATGTATTCATCTAGGTACTAGAATAGTTTTATATTTAAGTTATATTTTTATTTTGTTTTTTTATTTAATGTTAGTTAGTTTATTATATTATTCAATTAATGTTATCTATATTAAAGTTAATTTTCAACCAAAAAAAAAATTTAAATACATAAGTTATTTTAGTTTATACTAGTTTTAAATGTACATCAAGCAATGGTAGCCGAATGGGAAGAACAATGGACTGGGAAACGAGAGGCCCAGTTTCGATGCTCAGTGCTTTTGTATTTGTTTACTTTCAAAGTTACATGTATCTGCGAATTTGTAGTGGCCATTCCACATGCTAACCGTGCAGGAAAACATCGTGAGAAAACCCACGTTTTAATTGGCTCTAAGCCTCTATTGATTTGCCTCTAAGCCAACTAAGCTTTCAGTTTAGTATAGGTGCTGAGCAAGCCTACTTCATCTAAATCATCTAATCGATCAACCAAATGATCGAACAAAAGGACGAACGAACGAACGACAGACAGACAATTGAACGGACAAACTAACAAACGGACGGTCGAAAGAATAAACAAACATTGATGGATGGACTATCGTCTTAACGTTTTACTGCATTCAAATCGGTTCTCTAACTAGATAATAGGTAAAAGGGTTCCTGATCATAGTTTCACACAAGCCAGCCAGCGATGCGAACGAAACGAGGCCTGGAGCTGAGGCAGAGGCAAAGAGCTTTCGTTCTATAGAACATTGAACGAGACTGAGATCAAAGGTTAAGACTTAACCCCACCCGATAGCGACACTACAACTTGGACAACAGAAGTTCCACTTCTTCCGACTGCTAATTTAATTATGAACAGTACAGACAATATCTAAGTTCCTTTACATAGAACTTCAATTAATGGTTTACTGTAGAAAATCCATGTAAAATGCAGAGCCAATGAACTTTTTGATTAAATAATAGGAATTCTGTTAGACACTTAACATATAACAGTCATACACCGTTACAATAAGTTTTATGTAGCGAGGCCCCAACTTTTCGGATTTCTTTGATATTTGCTGTTTCTGCCTGCCCAATGAGATACGATGTGAGTTTATGTATGTGTTTATATATGTATAAATATGTATGTATTTATTTTAGTTTCTTACTTTCTTTCTTTGTTGAACTAGTTGAACTAGTGATTGTTAGTGATCTGATCGCCCAAGCTTCAACTAGCCCACTTGTTAAAATAAAATTGACATTATGTGGCGCTTAACAGAGAAATAATTTTATGGTCACATGTCTTAAGGTAATTGAAATTATCCAATTTTATTTTAAAGATGCGTTTTTAAGATTGCCATAACAATTTTACGGATGGATAGTTACAGATGCATATCCAATCGATATCCTATTCTAATCCTAATATGGTAAAACCTATGATAAAAACTTGAGTAGATCTTTTGTACTTCCCTAATTCGTGTCGGCTCGCGCCAAGTCAATTAACCGGCGCCCGCACAACATCACAGGACCCTCCTGGAAATCATTTAATTTGAACACTCCAAACATCTGCCAAAGGGCCTCGCTGAATTCGCACTATAAACTCGAAGTATATAAGTTAAGCAAATTACAATTAACGCTAGTACGCGCCTTAATTATTAAGGTGATAAATCTTGAAATGAATTTGGAATAATAGCTGAACTTTTGATAGTTAAGTATTTCAACAGCCTCCACTGAGCGCGATAAAAAGCTTTTCTCTACCCTGACAAAGGCTCGGCTGCCAAGAAACGAATATTATTGTCTGTGCGTCTAGAGGACGCCAGACAAAACTCCAAACTACAAAGCTCTTGATAGCTCTCTACAAACTTAAATATAAAGGGAGAAACTGAATCCCCATATGCGTAGTTACGTGTATAATACAGCATACTCTGAGAAAATAAACTTATTACAAAATCTGACTGTAAGGCAGCCACTAGTCTTACAAGCCTCCACCAATCCGGACTTGGCCCCCGTGGTGGAGTATGACCTATACTTTTCTCAGGGAAGAGACCCGTGCCCCTCGGGGAAGATATAATGGCTTCATAAGATTATTATTGTGCAATAAAAAAAAATTCAATCACTTCATTGAATATGTTGTTTTAGCGTCAAGACCCCATATTATTATGAACTATTAATTTGTGAATAGTTTAGGGTATCTATTTCGATAAAAACGTTAGCCTGAATATCCTGAATAGGTACCCAAACTTGTATTACATATTGATATTCTAAGTAAATTCTTGTGCTCTTCATAAATTACTCGATACCCACCTTCCCCACTAACTAATATCAAAGTACTTATTAGTGAGATATATTTTCTAGGCATACTTAGTCACAATTTTTATCGCCTAAGTTTACAATTGGTATGTTTTTGTAATATATCCGTATGAAGCAAATTTAAAATAATTATAGACCTTGAAATGAAGCTCTCATTTTTTTGCGATTACATAGTTTTATCGACAGTAAAAGTGGTCCGTGTTGACGAAAAGTACCCCTGCTTTCGGATAATTTTGGGATTTTATTACACCCGGAGTCTATCTAGCGTGAAGCTCAACCTGCAATATCCGCACTCTGCCAAGCACATACACCGGCTACACTAGGCTTTATTCGCAATATTTTCCTTCAATGATAGCGAGTGGTATTCCTACCTTGTGGTGGGAATGTACGAAACTTAGAAAATAAAGTCAATGGAACATACCGATATTTGTGAACCCACTACCTCGAGAATGTGAGGCCGGCGTTTTACCACTGCGCTACTACCGCTCTACAACACTCAGAATGTAAGCAGCCTGTTTGTATACGTCTCACTATAGCGCATAGGCCTTCTCTCAGAGAGAGAGAGAGTATGGGCTTAATCACCACGCGTGCCCACCGCGGATTAGTGACTTCAGCCGCTGAGGTTTTCTCACGATGTTTTCCTTCCCTTTTAGCGAGTGAGTCACCGCGAACTGGTGACTTCAGCCGCTGAGGTTTTCTCACGATGTTTTCCTTCCCTTTTAGCGAGTGAGTCAGCGCGAACTGGTGACTTCAGCCGCTGAGGTTTTCTCACGATGTTTTCCTTCCCTTTTAGCGAGTGAGTCACCGCGAACTGGTGACTTCAGCCGCTCAGGTTTTCTCACGATGTTTTCCTTCCCTTTTAGCGAGTGAGTAAATAACTAAGAAAACAAAGTCTGTGTCTCCCGTTTCTATTCTACTGGACCACCATAGCACCACAGCTTTTTACAGAATAAGCTCGGAACACTCACTTCAAACTGTTCACGAATATTTCCGTCGCGATTTATTTATGGACACGTGACGTATCGTTTGCGTTTTAATTGGTAGTAAAGGCCGTGTAAAGTGTCCGCGCTCGTTTATAACGTTCATTTGCTGCGAATGATGTTTGGCGCTCTCGTGTCGGCTTCGCAGCCAATTACGTGCTTGTTAGTGCCACGCGGCGTGCGGACAGATAGATAGACAGACATTATAAACGTTTTAGTTTTACGCAACCTATAAATGCATTGGAGCTGCATTACGGTCTGTTAGCTTTTTGAGTATACCTCGGGCTCTAGAGTAGGCTTCGGTTTTCACCGAAAGCACACGAGTGTAATACTACTGCCTGCTCTGTATAAAACTTTTCGTCACTATTTTGAAAAGATATGTAAAGTTATAAATAACAATGCAAAATAAACCTTACCTTATTGCAATATAATCGGTACTATCCGATAGTAGCCGAGGTATATCCTAAAAGCTAACAGACTGTACATGCCCTCATGGGTCTTCTCTCTGCGAGAGAGAGAGGGAAAATAAACATTTACATACAGGCACATACATAGCTTTCTGGCCTCACACTAGGATACCCTGTGTCGTGGGAACCAGAAACAGCGACATCACAAACATATTGTAAACATCCACGACCAGGTGGTTTTGTATTTTTTAAATTTTTATTTGTTTTTGTAAGTATGGATTTACAAAACCAAATAATGTAGTTTAGACACGTATCAACACCCCTTTTTTATGCATACTACGTCTTATGACCACGGGGGCCAATTCCGGGTTGGTGGAGGCTTGTAAGAGTAGTGGCTGGTCGTATTGTCACAAGCTTTCAAGCCGCCCTAAGGCCTCTGACTTGGCTTAACGACTGTCATCTAGCAACGGCAGCCGGCACCAACTGCTTAACGTGCCTTGCGAAGCACGGCACCGCTCGGAAAAATGCCACTTACGTTAGTCATAGAACGGTCACCCATCCATGCACCATGTTGCTTAACCTTCATGATCGTTTAAGATCACTCGAGCGGCCGGGGCTACGACCGATTCTTTTTATATTTTCTCAAATCACCACATTATAAAGTTGGTATGAATATCCATCTACCATACCTATCCTCAGTAACCATTAGTGCGTTTCAGACCTAAAACGAATCAATTCCGCCGCCAGACTACGTGCGCATTTATATGGTGACGAGCTCACAAATGACGTAATGTAAATCTATCGTAAATTGCATAACAGCTTTCAGGGGCTTTGTTGATATTTTTCAGCCTTTTTGTGTTCAATCTGGTAGTTTTCAATCAAATTCGGATGCGGGCAAATGGACGAGGAACGAGGGCCGATTTGAATGTGCGTGATGGTCGTTACATGCTTTTGTTTGTAAACTGATAGTCGCTTTGATTCTAACTTTGTTTGCGATCTGAATTGTCCGGATGCCCCGTTTTTTTTTAAGCTTTGTTTGTTCACGTACCTACTGACAGACTGCCATAAGTTCACCAAACCCCCGGTTTCTCGATTGCTAACGTTGTATTAATCGACTGAAAGTTTTTTTGTTGCACTTGCCAACTGACAGCTATGAAACTCGAAAGCTCACGCAGCGTAGCCACCAGCTCGCTGGACCAACTATCTGAGGCAGATTGGTAGCAGTGGATGGTTGTGGATGTCTGAGAACAGAAGTATTGGGCTTGCTTTAGCAAGGCTTTCAGCCAAATTGAATTGAGCTTGAATGAACATAAGCGTCCCTCAAGGCTTGATACTTAGGCCTAAGTTCATCAGTGGACAAAGTGACGTTGATGATTTTGGGACTAAAACTAAAAGTCGGAGACGACCGAAGTCTTCTCCTCCTCCTTCTCCTTAAGCTTTGCGAATCAAAGTAAAACATGGTTGGACTCTTCCGACAAAAAAATCAGGTAAATGAATACGGAATAAGGATGATGGCGATATAATTGTTGATGATAAAACTCAAAGACGACTTTTAGATTTCTTCTCAAATTATTAAATTAGATTAGACACTTTTCCATTGTCCTTGTGCCACATGAAGCAGAAAATAGACCAAATTTAAATGTTTTCACAACTTTGTGGTTCAATAATAAATATCTTTGCCTCTGTCTAAGCAATAAGACGCGTGTGCCTATGTCAGTACGATATATCCGCTTGTCCCTAGTCGGTCCCATCCTAAGCTGTTGTCTTGTATTGCAGATGAGTCCCACACCCCCGCTCCGCAGGCTCCGTCGCGATCCTCAGGTACCGCTTTCGAATCCTTTCAAGCCTTTGTTTTGTCAAATGTGCTTTACGTCTTTTTCTTTTGATTTTCTTTCCGCTAGAGCGCTTATTGGTTCCGTTTGAACGTTAGATGTAGTTCACACGCGATACAAATTGGAAATCTTGAAATAGTTGTAGAAGGTATTGTTGTATCATGGCTGGCAATACACGGGTTTAACTTTAATAAAAAGTAAAGGTTTGTTAGGTAAATCACAGGCTCCGGTTACCAAGAGCCAGTACAGTAAAAAAAAATTGAGAGTTGTAAAATTTTATGAATAGGAAGCTGCAAAATAGAGCAGGAGCCAAAGTCTAGGGTTTGCCATTGGCCACGCTTCATTAACTAATGTGTTCTTTCAATAATACTTTTAAAAAAATCACCCAAAGTAAATTTAGTTATTGTTATAGCATTTTATGGCACAGGGAAGGCAAAGATGAAAAGCCTTTTTTTTGCACCAGGGTGAATCTACTCAATTGACGGCGTCATTGTCCTTGGAATGTCACACTTATGTGGTCAGTGCAACAGGTTGTTAAAGATATTTTCATTTCTATATTAGTTGGAGTTGATTGACAATCTTACATACTGTAACGGGTTTACTAATGTATTGCCAAAAATCGTTTCCCAAAGTATTACTTCCCAAACTATTTTCCGCAAATTATCACTTGGCCAAAAAACATTTCTCAAAACAACTTAAAGCAAATAAACAGTTAGCAAAAGTTATTATGGCAAGTTATTGTTTACCAAATAAATACTTGGTCAAAATTCATTTTACCAAAGAGGCAACAAAAGGCAAGGTAAGAACGCATCAAAGTCGAGTCTGTTTTCGATCTTACATAGAGAACCTAACGCTCCGACGCGCTCCGCTTCGCTACGCGCGTCGTCGCACCTATATTTCTGTTGTCACGTATTCTTTACATCGCCGACCCTCCGTTCCATTATTTGAAAATAACACTTGCCAAAATAAAACGTTAGCATAATAAACGTTTGTCTTAATAAAACTTGACGCAGTAAAATTATGCGAAATGATAATTTGACCAAATGAATAAAATGCGAAATGAAAACTTGCTAAAGTTTCATTTGGGAAATGAAACTGATGCCATAAGTTTATTGGGAAGTAAAATTTGGCGAAAAATACTTTGGCTAAACGGCGGTATCCCACTCTAATGAAAATAACTGTATACTTAGTACATTTCTGTTGTGCTGAGAACTGTGAGAGATTGATGACAACAATGTCGAATTAGCGACAAATCGAGGAGATCCACCCACCAATCTAAAAAAAATTGAAATAACAGTCAAGTAGCTCTAAAAATGGCTTGAGTAAGTCTTAAATACATTTCAAACCCCTTTTGGGTTTTATTTATAGTTCTACGATAGCTATGTTTATGACGACCTTTGTGGCAACGGTTAGCCCACCATGTGAGAGGTCCCGGATTCGCATCCCAGCGAGGGCAAAAAAACCCAGGTCTTGGATGTTTACATGTTTGTGATGTCGCTGTTTCTGGTTCCCACAACACAACCTAGTGTGGGGCCAGAAGCAATGTATGTGCCTGTGTGTAAATATTTATGTTTATATGTTTACGTACTGTTAGTGATGGGAAATAAGTAGTCTATAAAGTTTGTAATAGGTTTGCATATTTTTAGAGCCAGTGCTCTTGCAGTTGCAGTGAAAAATATGTATAAAGGGTTAGTAAATTAATAAAATAAACGTATAAAAAATACATGTGAGAGGTACAAACCTACCTGCGCGAGTAAATTGAATTTATTCACATTTCAGAAAAACTGTCGAGGTTGCGTTTTTAAGACTAGGGAAATTATATTTAGTCATTACCTTGTCTAGACCCAACTTAAACGAAATCAGTGAGGTACCTACTACTATTATTTTCATGTCTCTGCTTAAAGCATCTTACCTCTAGAGGACTCTAAAGTTTCCCCTTTAAGAACAATAGCACTAAGATAATGCTAAGGGCCGAATCGCTTGTGCTCCGGCCACCTGAGTGATCTTAAAAACGATCACGAAGGTTAAGCAATATAGGGCATGTTCAGTGCAAGGATGGATGACCGTCTATGACTTACGCTACTGGCATTTTCCCGAGCGGTTCCGTGCTTCGCAAGGCACGTTAAGCAGTTGGTGCCGGCTGCCATCGATAGGTGGCAGTTGTTAAGCCAAGTCAGAGGCCATAGGGTGGATTGAAAACTTCTGACATTAAGACCAGCCACTAGTCTTACACGGCTCCACCAATCCGGACTTGGCCCCCGTGATAGAGTATGGCCTAAACCTTCCTCAGGGAAGAGACCCGTGCCCCTCGATAGGGATATAATGGGTTGATGATGAAGGGCCGTTTCCGACTAAGTAAATACTTAAGTATCGCTCTGTCGCGCTCTTTTTTGAGAGATTCGACGAGACAATACTACAATTAAGTCAAATTCTTGATTTAGAATCTGGCCCTAAGTCACGTTAAGGGTCACTTTAAGATCTTGAAAATAATAACTGAAAACCATTAGTACGGTTAGCCGATCGATCCACTAAAAATTCTACACATTTTATTGAAAAAGTCTTTTTAATTCAACGTAATTCAGCACACTCTTCTAGAAGAATTTACAATATCATCAAAACTATTTTTCTTCTTCAGCATTGATTGAATTTACAGATTGACAAGAACATTATTGAATTCGACAATACATAGGTACGTGATGATAATAATTTAAGATTGTTTTGAAAAAAAAAACGTAAAGTTATTTTAAAACTCCATAGGAATAGAATAGTTCTGGCTCTATTAACATAAGAAAGGAACTGCTTTCTTCTCGCTCAAACAATAGAGTTAACGATATTGTATGAGTAAGAGACAGATAGTTGCCTAATCCCTACGCATGAGACTTCCCCTCTTAGAGCTGATTTCTGAATTGAAAATTTCGCTAAATAACTACCTAATTACAATTAGGTAGTTATTTATTGCTTTATTGCTGGCTTGTAAAATTTCTCAGAAAAGACCGTGAAAGAATGTTACTTAGTGAAATTCTCAACTCAGAAACCCGCCCTTAGCGTCAGTTTCTGAAAGAGTGTTCAAATGTAACAAAAAATTAATCTAATATTTATTCAAAATACCGCCACGTGATTGGCTGAAATTAGCTTGATGTGAGATTAACATGAGATTAACATTTAATCTCTCTTCTAGAAACCGGGCAATAGCCTCATAGTTGGTCCACTATACGTAGCAAGTGCATAAATACCTCAGATACTACGGTTTCAAGACGATGTTTTCCTTCACAAGTGCTATTGCTGATTCAATTCATGATGTATCTAACTTAGAAAACAAAATAATTCAATAATATCGTGCAAATGTGAGTGGAAGTGCCGGTAAGGGATATACTTTCACCAAATAGGGGATGTATTAGCAAACGGCAAGATAAAATGTACCCGAAACCGATGTGGCTGCATGCAACGACTAGTGATTGTCGATGAAGCGAAAGTGATCTGTCAGGATCGTGGCAAGTGGCAGTACCTGGTCTCTGATCACCCCTCTGCGATACAGGCGTGAGCTTATGTATGAATGAATATATTAATTCATACGTGCCGGGATTCAAATTCACAACCTCTTAAATGTGAGACAACCATGTTATCTGGACTAACAGTAGTTGGTGACTGACCACTGACCGTGGTACAAGAAGCAAAACAGACCACTCACAAGACAAGGCTTGTATTATACAGTCTATTAGCTTTTAGAATATAGGTACCTCGGCTACTATCGGATAAAATCGGATACAAATATTCGTGTAACAGAAATATCGGAACTAATATGACACTTAACTTTGGGTTCAAAGACATTTATTTCTCATAAAGAACTTACTTAACACTTTACTTCACGAACACTTAACTTTACATAACTTTTCAAAATAGTGAAGACTAGCTTTCGCCCGCGACTCCGACCGCGTGGACTTTAGTTCAAAATATTGCAACCCCGTTCACTCCCTTAAGGGTTAAATTTAGAAAAAACGGCGAAACACGTATTCAATTAATTGTGTTAAAGAGTATTTATTTCAAGTTTCAAGAAAATCAGACAACATTTTTTATACCTCCCATACAAATTTTGGCAACCCTTAGGGGTTGAATTTAAAAAAAATCCGTTCTTATTCCTTGCCTACATTATATATAGATCCTCTGTGCAAAATTTCAGCTTCCTAGGTCAAAAGGTTTGGGCTGGGCGTTGATGAGTGAGTCAGTCATTCACGACTTTGAATTTTATATATATAGATAGATAGATTTTATACAGAGCAGGAAGTAGTATTACACTCGTGTGCTTTCGGCGAAAACCGAAGCCTACTCTAGAGCCCGAGGTATATTCTAACAGCTAACAGACTGTAAAATTGTTCTCCTACTTCATTTACTTGACCTTTTGTCGGAAGAGCCCGACCAGATTTCGCCCTGATTCCCAGAGCCTAATCATGGTGAACAGAAACGGAGCTCGCGTCGTCAGTTGCTCGTCTCCGAAGTAAACCCGGAGAATAATGTGTAGTTCTTACGAAAGTTTTAGTTCAAAAAGTCATGTGTTGTTGCAGCGGCGGCCGCGACCATCTGGGGCTCGCAAGACGTCTACGTGAAGAAGGGCAGCACTATATCGCTGACCTGCTCCGTCAACGTGCACTCCACTCCACCTTCCAGCGCCTCCGTGCTCTGGTGAGTAAGCAGGACAGTCCCACTATTTAAATATCTAAAGAAACTTAATTACGAAGAATCCGAGTTGCTACTAAAAACTCAAAGTTGATTTAACCTAGTACATTGAATTGGTCCTTCTATACTTACTTAAACCCTCTCACACACACTCAAGCATATTCACCAAACACACAGAGAGGTTCATATACACCAACTAAAAACTGCAACTACCTACCTTAATTTATACTATAGAATATCTTAAAATACAGTAATGTCCGATTAATTATCTATGATATCTGATTAGGTACAGTACAACATATTTAAACTTACACATGTCTAAGCTACATAAACACTGTAGGTATTGATCGATGAAGAGCACTGTTGCCTGAGATACAGGTCTGGAACCTAGTTCAGGCACAGAAGAGAATTGTTTATATGCAGCTTTGCCTTAATGTATGAATGTATATAATAGTGTACCTTTTAAAAATGTAAACAAACCACTAGCTGTTAAGTTTTTCAAGAAATAAAATAAAAAAAATAAAGATATTTTTATGTTTATGTTTATATAGCTCGCCTGCTCTGACTAAGTCATTAAACTCTGACTTTCAAATTGCAGAAGAGAACGAACCGATTTATTTACAATATAGGTAGCAGGGATTTGTAACGAGATTTATTTAAAGTAACCAATATCTTAATATCATTTAACGACCAATATAATGATATTCCACACATGAAAAAATGTATCCCCAAAAATGCATTTCTTTTTAGGTTACATTAACCCCTCAAGTCCCGAGGACCCGCCGATGGGTCCAATGTAAACTACGGCGCATTCCGTTAGGCCCCGTAGCCTGCCGGTGGGACGGTCTTGCAACTGCACTTTGAATCGAATTTTGAAGATGATATTATAGATCACAGTTGCATCCGTATGTTTTATTCTTTAAAAACTGTTATAAGTTTCAAATATTACTCTGTGAAATAACTAACTGTGGAAGAAAAAGTTAAGTAAAAGTTACGAAATGTTTTTAGTTTTTAATTTTTTACTTTAATTTATTAAATATGAAACTGCTAGCTTTAGCGTTTATTAAGTAAACCGTTTGCTAGTTTAGTTGATAAAAGTTAAAGTATGAGCTTTCATTAAATGTTATTTGTATTCTTACGATGACCAAATAATAGCAATTCATATTTTTCACAATTTATAGTCGATGCTCCAATTGGCTGACAGGTATATTGTCAGTCTGACAATATTTTTAACCCCTTTTAAACCACTCTACCTCGTGCCGTTTTCGCACAAGATGGAATATCGATATATTTAAGTATAAAATTTGGTATTCATAGTTAAAAACCACGAAACAATAGAATCCATTTCCCAGTAAATATTTATAAGAAAATAGTCCATCTCAAAATGTTTCTTCATAATTGAGGAGAAAGGGTTCCCAAAGGCAAGCATAACCTCGCGTACCGAGGATTCCGTACATTGTTTGTCTCACTTAGCAGCTATTTTAATAATTAATTAATCCTTAAATATTTTATCAGAAATTTCTGAAATCATAAGAATGTTCTATTGGATAACGCTATCACAACACAACACAATAATGTAGGGGTAGAGTATTACTTGAACAAAAAACTCAATGTTTTTATCATACATAGGTACATAAGTTCATAAAATCACGCCAATATCCCATAGAGGTAGACAGCGACTTATTCAGACGTTTCTTCCTTTAATTTCATCAATGAATTCAAAAAACCTTCCTTCTATGTCCGCATTATAACCTCTTCAGTCCTGACCTTGAAAGTAAAAATAGTTTTCTATTGTTATTTTGTCGACACGGGACTGAGGAGATTAGTAGTCAATTGCGAAACCTGACGAGCTGTTGACCTTTTTTATAATTCGTTGTTATAATAATAAAATCAAACTAAGTCTACGACTCCTCTGTATTATCGTGTTTACGAACCCCAAAAAAGAGTACCCCTTATTTTTTATTACTTTTAAAAAACTAACTACACATCTGCTACGGTTTTATGAGACAGAACTTTATTTATGTGAGTTGGATAAACATTCAGGCGTATGCATGTTACCAGAAACTATTTGGGCACGGTACCCTAAAGCATTCTTTAAAAAGAAAGTATTGCCAATTCAGATATACCTAACTTTCTTGTCATTGATTTATTCATAGTTAGCTATAGATACTCTAGATAGCTAGAAGCTATAGATAGTCAGACTAAAACGAACTGGTGCTGTTGAACTATTTCAATGGCTGATACCGTTGTCCTTAAAGTATTTAAAATGTAGTGAACATTTTTAAAGCGCGTCTCAGGTAAATTTCAAAGAGAGTTAAATAAGACACCCTTTCATCTTACTCTTTTCAGGTGTACAGGTTTTCTTAGTTTTTTTTTTTTCTTTACGTTGACGAGTCTTATATTTTCACAAGCTTTTATTCATATACCATAAGTTGTACCTAAGCCTCGGCCTTTGCGTCTACGTACTATAGAAGCGGTTTCTGAATTGAGAATTTCACTAAGTAAACACTTAAGTATCGTTTTGTGACGCTCTTTTCTGAGAAATTTGACAAGACAGCACTATAACTTAGAAACTGGCCCTTAATAGTGTCCAGTGGCACCTTCATCGACACTTTATTGGTGAACTGACCTCTTGGACGCTGCAGTGCCTAGGACATTATTTTGTACATTGGACATTGACAGCTTAGTGGGCCCAGCCCACAGGAAAGACAACTCAATACGTAATAACTTATATGTAGACAGTGTTCTCCTGTATGCCTTGATTTTTTCTTCATAAACATAAACATTTACATACAGGCACGTAGGTACATTGCTTCTGGCCTCACAAGGACTATTATAACTTATTATATTAATATTAATATAAGTACGTGTATACATACAGAGTTTATTTATATCACTCATATTTAAAATAGCGTAACCTCTGTCAGTACTATATTCTCATATAGGAGATGCAACTTCCACAGCTAGAATCATTTGTATTTTTTTATTCTGAAATGATCAGTACATTTTTGCTATTCGTGCGGAACCGCGGATTTCCTCACTATCAAGTCGTACCCAAGCATAGTAGTAAAAACAAACAATCTGATTTCTACACTACATGTTCCCACTGTATTGCAGACAATCCCTCTCGAGTCTCGATTTACTCGATTTACAAGTCGAATACTCTACATATACAGGGTGGCCGGGGGAATGACGTCAAAAAAAAAAAATTAGGTCCCTCGTGTCATGGGGTATCCGAATCACCCCCATGTATGTTCCGCGATTTTTCATAGTTTCGGAGTTATGATTTTTTTTCTGAATTTTTATGAATTTTCGCCTCATCAATTTTGAAAATTTAAACTTAGAAACTTAGAAAATAAAAAACTAGAAACTTTTTTCAATTATTTTTTTTGTAACTGAATCTTCACAAGTTGTTCTTCTATGCATAAAATAATCAGCTTCGTAACTTTGATAAAAGTTATTAAAGTGTTGGTCTAAAGTCAAAAATTTGCGTTCGGTAAATTATGACTTGAATTTTCAAAAATAAATTAAAAATCCAAACAGATGTTTTAATGGTTTCTTAGTTAGCCTCAGAAATGCGCAAGACTCTCAGATTTCATAATCATTAAAAAAAAGTACTGCTTAACGAGCTACTTTGTGTACATTCGGCCTTCGAAGACAGCGAGGTGAAGAATTATTAAAATTAACATTTTTTTTTCTGCCATTTCGTCTTTTCTTAGGTTATTAATGAACGAGTCGTCATCATCATGATGAATAAAAGTGGTTTTGTCAATAAAACACAGATTAAAAAATTTGGAGGCATTTTTCGTTTTACAGTAATTAATTTTGCGCGGTCCGTTCTCGTGGGTCATGGGTTGTAAATGCAGACGCAACTTTTTACCTGTAATAACAATAGTCTTTGAGGATAGGAGGCTGCCGAACTATTGCTATCTCTCTCACTCTCAGCGGTAAGAGTGAGAGGGGCAGCGCAGCAGAAGCGAACACAAAACAAGTTTGTACCTCAGTCGTTCTCACTTTGTGTTTACTGCTACACGTGTCTTCATTTTGTTTTACCTCACTGTCTCGCTTTGTCCGCGGATTCCGCTGCCTACTTATTTGACTACTTTGCTCGTTAATTGGACTGCGTCTTGCATACTGATTTGGACTTTGTTTACTTGGAAGTGTAAAAGATGAGTTACACGTTAAGTGAATACGCAGAAATGCACTATTTTTATGGAGTTGCACAAGGAAACGGCCTTGAAGCAGCGCGACTGTATCGCGAACAACTTCAACGTCGTGGTGGGCCGCAACCTGAGCATTATCCCAACCATCGCGTTTTTATTAACACGCACAATACCTTAATGGCAGGCCGCATTCCTGGCCAACGAGGCGATAGGGAAGGAATCCCTGGAGTTGACCCGGATCGCAGAGAAGTTGTGCTCGAAGAAGTTCAACGAAATCCTTCCACGAGTACCAGAGCTATGGCTCGTACTCTGAACATCCCAAGAACTTCTATCCAAGACATACTTCACGATGAAGGATATCATGCGTTCCATATCCGACGAATCCAAGCTTTACTGCCTACAGACTACCAATTGCGCATTGATTTCTGCCAAACAATGCTACAAAAAGAACAACAAGATCCTGGATTTTTCAATAAAGTTTTATGGTCAGATGAGTCACGTTTTGAGCGCACTGGAATTTTCAATATTCATAATTACCACACGTGGGCAGTTGAAAATCCACACGAAATGAGAGCGTCGACGTTTCAACATCGTTTCAGCGTTAACTTGTGGTCTGGTCATTCTCAATGGCGAACTGATTGGTCCATTTGAATTGCCGTCCAGATTAAATGGAGAAATATACCGACACTTTCTGGAACATGAACTTCCATTGTTGCTAGAAGACGTGAATATTGAACTAAGACGAACCATGGTTCTTCAAAATGACGGCGCTCCATGTCACTGCGCAACGCAAGTCCGAAATTATTTAAATGAGGCGTACCCCAATAGATGGATCGGACGCGGCGGACCAATATCGTGGCCTCCACGCTCACCTGACCTCAACCCCATGGATTTTTTTATTTGGGGCTATTTTAAGGAAATAGCATACGCCAGAGAAAGTGGGAGTGAACAAGAGCTGAGGCAGAAATTAACAGAAGCCGAACGTGTTGTAAAGGAAAACAGAGCAGCTTTTAGACGATTAAAAGATAATTTCCTACGTAGGTGTAGAATGTGTATTGCTGCTGGAGGTGGCAACTTTGAAAACCTAGTATAATAAACATTTTTTTTTACATTTTAATCTGTGTTTTATTGACAAAACCACTTTTATTCATCATGATGATGACGACTCGTTCATTAATAAACTAAGAAAAGACGAAATGGCAGAAAAAAAAATTGTTAATTTTAATAATTCTTCACCTCGCTGTCTTCGAAGGCCGAATGTACACAAAGTAGCTCGTTAAGCAGTACTTTTTTTAATGATTATGAAATCTGAGAGTCTTGCGCATTTCTGAGGCTAACTAAGAAACCATTAAAACATCTGTTTGGATTTTTAATTTATTTTTGAAAATTCAAGTCATAATTTACCGAACGCAAATTTTTGACTTTAGAACAACACTTTAATAACTTTTATCAAAGTTACGAGGCTGATTATTTTATGCATAGAAGAACAACTTGTGAAGATTCAGTTACAAAAAAAGTAATTGAAAAAAGTTTCTAGTTTTTTTTTTTAGAAATTTTCAAAATTGATAAGGCGAAAATTCATGAAAATTCAGAAAAAAAATCATAACTCCGAAACTATGAAAAATTGCGGAACATACGTGGGGGTGATTCGGATACCCCATGACAAGAGGGACCTATTTTTTTTTTTAACGTCAATCCCCCGGCCACCCTGTATAACCACAGAGTTAGAAAACAACAACAGCGAACATAGTCCACACTTTCTCTCTCCCGGAACAGAATCTTTTCAAACACGATTCCGAAACAATTCTAACTATCGCCCGCTAAGGCAGGTGACAGCTAGAATAGGCTAGTTTCCTAAAAAAATGTAATTAGTCCGTCTTTTAGATTATAAAAAAAAATTATTGGATACGTATTTTTTATAATCTAAAATACGGACTAAATAGAATTAAATTATTTTGACCCTGGAAACTACCCTATTGTTTCAGAAACAGTATTTAGTTTCATTAATGCATAAATGAAATATTGCCCCGTTGGTCTGGCCGTTAAGGCGCTTACCTACTAAGGCAGAGGAAGTGGGTTCGATTTCCGCTGGGGGCCGCCCTACATTTGTACAAATGGCCTCAGGCTGGGTATTTTCCATTTTCGTAATGTCTTTGCCTAGTTACCATAGCACAGGGCATCCCAGTTTAGAACTAGATGTTGTGTGGAAGTATTAATTATTATATAGGTACTCTTTCCTTTTGTACTAAACGTATGTTTTGGTACTAAGCTCTGCCCCCATCGCAGGTATCACGGAAGCTCAGTGGTGGATTTCGACTCGCCGCGTGGCGGCATCAGCTTGGAGACGGAGAAGACGGAGGGCGGGACCACCAGCAAGCTGTTGGTCACAAAAGCGGCGCTGGCCGACTCCGGCAACTATACCTGCGTGCCCAATAACGCGCACGCCGCCTCTGTCTCCGTACATGTGCTCAACGGTCAGTACCAATTTTGTAATGCACCCTTATGTGCCTGCAAAGTCCGCCTACTGGTGACCAAGGCAGCACTGACTAACCTTTTGCCACAAAAGAGTTCCATTCAATACGATTATGCACCAGATGTATGCCTACTAGACATGCCAAGTAACTTGCATTCCGCCTATGGAGGCGGAGGAAGATGGCCTTGTGCATGTGCTCAAAGGTCTCTACCCGCGTCGCTCAAGAATCAGTAACAACACTAAAATGTGCTCAATGTACAGATAAACCTATTATCTCCAACAACGCGCAGTAAACTTCTAGTGCCAAATAAAAACGACGTTATCAGCCCGTAATCGTTCAATGCTAAACGCAGACCTCCACCGAGGCACGCTACTTCTTTCTGTCCCCAGCCGTTATCTTGTAACTCAACATTCTATATCCAACTGACTCCCTATTTCCTCCCCCAAGGTGAGCATCCAGCAGCGATGCAAACGAGCAACCGGGCAGTGTCAGCCCGCGTAGCGTCGCAGGTGAGCTGGGCGCTGGCCACCATGCTCCTCTCGTCTATGGTCTGCAGATGATGGGCGTGGCAGTGAGCGCCCCGCGCCGCCGCCGCCGCCTCGGCTCCCTCCGCTGTGTGACTCTTGCCATGTGTATACTTGAACTGGGCTTACAGCTGTGCGCGCCAGTCGCGAAGTGTGACATACGGTCAGGATCAGGTCTGTAGTTGGTGAAGTGCCGTGCAAGATTCGTGATTCGGACTGTCAACTTTTTCATTTGACGGAGAAATATGAAAATGGTTTCTTATCTTTGTACGCTCGTCAGCGCCTCCACCGTTTGTGTTTGGGTAGTTGGAAAATCTGCCGAAATAAAGTCAAATTTAAACTTTGCACTTCGGAATAGTAACTATCCGGTGGGTTAGGGTGTAAGGAGCACTCATCCACAGATTTAAATAAGTGGTATAAGAATATTATAGAATTATTCGCAACTGGCACGTATGAAAAATAAGCAGTTTCCCATCAAACCATCTCAACGCAGACGTCGAGGGGCGAACATTGAGTTGCCCACGAGTCCGTGTTCAGTGTTGCGTGTGTTGCGTGTTGCGTTAAAAAAAAAACATTTTAATAGCCTTATCTATTTAGGTATTCAGTGGGTGGAAATGTGAAATATAATTCCAACAATGATCAGAATATGAATAGGCTACTTCATTGTTGCGAAAAGCAGATTACAGCTGACAAAAGCCTCTACTTCTGACGGTCGGATCTAACGAAATAATTAATATAAAATACTAAGTAATGATAATTTCGATAAGGAACGTTATTAATGAAACTGAGTTAGATATTTAAGATTGCGGAGGACACGAAATATGCTGAGAACTTAATGTTTTTTGCCATTCGTTTTGTCCGTTCCGAGAAATTAATGATCTCAACGGGTACTTAAGTTACTTTAAATCCGAGAAGCTTTCAAGCCATTCCGACAGAGTTTTATTGAACCTCCCTCGCAATTAATTGTTCGTACATTAAGTTATGTAAATAAAAGTCATTTGTAACGTAGATGTAAATTAAAATAAGAGCGCCGTGTAAATAATTTCTTATCGTTGTAAATAATATGAATAAGTAATCAACTCATCGATCGAGACATAGATGTTGCTACCATATAGTTGTGGTTGAATACTTTTCTGTTCCTAGAACAATTTAATATTAAACCTATTTCAATAATTACACGAAGGGTCGAGGCTTCCCAATTTAGATTGCTATCTAAGGAATACAAGGGTGTTGTTTATAAATTATAATTTGAAACAGCAAGGAATTCCTTGGGGGTGATTTTTCAAGAAATAATTCATCGATTATAAATGTCACCCTTGTCCCAAAGCTCATTCATTCCCTTGCAATCATGACGAATAAAAATAAATAATTGTTTATAAAGAATTGTTATTGCCTGTTTAAATTAATTATTTACGATGAAATATCGATGTGTTATACATTTTAAATGCAATTTTTGTGCTCAACTAAGATATTGGACCTCTATGAGAAGCCTAGTTTTCATCTCAGATCATAAAAGTACTTAAATCATTCCACGGCGTAGACTCGAACTAGTCTTCACATAGGTACAGTCGGCGGCAAATTAGCACTTGGTGTAACTGATTAGAGCGCTCGTTTGTAAAGGTTGATGCGCCGTCGAATGTACTCCAATTATTAATACATTTCTATCAACTCTTCAGTCAGATCTCAATAACTGTAAAGACGGTAGATCAAACTGAATTCTTAAGTACAGTAGTGAAAATATACCTAGAGATGTTTCTTAATATAATACGTAGGATGATGTTATGTATAAACGGAGGTACTTGTTTCTACCAGTTTACTAGTGACTGTATCCGCCGATTTAACCTGCGCCGCCATTTACAAGGGGCTCAAACGCCAGGAGGGTCAGGTTAAGTTTGCCGGTCGTTGCGGTGAGGATTCCACGTAATAATTATGAGTGACTACTTTATTTTATATTTTGTAAATAATGTTACGAGAGAAAAGGGAATATTAATAAATATTTAAAAAAATCACAACTCTTTTACTCGACACTTGACGTCAGCGAGGAAATAACACAAACATCGGGAGAATTTGCTCGTGGAATAAAAAAATAATAAAATAATTGCCAAACCGTTGTACACACACGTGTTTATTAAGTCCACATATATCTTCTTTCTTTACTCTTTGAGAGAAGGCTTTTTTCTAGGAATGGGACGTATTATATTGTACTGTGTACTTTATATTGTACAAATATTATATTGTGCGCAAGTTTTTTAATGTTATGGCGATGCATGTGTTCGGAATGACGCCACACAAACACTATTAAAAAAAAAAAACTAGAGCAAGCTCTTCTCAGAGCAGAAGGTCAACTTTGCAAAGTCAACATTTTCATTCTTAGGATACAATTTATAGATGGTAGCAAAAGCCGCCGCCGCTGATGGATGGCCTATATCGAAACGGCTCGAGTGATATAGTGAAATGACACAACGATATACCTATCAAGGGAATATCCGTTTGAGGCAATCTGAACCATAAATCCCATGCGAGTGCAAAGTGAAATATCCAAATCTGGCCGTAAGGACGGGTGTTTCAGCCTCGTCGCACTTTTGCGAGACGTCGCGTGCGAAAGCCGCGGATTTAATATACGCAGCTGCGGCCTTTGAGCCCAACCTCGGAAATTACCTGCTCGCGAAACCCCGCCAAACGTCATATTTTTCTTTTGGCGAAATGAAAGCCAAGATTCGTATCGTGTGTCTGTTTAAAAGAACCGTATTCGTCACTGCGCACGCCGCCGGCAGATAAGCGATAACGCCGACAAAGCGCCGGGAATAGAAATGTAAGAGCGTAATAACAGATCCTAATAACGTTTTCGTCGTGACGAGCATCAACATAATATACCTCTTCGTACGACGCACGGGAGATAGGATTTGGAGTACGGATTATATAAAAAATAAGCCGCGAAGTTCGGCCGCGTTATTAACCGCGGGCGACCTCGGTACCTCGGGTAAACACCGGTGGCGAGTTGGTGTTTTACTTCACCTCCCCAACTACTGGCAGTTCCGCCACGCAAACACTTCCACCAGGCAGCTTTGTGAGCGGCAGATTACTATTACGACGGAGACCAATGTTTTAGCAAATCCGCCGCCCTATTCCCTGGGGCACGATACCTCGTTCGGAACGTCAAGAGGTTGCAACCACCGATATATTCAATAGGCTATTTGACATTGTGAAGTAAATAACATTCGTTTAGATTATGAGTCTTCAAACCGCTTTAAAGCATTTTATTAAAATAAAAATTTATCATTTATCCAAAATTTATATATATTTTAATTAATATATGGATAACATTTGATGATTTTGTATCTGTAGCCATTTTATTGAAAACGGCTAGATTGGCCGAATCTACGACGTCAAGGTCAGTAAATATGGCATCAGTCATTCATGTCGTTCTTACGTTCATTGGTTTTGTTTACTGACCAGTGATGTCATGATTCCTCATATTCATATTCATATCTTTATTGCGACCATGTGGTTGCTTAGGTAGTAGGTACATTTAGTGTTTGTCTCATACATGATACCCACTTAGGGCACAGCAATTTAAAAGTAGCATGCAGTATTATAATAAACATTAGGAACATTGACAATATTCAATAAAATCCAGCAACAGAATTAATTTTAAACAGTGATTTTTGATTTAAATTTAATTTGATTAAGATAGTTGTAGAATAATAATAGTATTGTTGAATTATTTTACAATGTCAATAAATTAATAATAATAATTATAAAAATAATTCTTATTACGGATTTTTAACATTTCATTAAAATGAAATACAATAAAATAAATTAATTCAAATAAATCAAATGAAAACCTTAAAATTTTCCTATGTCAATAAATTAAAATGTCAATAAATTAATAAAAATAATAATAATAATTCTTATTACGAATTTAAAACATGTCATTAAAATTAAATTAAATTAATTTAAATTATGACGCCACGCCATATTGCTCAAGATGTTGTTTTGGCGGCTTATTTCAGAAGTGGATTTCTATTTGCTTTTTTAAAGAAAATTTTTATTTGCTTATTATAAGAGGTAAATAACTATTAAAACTTTCTGAGCACTTAACGAACACTAACAAAAATCTGAGATAGTTTTCAGAAATCTGTAAAATAGGCTTTTGAATCGTAAAAAATAACAGTTAAAATTGTAATACATGATTCTGCTTCAGATCGTCGGTCCAGCAGTCTGGGCCTCAATTCTGTTAGTACATTATCCCATCAAAAACATAAATGTGAATGAGAGCCAAGTTCAATATTAAGAACAGACGTCGTTATCGACTTCGCCGACAAAAGAATTGAGATCTATATGGGTGCTGCCAAGTTCTCTGAATAAATCATGAAATTTTAATTACAAGATCACTGAGATGTAAATTGTAATTTAAGCTCAAGATTTCTGCTAGTTTTTTACCTTCTTCTTCTTCCGTCTAGACCTTGTCCCGTTACTGACTGCTAGTTTTTACCAACAAACCAAATTTCAGAAAAGTCACATAAGTATTATATCAACCTAACAGCGTAAGTACAATACAATACAGAAAGTACACTAACCTCAGTATGACTCATCGAAGTAGAGTTCATTAAATAAACATTATTTAGTCTGTACGTGAAAACTAGCCAAGTCAAATCTTCAGCTTGAATAACAATTTACATCTCTAGTGATCTTGTTACTAAAATTTCATGATTTCCTTCAGAGAACTTGGCAGCACCCATATAGATCTCAATTCTTTTGTCGGCGAAGTCGATAACGACGTCTGTTCTCAATACCTATTGAACTTGGCTCTCATATCATTCACATTTAGGTTTTTGATGGGATATCACTGCTTTTTGTATAGAGATTATTGGTATTGATCACTAATTAATACATCGTTATTGCCAAGGAACCGATAACCGATAGATTAGAAATCGGCTATGAACATACGACTTGAGTACAAACTCATTTACGATCCAGAGAAACGTGTAAAACAAAGTCTTTTACAGATATTATATAGAATCGGTTAAGACAAAACCATACCGCAATATAGAATTAAAAAGCGCCATCTATTGGCAGAATTTGGAACTAAATACTATGCGGATATTAATATCAATAATTTTCAGTTTTTAGTTTTTTTTCCTTTTGCCTAATAGTCTACCTTGATGCCAAATATCAAGTTTCTAGGTCATCTAGAAGTGGGTTAGGTTTTTGATCTATAAGTGAGTCAGTCAGTCATAAAAATGCCGGTTTTAAACGTTAATATATCTATAACTGTTTAAGCAATATTGATGAAACTTTGGATTCTAGGCAAGCTAATGGACTTTAAGAAATGTGCCAAATTTCATATACGTAGGTTAAATAGTTGTAGAGTTGTGAAGGGGTGAAAAGTAGCTCGAAGTGATTCCTGTAATATTACACACGGCTGCTGCGTCGCCAGTTCCTTTTTTCTCGAACTTGGCTAGACTCGATAGAACGATGACAGATACACGATTGAGCCACGTGATGTGTTTTTGCAAACCGTTGACACCTAGACCTTTGCGCGCGTAGACTTGAAGTGGCAGTGAAACTAAATCACCACGTACATGCAGTTGTTAATGTACTACATTGCATTAACAGAATGTAGATTCTGGTGGAAGTTCTGTGCTACAAATCCGCTGCTAAAAACCATCAATAAGACTTAAATTATTTTTTAACCTTAGCAAGCACGTCTAAAGAAATTTAAAGTTCCTGCAGGTCCGGCCTGTTTAGGGTAAATATTTTACAGACCTGTATATTTAGATGATTCTCAGTCGGCTAAGAACTGAGTATGAAAGTAAAACCCTGGACTAATATTTGCTAGCTGTCAGATTTTTTTTTTCGTTATTAACAATAATAATTTTAGAACTACTTAACTTCCACACAACATGATTATGTTCGTGATTAAGAAAATGATTCCTTGAACTGATCTCAAACTACGATACCCTGTGCTATGGTACCCAGGCAAGGACACTACAAACATGAAAAAACACCCAGACTGAGGCCATTTGGACAAACATACGGTGACCTCCAGTGTGAATCAAACCCACGACCACTCACATAGTAGGTAAGCGTCTTAACAGCTAGATCAACGAGGCAGTCAAGTAATCACGTAATCGATCCTTTGCACGACATCAGCTTGCTGCCGATTAAGTTTTCTTGTCTTAAGAGTATATGCTCAGGCTGAGTGATTTTTTTACAGCAACACTTACGAGCCACCCATCGCGCAAGCAATTCAGAGTCTTACCTCCTTAGTACGAAGCCCTACTTCTGTCGTACCAACTTGTTTACGTGAAGATCGCTCCGAGCGTGGGACGAGTCGGTAGTTAAATAAAGCGATCGCTGCCGATACAGCGTGTAACAAAAGCGCGAATCCATCGATCAGGCTGTTTGTTGGCTGAGAAACGCGAGATACCGTCGTGTGTGCGGTAACGAGAGACGTCAGTGCGCCAGAGCTGAAACACTGAACTTAATACAGCCGTCATTTTATTTGGCAACGGTTCCTGAATTGAAATTTTATTTAGATGTAGAGAGAAGGTAGGTAAGTGTACAAGAAATATAATGATGGGTAGAGTGATGACGATAGTGATTGTTCCGACCGATTTCGGCCATGGCGACCACTTTGACCTAGGGGTCGAAGTGGTCGCCATGGCCGAAATCAAAGATGTGGCGCTGGTGCGCTCGAAGACGGCTTATCGTCGTTCATATTGCAATTTGTTCTATGTCAAAAGAAAAATTTGTTTTTTATTTCAAAAATATGCTTCAAATTTTATTTTTAACGCGACCAAAAAAAGGTTCAATGTCATCTGCCAATAGAAAACCGGCATTTGTAACATGCAATATGTCACATGATCAAATCAGCAGTAAATTGCGTACGGAAAATCGTTCTAAATGAAATAAAAAAAATTTTGTTTTTTACATAGAACAAATTGCAATATGAACGACGTTATGTAGCCTATCTTCACGGCGACACTCCGTGCACTCTGAGGGCACGCGAGAATGCCGTGCTCATAATTATATAGAGAGAGAGTAGGTATTTAATAAAGATATTTATAGCTATTAAAGCTATTAATTGTGAAACTAACAAATTTTTGTTATCATTGATCATTGATGATCATTGAATCATTGACGTTCATAAAGTAAATGTTCTATTTGGATTATGAATAAAAATATTTGAATTGAATTGAATTGATATATGTATAGTAATAAACTTACGCCCGTTATCCCCGCGGGGGTAGGCAGAGGCATTTTTCCGAGTTTAGTAGTTCCTAAAAGTGGCAAGCCTCTCGCCGTTATCCGGGCTCAATTTTTCAGCAAATGGTGTAGCTGTACAAACAAATGTACGTCTTATATTATGCTGTTAATTTTAATTAACACCACAATATAAGACGTAAATATACATGCCGTGTAATATGGATATAATGTATAAACGTACATATTCAATAAAATACTTAAACTCGCCATAAAATATTTTTTTTAATATTGGAAAGACTACCAGCACACAATACAGAGTAATAAAATATTTCAACATTCAGCCAACTATAAGTCTCCACTATTTGGAACATTAACCCGGCGTCAGCACAGTCAAAATATGCAACAACGACAGTAGGGTTGGGTCGAGAAGACCCATATAAGAAAACGCCATAATTACAAAAGTTAATATAAATTTGGTTTGTGGTTGTAATATCTGTATAATACGATTATCGATAGAGGTTTTCAGTAGAAAAAAAAACAACATGATTGGAAATTATCTTTTTAATGACATTTTTATAAAAGTGTCACAAAATATTAACAAAATGAACAACCTTTGTCTTAAAGTAATAAAATTTTTACAAAACAAACTTTTTGACGGCGTAGTTGAATCAGAAGCTCATCGCCGCTGTTATAATCAGATGCGTCTTGATCGGTGTCACTATCTTGGCTACGAACACTCAGATGGCCGTCTTCTTCTTCAGTTGCCTATGTACAATTTTCGTTTTCGGAGTCGGAGTCTTGCAAAATACTTAAAATTCGCTGCTGTTCACGTTCTTCGCGATCCATAATTGCAAAAGTTCTGAAAATAACAAAATAAACAATATAAAACAACAAAATAACATTTTTTTAAAACGGCGCAAAATTACGACACGAATAGTATGGTTGGGTCATATTTACCTTTTTCGGGTTTGACCGTGTCTATCACCCGCTGCGGCCGCAACACGACTGAATGGCGATATCCCTCGCGGAGGGGGGACCGTTAGCTCCAGCTACTGAGGAGTTTGGCAACGTTGTATAAACATTTTAAGAAATACCCTCATTTGAAAAGTGCTCGGGTCAAATAGACCCAACTGTGCGAATGCCGGGTTAAGTTGTAAGCACTTTATGCAAGTACACAAATGACAGCTTAAAAACTACCTTAATACTGCATTCTAGAAACAAATTTCATTGTAAGGGTGCGGTTATAAAGAATCAGGTTTTGCCGAAAGAACGTACGGATACGTATAGATTTCTTTCACACACACACTCTACTCAGGCAAAGACTTCAACCGGTATGATCAATGTAAGTAATCCGTACCTATACGAACCGACAAGTATTAATCTGCATCTTTTACAAACGGGCACATAGAGAATGGTTGGCAACACAATATATTATGTTTTTCAGATAGTTAAAAGAGCTTGACAGGCTGATATTGAAGGTATAAAAAGTCATTTACGTCCAAATGTAATATACGACCAAAACGTTTCTGACGTCGAGAATTAATACTTTGCAACGGTCGCCACAAAGTGCGAAGGCCACTAGAAATCGAATTTTGAAAGTGCTATTAATTTTGGTGTACCATACTGTTACATACTGTGTTTGCTGATGTCAAGTCATTTAAGGTCAAGGCTTTCTATTGAATTTCTTAAAAAATATAGACTTATTTACAAATCTGATAAATAGAAATTTTTTTGAAGGCATAATTTCTCGAAATGGTTTTGAGATTACCGTTCATGTTCAAAAATATAGCGAATAGACTACACCATTTCGAATTATTTTTTACACAGAAGCGTCAAATTACGTCATAATTAAATACCATAGGATATAAATAACAACTTAGTAATATTTTTTCAGTTGTAGCAGTAAACTTACTGAAAATGTAGAGCTCGTCGGAAACTAAAAGCTTGTTTTGGCATCCCATTACAACACAAGTTGGCAAAATTTGCGTCGAGAGTAGGGGGCAGTATTTGATGTATCATTTTCATCGTGTCTTTACCTCAAAATGCTCTCGGATTCGAAACATGATACATACAACCATGATAATAACTCGAGGTTGATTAAACAAAAGAGAATTCCTAAATTAGTAAAGAGACAGCCCAGTTTTGAGGAATATTTTATACGAAGACTTTAGTAAACTCCAAATGAAGCCTACCTAAATGTCTAAAAGTTATTTGGGCTAATTGAGATTAATTAACAGCAAAAAGCTTCCGAATTAGTCTCATAGCAAATAAATGTAAACGGAATAACACCTACAATATGATAATTGTGTCGAGAAAATTAAATTCAAATTAATTGCCTCACCCATTCATGATAGTTACATAACTGTACGATTTCGTTACGAACTTACTATCTGTCTAGCTGTCGAATCTATCATTGTAGCCAGATAAATTATAGCATTATAAACCAAATCAAATAGAGACACGGCTGACACATGTCAACGCTTCGATGTCGGCATCAGCGCAATATTCACGAGATAATCCGAGCGGCCCAAGAGTTATCAGTCACAACCCGGAACGCTCACCGCGCTAACTTGATTAAATATTTGCCGAGCTAACAGGCGAAAAGGGATATAAAAATCGTGTGCAAGCCTTGAGGAAGAAATCACAGAAGAATAGGACTAGGTTTGACTACGAAAAACCGGGCTTGTTGTGTCATGGCCTTCGAATTAGTAATGAGCTTTATTAATATGAATCATCAAAATATCAAATAACCCGCCAAAACGCTATCTTGGGCAATATGGCGTCGCACAGGAATCATGACGTCAATGGTCACTAAACAAAACCAATGAACGTAAGAACCACATAAGTGACAGACGCCATATTTACCGACATGTGACGTCATCATACATTCGGCCAATCCCGGCCGTTTTCGATAAAATGGCTGCAGATACATAATTATCAAATTTTATCTTATTAATAAATAATTAATTTTTGTAGCCTCAAAGCGGTTTTTGAGACCCATCATTTATTCAAATAAACATAAACATTTACATACAGGCACATAAATTGCTTCTGGCCCCACTCTAGAATACCATGTGTCGTGGGAACCAGAAACAGCGACGTCACAAACATGTAAACATCCAAGACCTGGAGTTTTTTTTTCTCCCCAGCCGGGGATCGAACCCGGGACCTCTCGCATGGTAAGCAGATGTGCTAACCATTACGCCACAGAGGTCGTGGCGTGTGTGTGTATATATGTAAAATACGTCAGAGGTCAGTAAATACGGCGTCTGTCATTAATTGGTTTTATTTACCGACCAGTGACTTCATGCTTCCTTTGCGACCCCATATTGCCCAAGACTGAGTTTTGGCGGCCTGTTTTAAAAGTAAATTTTCGTTTTTACTTTAAAATTTCAAAATCATCCTTTTTCTCACACTGACAACGAGCCCATTGCCGATCTACTTGTTTTTATAACGAACAGCGTGATTCGCTGAGCTGTTCGTCTGTCTCAGAGAATGCACCATCGGCGGCTTCACGTAAATTCGCCGGGTAAATTCCCCCTTGTGTGCCGCCGAAATGGAACTGGGAACAAAGTTAGCACCCGACTTTGTGGATGTGTGCTATTTGCCGGGCTAGTTTAGGCTTTGTCATAATAATGACACAACAACGCTACACTCACTTGGCCAGACCACCCTGGGGCGGGCGCGGGCATTTATTTGAATTGGTCTCGCATTTCACCAGACATTCAGTCCTAGTTAGAAAACTTGTCAACGTCAGAAGCATTTGGTAGGATATGTCATATTTATACTACAGGAGAGCGGGACTATAAGTTACTAGGGAATATAAGCATACATACGACATTATGCACCTGAATTATCTCAGCAATAGAATAAGAAAGAAATATGTTTCTCAGCCTATACCCAGTAGTGGGCAGCGGTGGGCTGATGATGATGATGATGATATTTCTTAGATGATTAGAAAGACGTGGTCTCCACACAAGGCGTGATCGCTCAGACCTAATTGGTCTAATTTTTCTATACACCCTAATGAACGGTATATTGACTGAGCTTTGGAGTCAGGTGCATCTGAAAATTCTCCGTCCGATTAGCAGAATGCACAAGAAAGAAAGTAAGTAAGAAATAAAGTGTTTATTGACATTGCAACCGGTTGCTATTTCCTTTACTACAATGCCGCAACAATATTGGTTCGCATGCCCCTCTCGCATGATGGGACTTTACAACAAACATAAAGACCAACTTGATGTTTTCTTTTCCTCAGTCAACTTAATTAAAGAACTCCTTTCGACATGAGTTGGATAAAAAAATTGTTTGTGGTTTCATCCATTGTTTTTAAGACTTTGTTTCACTGTTTGTACCTAATAAGTAAAACTGTGTTAGATTTCGTACTACCTACTACCCTAACAATAAATACTATTGCGTGGCTGTGATCACGTGCTCTTTGATAGTACACTACAGTCATGTTTTGGTAACACTTATATGCTTAACTGACGTGTCACCGTGTAATTTTCTGTTTGGTGGTTCTAAAATAAATATTTTTATTTAAAGAGCTCGACGGGCTGAGATTGAAGGTATACATAAAAGTTAGTTTCATGGGAGTCGAACATAATAATATGACCATTATGCTTTTGACATCGAGACTTGGTGGTATTGGTATGACGTACTAAGTTGCATGTGTATTTCCAGTAGATTACGTTGAATGCTTTCTAAATTTTTAGTAACTGCCAACTGTGATTAGCACCTTAAAATACAGCTGAAACATTTTTCAAATTAATTAAAATCAACATTGACCTTCTGAGGTAATGTAAGCAATTTTGATTATTTGTATCAAATCTTGAATAAAAATATAAAAAAAAAATTCAACTAACCAATTGAGGCGACGATAAAATATTCTTCTGCAATACCTACATTTCAAGTTTTTTTGTAAATAATCACTAAATTACCCTTGGGGCTACCGACGATATTTTTTGTAAAACATTATAATTTAAATATTACTAAAGAATTCCCCCAACAGACCTTTTTTTATACTGTTCATACAGGAGAACCCTTCTCTATCTCTGATAGTCTACATCAGATCTTCGCTAAAATTTGGACGCATGAGAAGTAATGTGGAATTGAACAAAAAGAGAATTATTAAAACAGGTTATTATTTGACGAAGTTGTCCGATAACATAGCCAAAAATTTGCTAAAAAATCACGTACTATTAAACTAAAGCGTATATTCCTTATATAAAAGTCAAATTGAGAAACTTTTTCTTTTTGGACGTGGGTATTTTAGCGGTTTTTTTTCATTTTTATGAACATTGGGACGCAAGTTTAAAAGTGAGTGTTTTTTGATAAAATCAATTAATAAGCTTGTATTCAAGAATAAATAAATAAATACATAAGGAAATTACAATAGTCCTGTATCCTGGTTTAGCAATAAAGTGTTATTTATCTATCTATCTTAAGTTTCACAGACGCACAGACGTTTAGGACAGAGGTCTGTCAATCCCAAAACCTCACATAACCTTCAGCCGACACCGACATTTCAAACGTTTTTTCTGGAACATTCGGTCTGTTTGCTCAAGACTCCCTCTGGCTTGTCACTCGGAAGTCAGCGAGGCTCCGCCTGGTGATCCCTGGTTTCTTACAAAAAGGCTTTGAAGAAAAGCGACCAAAGGCTAGTGGTAAAGGGTGGGTTGTTGGCCCGAGTGATGGCGGGGGTCACGCGATGCGGCAATTACTCCTTCAGCTCTGGACATCGGTGAATGTCAAGGCACTGACGTCTCTTAGCTGTTTTGGCGCTGCTTTAGTAAAGTTAGCTACTTTAGAAAGCTAACGTCAACTCAACATACATAAGTATGTACATACATACATAAGCTCACGCCTGTATCCCAGAGGGGTAGGCAGAGACCAAGGACTCCCACCTGCCACGATCCTGACAAATCACTTTCGCTTCATCGACATTCATTAGTTGCTGCATACATGCATGACAGTTTAGGGTACTTTTTATCTTGCCCTTTGCTAATATATACCCTATTTGGTCCGCCTGGGGCATCCCTTCTTCCTTTCTTCTTCTTCTTCGTCCCTTCGCTCGATATTTGTTTCGTCAGTTTCTCTTCCTTCATCATCTCCACATGTTCAGACGGGTAGCGTGTTAGTGTGCGGTTATAAAGAATCAGGTTTCCCGGTACGGGTTTGCGTACAGCTCAGTACTAATGCATTTATAATGAAACAGGTGAATCTGTTTTTAGTGTTCATCATGTCTTCCAGTTCGTCGGACGACGACGATTTAATAAGACAAGAACATAGATTTTCTAAATTTTTTGTGTACGGGTAATTAAAAAAAAAATTAAAATACACGTTTTTCATAACTTTTCATTTATTCAACTATTTTCCAAAAAAAAAAATGAAAAACAGAGAAATAAAGCAAAATAATGAAAATAATTGGTATGTATAATATCAGACATTAAAATGTACTTACCTGTCCATGTTATCAAAATAAACCCTAAAAACACGAAAAAACTATTTTTCAATTCAAACGCGTGAACTTTTCTAAACAGCTGTGTGACAAAACTTCTATTTGTAACAGTGATTAGTACGTGTTCGTTACTTCTGTTTGTAGACTCGGCATACAGTGCAATATAATGACAAAAAAGTAATCGTATGCATTTGGTGGAACGTCAAATAAGAACAAGAATAAGAATAAAAATAGGAATAAGAATAAGAATAAGAATAAGAATAAGAATAAGAATAAGAATAAGAATAAGAATAAGAATAAGAATAAGAATAAGAATAAGAATAAGAATAAGAATAAGAATAAGAATAAGAATAAGAATAAGAATAAGAATAAGAATAAGAATAAGAATAAGAATAAGAATAAATTTTATTTCAAAAAGTTACGCAGAGTCACAAATACAGTTACACTAGGCTAAAATTACAAAAAAAAATGAGTTGGCCTCCGTTGCCGAACTAGGTTAAGACCTGTATTTCAGCAAGCAGCGCCTTCCCCACAGAAAACAATTTGTAACAATGACGGAAGATTAATTAAAGTAAAAGTAAAATAAAATTTGAATGTGAGTGCTGGTGTAGTCCTCTCGGTGTGTCGATTGTGTATGTGAATGTATGTGTATGAGAGGGTGAGTGAGATAGTGTAAGTTTGAGAACGGCCTCATGCAAGAAGAAGATATAACATTAAACTTGTATATTTAAAACATCCTCGGTGTGATCGTAAGAGAGTTGTAGAAGATGATTATAAATGACTTTTTTGCAGGTTGCTTTATTTAGAGGGTAAACATTCAATACCTTATTTATCTTATTATAGATACGAGGACCGAAAGAGCTAAAGAATCTTTGGGCAAAAGTAGTTTTCGTATGTTTAGTTTCACACATTGAAAAATTTCTACGTCTTTCCAATAAAGTTGGGTCAAATGCTAGAAATGAATGCTGTTTCAATAGAATTCTTTGAAGAAACAATTGGCGGACTGTTAACACTTCACAGTCTTGATATAAGCGAGTCGTTGGATAGAGAATAGGCTGGAAAATACACACTTTAAGGATGGCACGCTGGGCAAACTCGAGAGAACTTAATGTAGTTTTTGGAGGGCCGCCCCATATGGAAATACAATAAGTAATAATAGATTGACATAACGCCAAATATATTCGTTTCAGAAGAGAAGGCTCAACTACATGTCTAAGACTTTTAAACATAAAAATAAGCTTACGTACTCTACCGGTAACAAGTTGAACATGCTGTTTAAAGCCAAGGTTTTCTAATTAATAATACTTTAATACTTTAATACTTTATTCATTTATTTGCTTCTTACTAAGTAAGTTACAGAGTGAGCCTAAAAATAGCAGGTGATTTAAAAGGATGTTCTTAGATTTATTAGTGGCCTACTGAGTTCAACCCGTAACGTGCGTAACTGTAAGTGTAACTCTGGTCTCCTCGCTAGGTTACCCTGTGTGGAGGAAACCAGTGAAACGGACTTAATAATTTTGATTGAGAATTTAGAGTTCCGAGGATAAGAAGGAAATAAACAATAATAGCAAAGAGAAACAAAAACATATTAAACAAAAACGTTTTCATCTAGGATTACTCCAAGGTATCTGATTGATTGCACGCGTTCCAGTGGCAAACAAGCACATTTAGATTTAATATTTAGTGCGCATGTATGGTCAATTATATTTAGATCTTTACTTACTTTTGCAGTACCTCGTATTGAAAATGCTATAAATTTGGACTTTTCAGTATTCAGGCTGAGGATATTTTTACGTAGCCATTCAGAGACAGCATTCAGCCCATTTTGTGCAGCTCTAAATACGTTTTCCCAGGTATTTGCAGCAAAAAAGAGGGCAGTATCATCTGCATAGCAGATAAGCTTGCCGTGGGCAGGTGTTAGATATAGAAGATCATTAAGATAGATTAGGAATAAGGTGGGGCCCAAAATGCTGCCTTGGGGAACTCCGTGTGTAACCGGAAGATCGCTGCTGACTTAGTTTCCAATTCTAACGTTTTTTTTTTATATTTTAGAATCACCAAACAGAAAGTTACACTGTGACACGTCAGTTGAGAATTTATGTGTTACAAAAACATGATTGTAGTATACTATCTACGAGCAGGTGATCACAACACGCATTATTATGTATTGTTTGGGTAGTATGTAGTACGGAATCTAACACAGGTACAAACAAAGTCTAAAAAATAATGGATAAAACAATTAACAAATTAACAAAACTAGTGTCGAAAGAAGTGTATTTAATTGAGTTGACCGAGGAAAAGAAAACATCTAGTTGGTCTTTATGTTTGTTGTAAAGTCCCATCATGCGAAAGAGAGGGGCATGCGAACCAATATTAGTGCGGCATTGTGGTAAAGAAAACGGCAACCGGTTGTGCATTCTGCTAATCGGACGGGGAATTTTCAGGTGCACCTGACTCAAAAGTTCAGGACAGTCAATAATACCGTTAATTAGTTTATATAGAAAAATTAGGTCTGAACGATCACGCCTTGTGTGGAGTGCTTCCATATTGTAGTATTCTAGACGGTCGGAGTAGGATGGAAGAGATCGACTCAGCTGATCAGCAAAAGATAGATGATACAAAAAACGCTTCTGAACTCTTTCAATTCTGTTACCGTGACTTTTATATACTGGATTCCATGCTGTGCTACAGTATTCCAGGATACTGCGCACATAAGCATTGTACAAGATTAATAAAGTACTGGATTTTTTGAATACTCTTGTTTTTACGGACAACGAACCCTAGAGCTCTGTTAGCTTTTTTAACTGTTTTATCAATATGACTAGAAAATTTTGCCGATCTTTCCATCTACACTCCAAGATCACGTATTGACTCTACCTCCCTGAGTGTTCGACCGTTAATTGTGTAATTACCGATAGTAGGGGTCCATATAAATGGTATGCACTTCGATTCCTTTATCTAAATCATTCATTATATTTTGGGCGAACAGGGTAAGGTTAGTCGCGGTCGATTTTTTAGGTAAAAATCCATGTTGTTCTGCTATCAAAAAAGATTTCACGTGCCAATAGGCTTTATGTACTAGAATAGATTCAAGGAGCTTGTTTATTGCACTTAGAAGAGATATAGGTCGGTACATTTCGACATGTGTCAGGCTGCTAGTTTTAGGAATAGGGACGACATGAGCCACTTTCCATTTGTCGGGGTACTGACCCAGACGGAGGGATAAATTAAATATTATCTGCAACTGCATTTGACTGCGACCAGTAAGATAGCTCCTAAAAAGTGATAATAGTTGCTTACAGTCTACATCATGATATAAAGGGTTAAATATAAATTTTAAAGAAATAGGACAGTGATATTTATTGGTTTTATCCCACAAAGCTGTTTTTCCAAAAACCAAGGCTATCAAAATTTCGTTGTCTACCTCCATATTCAAATCGCAAATATTTCACACACACATCCTACTCCGGCAAAGACTTCAACCGGTATGATCAATGCCATCCGTACCTATACGTAACGACAAGTATTAACTTGCTTATTAAGATTAAGTATTAACTTAATCTATATATATATATATATAAAAGGAGAAGCTGACTGACTGACTGACTGACTGACTGACTGACATATCAACGCAGGGCCTAAACTATAAGGGTTAGAAACTTGAAATTTTGCACAGGGGTTTCTTTTGTAACGTAGGGGAGCAGTAAGAAAGGATTTTTGAAAATTCATCCCCTAAGGGGGTAAAATGGGGGTTCAATGTTAGTATGAAACTTTGCCGTTTTTTAAGTTATTTGAATAAAATTTGGTACGTAGGTTTTTCATTTAAAATTATGAAACACATGTAAAATAGTTTTTTTAAAATCATCCCTTAAGAGGGAAAAAAGGGGGTGCAAACTTAATATGAAACTTTGCCGTTTTTGAGGTTATTCGAATGAGATTCAATATGAAGGTCCTTCATTTAAAGTTATGAAACATAGGTAAAATAGTTTTTCGAAAATCATCCATTAAGGGGGTAAGAGGGGGGTGCAAAGTTAGTATAAAACTTTGCCGTTTTTGAAGTTATTCGTGAAGTTCCTTCATTAAAATATATGAAATAGATGCAAATAGTTTTTTGAAAATCATCCCTTAAGGGGGTAAGAGGGGGTTGCGAAGTTAGTATGAAAGCTCTTTCGCATGCGATAAAAGTATCTCTATCTTAATAAATTTACAAACACTTTACTCAACTAAAGCCCACGCGGACGTAGTCGCGGGCAACAGCTAGTCTAATATATAAAAATCTCGCGTCACATGTTAAGAACGTGTTAAGAACTCCTCAGAAACGGTTTCACCGATTTTAATTTTTTTTTGTATGTTTGGTAGGTATGAGATTATTGGGGTAATTAATATGGCAAAATAACGTTTGCAGGGTCAGCTAGTATATATATAAAAGGAGAAGCTGACTGACTGACTGACTGACTGACTGACTGACTGACTGACTGACTGACTGACTGACTGACTGACTGACTGACTGACTGACATATCAACGCAGGGCCTAAACTATAAGGGTTAGAAACTTGAAATTTTGCACAGGGGTTTTTTTTGTAACGTAGGGGAGCACTAAGAAAGGATTTTTGAAAATTCATCCTCTAAGGGGGTAAAATGGGGGTTCAAAGATAGTATGAAAGTTTGCCGTTTTTGAAGTTATTCGAATGAAATTTGGTACGAAGGTTCTTCATTTAAAATATGAAAAACGTGTAGAATTGTTTTTTAAAAATCATCCCGTAAGGGGGAAAAAGAGGGGTGCAAACTTAGTATGAAACTTTGCAATTTTTGAAGTTATACGAATGAAATTCTGAATCAAGGTCCTTCATTGAATGTCTTGAAATACATGTAAAATAGTTTTTTGAAAATCATCCCTTAAGGGGGAAAAAGAGGGGTGCAAACTTAGTATGAAAGTTAGCCCTGTTTGAAGTTATTCGAATGTAATTCAGCATGAAGGTCCTTCATTGAAAGTCATGAAAGATGTGTAAAGTAGTATTTCGAAAATCATCCCTTAAGGGGGTAAGAAGGGGTTGCGAAGTTAGTATAAAAGCTCTTTCGCATGCGCTAAAAGTATCCTAGTCGCGGGCAACAGCTAGTATTTTATAAACAGCCACATTAGAGAATGGTTGGGACCGTCATACAATACCGATAGGGATACATTACAGTTACATGGTCCGGTCACGTGACACGTTTTTAATTCCATTGACGCCTAGATTACGCGTGCGCGCGTTGATTTAAAGCGGCAATGAAACTAAATCGCCATGTTCATGCAGTCGTCATTGAACTACAATGCATTACCAGAATCTACGCCTAGGACAGACCCCTATGGACTTGTCGGTACAGGTTATCTATTTATTTATAATCGCACCCTTACGTGTCGGGATAGCCTGGGTAGCGGTTTGGCGTAGCCTAGTTCAGTAGCGCTTTCCATTGGTCAGTGTTAGCAACTGATGTCAAATTTTAACAATGCTCCCATTTCCAGTGAGTGTTCGTGCCGCCTTAATTATGGTGTTTGAGAACGCTGAAAGTGCTACAGTCACTAGACCCTGTTATTTAGTTTTTATGTAGCCAACTGATACGGCATTGTCAACAAGGCCGTTGGGAAAATTAGTTCGCCCAACTTACTTAATTTAAAGTTTCTTCTAGGGCGTAGGACTCACGAATACCTCTACTATGCCTCGAGTAAATCTTGGGCCGCAGTAACAACACAGACTAATTTTATTATTTTTATTTTATTTTTTATTTTTATTTATTGAAAGAAAACAAACAATTGTACAATATGGTTAAATACATAGAATAATTACATTTACACTATGTAATTGCACAACCAGCAGCGTTTTCTATAGACTACATATATGACTACAGTTAGTTTCGTTCGTTCTGAGAATCACCACTGGGTGATTCTCAGAACTGCACAATTTTTTTGGCGCCTTTTCTTTTCATATCAAATCAATACAAAGTAACTTATATGTAGGTTTATTGGCCCATGAAGATAGTATTGATAGATATATAGGATATATAAGATAGTAAAGATAGCAATATAATATTATATTATAGTAGATGCCACCAAAACCTACAAATACGTTACAATACTATCTTCATCATTATCATTCATCATCAACCCATTATGTCCCCACCGAGGGGCACGGGTCTCTTACCTGAGGAAGGTTTAGGCCACACTCCACCACGGCGGCCAAGTCCGGGTTGGTGGAGGCTTGTAACACTAGTGGTTGGAAGTTTTCAAGCCACCCCTAAGGCCTCTGACTTGGCTTAACGACTGCCATCTGTCGACGGCAGCCGGCACCAACTGCTTAACGTCATAGATGTGTCACCCATTCATGGAATGAACGTGCCTGTTGCTTAACCTTCGTGATCGTTTAAAACCACTCAGGCGGCCGGGGCCACGAGCGATTATGAGGTACAAAAAATATGTAAAATTAGAAAGAGCTTTCCTTAATTAAAAATGTCTACCTACCTGCTACTTAATTTGTTTTTAAAATAATTGTTTTTTAAGACCGATATGAAAAATAAAATAAAATGTATTTATCACAACCTAGTTAAGTCTTACTTTGTTCTAATTTTGTTTTTTTTTTATCTTGGCATGCAACGACTAATAAATGTCTATGAAGCGAAAATGATTTGTTACGTGGGCCAAAATACTTTTAGATGCCTAAAAACCTGTCCCTTGGAATGAAAATTAAATTTTATGGGAAATCAATACAAACTTCTGAAAATGGTTAACTAATTTCATAATATTACATTATTGTCTAAAACCATAAACAAGACTGGAACATAAAATATATGTTATTAATTCGAAAATTACGGTAACAAAGTTGACATTCTTAGTAACGCAGTAGTTCTTCGTACCAAACACCGATGTCCTTGAGCACGTGTCTCAAGTACCTATACTGAACAATTTCTCAAAATACTTCCTTGACGGCGTTTAGTCTTAAATACCACTATAAAAATGTAAGCTTTGGACCTTATTACAATGCTAACCGAATTTTTTTGCATTAAACATTTAATGAGAGATAAAAAAATTTAATCTGTGTCCCCGACAAAGAATAAAACCGTAACTACGTTGCGTTTTTGTACGAAAATAAACCTTAAAGTGAATGTATTATGTTTTCTTGCACTTCATTCGGTTCGACTTGTTGTAACTCCTATAACAAATGACCGCAACTGCGTGGGGGGAGTACGTTAGCCGGATCAATCGCTTCACAATCGGTGAGAGAGGTGCGTGTATTTATTGTGTGACCGCTGAGTTACCGCTGTCGAAAGGTACGTACTGTCGATGCTTACATTATTATTATTTTCATACGCAGTTAATTATGTACTGGATCAGTCAATGTAAAAATATCTGCATTTAGTTATTTTATTTTGTGATCATTTACAAGATAGTCTAATATTTACAACTGCGTAACTACTACACTGCGTTGCTGAAAAAAAGTAACGCAGTAGTTGCATCGGTAACGCAGTTGCTTTTAACGTTATAAATACGTCATTAAAACCGAAATACCCTTATTATAATGTATCTTTTTTTCTCAGAAAGAAACTTCTGCACTAAATGTCGTTGACGAACGCAAAAAACAACGTCGCTTGAAGTCTTGAAAAAAGCGGTAAAACAAAATGTTCAAGGAGAGGGCATAACTAAGTCTAAAATGAAGATTGCTATTATACGCGAGATTTTGGGCATTGATCAAATGAAAGTGATAAAAGGTCAGCAGGATTCCGACAGAAGATCCGTCTGGTTGATAATATTAAAAACTATTTGATTCGCGACGATGTGGACGGTGAACTTCAATACAGATACCTGTTGTTTTTGCCAAATGGGCTTTGGTTCTTGCATTAATCTTAACATACTAGCCTGTTCCTGCTCGCATTGCACTGATGACGTTCTATTGGATGGATTGGATGAGGAAATAGTACTAGATGACATTTCTAATATCGTTGCTGTACCTAAAAAATATTGCAATACCGTTTATTTCTCATCTTCCCGCTCTGAAGATATGCCCTTAGCGAGCTTTAGACAACTATCAGTTGCTAGTATTAAAAAAATGCAGCAAATTATTTAAGTAAAAGTGTCTTTGTTAAGAACAAATATTACACTTACTGTTGCTTAAAGTGAAGTTGATGGAGAAGGAGACATCACAATTATGTTTTACAATACAGTGGATAAAAAAGACAGAAAAATTCAAAGCATTAGAAACTGACATTTCTTACGAACCTTAAGAAAACATCGTAGAAATTGTCCGTAACAAAACAATTATCGTGAAAGCTAAAAGGGTAAACTTTGACTATGATAGATAGATAAATATTCTTTATTGTATGTGCACCAGGAATTACACATGAGATTAGAGCCATTAAACGTTTTTGAAAAGTAAGAAAGACTAAAACAAAAGTGCCTTATTAGTTTCTAAGGTTGATTTTCTAATATTAATTGGTTCCTAATAAATATTGACGTGAGTAAACGTTATATTTGATATTGAATTAGCTCAGCTTAGCTTTTTTTGATGTTATTTGAGATACTTTATTTAATGTCGAGTCATAAAACTATAAATTTGTTTTGTTTTTATAATTATAGAAACTGCATATAGAAACTGCATAGTATTCTATATAAGAAAATACTACTGTGTTACTAGGCTTACTACTGCGTTACTTTTGTGTCCCTCTGATTATTATTGTATTTTCGATAATGCATAGGATTGCAATCATTAAAAATGCCTCAAATTCATATGTACGTGTTATTCATGAAAAGAAAGTTTCTTTGTTAAAGTTTCTTTTTGCCACTAATAGAAAAGTTTAAGTTTCAACATTTAACATTGGTAACGCAGTAATCTAGATTAATAAGAATATTCTGTGAAACTTATTATTTCTGTGAGTTAAGTTTATAGTAGGTTAACATATGCATTACAGTTTAAAACTGACTTATTAGTAAGTCTCAGTGAACAATATAAATAAAAATAAAAAATATTTTAACTAGTAACGCAGTAGTAAAATTTTTCGACACCTTGATATATTATAGGCCACAAATATAGTTAAATCGATAAAACTAACTCTGCAGAGGTAGGTACATTATAAATCGAACAACAACATAATTATCTATATCTGCATAAAAAAATAAGAAAACAATTATTTTAATTTAAAAAGAAAAATGAAAATCGTACTCTCGGATTAGGCATTAAAAAGTATTTTGGCCCACGTTCGTGCCAGGTGGCAATCCCTGATCTCTGCCTACCCTCTGGGATACAGGCGTGAGCTTAGGTATGTATGTATATTACCTACTTTTGATGAGGCAATAATTAAAATTTTAACTTATCTTTATAAATAAAATACTACATATTTTTTGTATAAGTTATCTCTTGGGCATTATTCTAAGCTGACAAGCTAGTTGAATCGGCACGAAGCCTCTGTCTATTCCCATTTTGCCTCAATTTAGTTGCGAAAGTAACACAGCCATAAGCCATCTCATTTAAAAAAGCAAACTGAATAAAATTACGCCGGCGTCACAACATAATCCCAGTGGAGTGAAACAGAATCGGCCATAAAGCCTTTAAAGGCTTATAAAAAATCGCGCCCCCAGCCCCCGCACCCCCGTAATCACGACAATCACTATAACAGTAAAGGCTGAGCACCAATAACATATAAAGTGGGCATCAAATACGTAATACTGACGTCATAATTCCTTTATTGTCACTGCGGAGATATAAAACAGCCCTAGTTAATATTTATAAGAGGGCTCGATACCGGGCGGCGCTGGGGGGGCTCGGTTCATGGCGAATCGATGGAGCAAATAACAAATACATTAAATTTAGTTGTAAAATGTTGTGTAGTATAGCTAAAAGACGAAGTGAATAAGTTTTCGCTTGTCAGTCCAACATTTAGTCGGGAATATTGTATGAGTGAGAGGTATTTGAGTTCTCTTAAGACAATACCGGATGAGTAAGATGAAGTGGCAGTGGGCGGGGCACATAGCACGCAGAACTGATGACCGATGGGGCCGAAAAGTTCTTGAATGGAGACCACACATTGGCAAGCGCAGCGTAGGACGACCAGCCACAAGACGCATAGACGATCTCATCCAAGTGGCAGGAAGACGCTGGATGCAAGGCCCTTCCAACCGGTCTTTTTGGAAATCCATGGAGGAGCCCTGTGTCCAGCAGTGGACTTCTTGTGGCTGAATGATGAGGATGATGATGAACACAATACTGTTATTTTTAACGTGTGGTGTTAGGAGGTGCAGGTGGAAAATCTATGAAAAAATGCATGGATATCAAAATTAGAAACTCCGAATTCCCGGGAAATAAATTATATTAAAATACACCTAAATATCAATAATCTTTGGTTTCTCTATTTACTTACAAGTGTCACGTAACACTGAAGTTTCTATGGCAACCACGTGTTTTGTCTCCGCGCCAACTAGGTACAACCTACGTATTTATACTCTGCCTATTCCGATGGCGAATAATGATAGTTTGTTTATTAAACTGCAAAGAATCCAAATACAGGTAAGGTTATCGATTAACCGAATAAGGTTATCTGGAAGAGATCGCTCTAAAGTTGTTCCACTTAATGCTGTAATCAGTGTTGAGTTAATATTGCAAAATTTTGTTTTATTAATAAAATTCAAACATAACAGTCACCCTAGTCCTGATCTAGGATACCTTGTACTATGGTAACCAGAAAAGGGCATTACAAACATAGAAGAACAGCCGGCATTTGTACAAAGGTACTGCGGCCCACAGTGGGATTCGAACCCACCTTTCTTGGCAGCTAAGCGCCGTAACGGCTAAACCAACCTTAACCTTCAAGCTTAATTTTTGTATGTCTGATCTGAGTCCGTCAGTGCTTAGTGTACAGTGAATAAAACAATCCTCAAATAACACAATTATACCGAGCAAACAACAGATCAATTTGCCAGTGACAAATAAATGGCCCCCGGCTGCCATTCAACAAAAATCAGCCATTAAAAGGCGAAGGGTTCCGTAATAATATTAGAATTAATAATTGCGCTCATGATCGGAGGATGAATTAATGAATGAATGAAAGAATGAATGAATGAACGAAGCGGCGGGAGGCAATCTGCGATGGCGGCGGAACAAAGCCTCCGTGGCTTTGATCTATGCCGCCCGCGCAGCCCGCCGCCTGTGAATCAAACAGATTTATGGAAGACAGATTAAATAAACCAAGGATTGATTTAGGTTGCGCTCAGGAGACGTCTAAATTTGGCTCTTAAGTTACGGGGGCGTTTTGCAGTCAATTTGTTTAAAAAATTTAAGAAGAATCGATAACAACACAGCTCGAAAAATATCTTTTCACAGAATAACACCTAACAAATTTCAATCATTTAGCTTGTATAATTATTAATCATCAACCCATTATGTCCCCACCGAGGAGGGTCTTTTCCCTGAGCAAGGTATAGGCCATACTCCACCACGGAAGCCAAGTCCGGATTGGTGGAGGCTTGTAAGACTAGTGGCTTGTCTTACTGTTAGAAGTTTTCAAGCCGCCTTAAGTCCTCTGACTTGGCTTAGCGGCTACCATCTATAAAATAGTATTTAGTATTAAGCCCGCCAACTGTACAATTTTTACTGGTACAATAAAGAATTTAATAATAATAATAATAATATAGACGGCACCAACTGCTTAACGTGCCTTGCGAAGCAAGGAACCGCTCGGAAAAAGGCCACTAACGTTAGTCATAGAACGGTCACCCATCCATGCACCATGTTGCTTAACCTTCGTGATCGTTTAAGATCACTCAGGCAACCGGGGCTACGTAAATCAGAGCGAAACCTCTTAGCGAAAGCTCTGCAAATCATAGCGAAACCTGGTCGGAGTCTTAGGGCAGAAAGTCGAGTAAACGTCTCTGGAATAACATTAATTACATCTAGTTTTTATGAAAGTTTTAGATAACAACAAAAAATTAAATTGTGATTAATGTAATCCGCAGACGCTAATGGATCTAGGCAATTCAGGACGAGATAATCTATTACCGCTAAAATGACTAGCTTAGTAATTGACAGTATGTTATTTGGAAACAAAAACAGTGCAGCATTGGCACCAATCACGCGTAGGGCGAGGGTCGGCCGGTAATAACGGCAATCGGCGGCAATCAGCAGCCGTTAGCGCGCCGACAATGCCGCCAAATTATATGACACGTACTGCCCTGGTCCAACTATTGTTATTGCCAACGCTCGAAGGGCGGCACAGAAGTCCCAGCTAAGTAGTATGTTACATAGATTCGAAGATACCGATCAAGCCATTAATAAACATTGAGAATCGAATGATTGACTACTTACAATTAGAGCCATCGCAAACAGGGCGACTTGTCGCCGCGTCAAGTCGCCGTGTCAGACACGACGTTTTCATTTGCTTCTGCCGTCTTGTCGTCGTGACTCCGCGACTCTGACGCCAAGTGTGCGGAGATTCGAACAAAATATATGAAAATTGACGGCCGTAGCCTGTCGTCGCGTCTAGTTACCGAGCTGTTGCCTGTCGCGTGTCGCTAGGGTGCGCCTATACTCTGATTTATAATTTCGTGTACTAAACTGACAGCTGCAAGCGCTCTTTCTTTTTTAAAATGTTGCTAGCTCAAGGAGTCTCGACCGAGTTCTCGGTCTCGGTCTCGATCTCGACATTGTCAGCTAAAATTCTACTTTTTATTTGCTGATTGATAACTAGGTACCTACTGCGTTGCAAACTTATCGTAATGAAAAAAATCAGCTGAGTGATCCAGTCGTTTCTTTTTTAAATTTACTAAAATAAGTAATTTTAGAATCTTAATTTACGTTGATCAGTAATAAAAGTAGCGTTGATTTCTATCTACAGTGACTTTTTCAAAATGGTTAAATTAATTTAAGAAGAAATATCATAAATGTAACATGAAACTTTTTTTTCAAATCTCCAAACCGAATACTAATTTGGCTTTCGAATCATATCTCGTTTCAATATCTCGATAGTCTACGAGTACTTTATTATACAACAAAATCCAAAACTGGCGACCCACCAAATGTCAGTTTGGTACACGAAATTAAAAATCGGAGTATAGGCATACACTTACAAGGCACAAAGTCAAGCGGTTTTGTAAGTTTACCAGTGCTGTCCCACCCGTACACAGCGAAGCTAAAACAATGTAGGTACCTAGCACAATCACAATTGCATAAACATGGCGATTCAGTTTCTTTGCCGCTTCAAGTCGACGCTGGCGCGTGTATCAATAATTCTAGGCGTCAATGGCTTAAAAAAAACACGCCACGTGACCCGTCCGTGTATCTGTCATCACACTAATATTATAAACGTGAAAGTTTGTGTGTGTGTTTATATGTTTGTCAGTCTTTAGCGCTGAAACGGCTGGACGGATTTTAATAAAATTTGGTATGGAGTTAGCCGATACCCTGGATTAAAACATAGGCTACGTTTTACCGCGGGGAAATATCTTATTCCTACGGGAAAATCGATGAACCGCGGGTAACACCGCGGGGCACAGCTAGTCGTACTATAATGAACTAACAGAATCGACGAAGCCCAGCTCCTCAGACCATCAGGTAATCGGTCACCAGGACTGAACTTTTCCGCCAGATCTCCAAGCACGTTGCCACTTCAACTGAGCAAATCTTCGAGGTACCTATATTAGACATAGACATAGAAATTTACATACAAGCACATACACTGCCTCCGGCCCCACACCAGGATACCCTGTGTCGTGGGAACCAGAAACAGCGACATTACAAACATGTGAACGTCCAAGACCTGGGGTTTTTTTCTCCAGCCGGGATTCGAACCCGGGACCTCTCACATGGTAGGCAGACAGATGTGCAAACCGCTGCGCCACAGAGGTCGTGATTAGTTACTTGAGTTCTTGTGTGGATTACCTCATTCATGATTTGATCACGCAGTGAACGTCCCAACGTAGCTTTTGCCTTCATAATGGGGCTCCTAGGACAATTTTTTCCCGAAAATGTGTAGCTGCAAGTGTGTAGCTGGTAGCATCAGCTAGCATTTTTGTCTGGACTTGCAATACTCTGCAATATTTTTAGTATAGCCGGGATATCCGGGATATAAGGCTAAATATTTTTTGTATTGACGATGATTTTAGCCGTATAGCCGAAACGATCGCTTTGCAATCAAACATACTGAAATGTTTTTTCAGCTATATTATTGCTGTCTCGCTTTACGGCCTAAGTGCGTTTTTTTTTTTTTTTTTTTTTTTTTTTTTTTTCGTCCATGGTTGTCTGGAAGAAATTACTTTTAGTAATAAGGCCGCCAATTGTACTGTACTATGTTATTGTCAAATCTCATGTGTAATTCCTGGTGTACATACCATAAAGAATATTCTATTCTATTCTATTCTGTTTTGTTCTGTTCTGTTCTGTTCTGTTCTGTTCTGTTCTGTTCTGTTCTGTTCTGTTCTGTTCTGTTCTGTTCTGTTCTGTTCTGTTCTGTTCTGTTCTGTTCTGTTCTGTTCTGTTCTATTCTATTCTATTCTATTCTTTTTCAGACTACGTGATTCGTCCGAAATTGCAGCTAGTCAAGCCACGTAATCGTATGTAGCCCGTTACACAATATAATGAGCCATATACTGTTGTAAAATATTTTAAAATATTTTCGAGATGTATATTTTCAGCTATGTGCTGCATTAAAGTCAATTGGAGTGTCCACGGCCAAATTTCGTAATAGTAAACTCGCCCAACGGTGAAAAATCTATTGTGCGAGTCAACCAATACCAATTTTAGGAGGTGTAACTTCGCCTAATGGCAAGTTTTTGTGTTGTGCGAGTCTACACAAAAGCCAAAATATTTTTTGTATTTTCGGGATATCGACGGCTATGATTTAACCAAATATTTTATCAAAAGTATAGCCCGTGTAGAGGCCCCATAATACAGGTGGAAATTTAAAACGGATCGGTTGAAAGTTGCTACAGCAGTGTGTACAAGCGAAGCGGAACTTCTCACCGCTCTGTGTGTCGGTGGACCGCGATTTTAGATAAGTTTAATTTGGCCGAGCGGCGGACGGACCCTAGAGCCGGCAGTCGCGGTCGCCGCAGTCACGTACGGATTATCTATTTCGGGCCCAAACTCTCCCACTAGCTTAGACCTTAGGTGTGTTGGTCGGGCAAGTAATTATAAAAGCTAATAGGTACAGCGTGCTTGTCAGTGTCGATATTGACCACTACCGATATGTAAGCAAGCCATGAAAGGTGGTATTTCGAAAAATACGATTCGTCTACAATAATCAACAAAAACAACAACGTCTTAACAATTTTTAGTCTACAGCCCTTTTACCACAGACTATTTGAGCTGCCTCTGAGGAGACGTGTTTTTTCAAGACCTGGGTTTTTTGTCCCCAGCCGGGATTTGAACCCGGGACCTCTCGCATGGTAGTCAGATGCGCTAACTGCTGAGCCAGAGAGGTCGTCTATGAATAACTTATGAATGACAATCTTATTTGATTTCATAGAAATTGACTGCGTCTAGGTTCAAGAGTATATGCATACTGAAAAAAAAAGAAGATTTTTACTTCAAGGTAGTGGTTTTCCTGATGAAGAATCTATTTTTAGGGTTTCGATCACTAAATAAATATAAATTAGGGGCGGCGTACCTGCAAGCAACGACCAAAGAATGTCGATGAAGTGACAGTGATCTGTCAGGATCGTGCCAAGCGGCATTCGCTGGTCTCTCGTGACCCCTCTAGGCTGTATCCCAGCGTGAGTTTATGTATATATCAGAAATCAGAAATGTATTTCAATATGATGAATTTACAGTCTGTTTGTTGAATGTCGATGTACTCATAATGTTAGACACTGTCTTGCGGCCGAATATAGTGGAGAAAATGGCAGCGGGAAAAGACCCCAAACTGATCATCTTTTCTCAAATCACCTTAAATTTAATACATAAGTTAGTACGAATATCTATATACCTAGAGAGCTACTTACCTACATACTTGCTATGTGAAAACAATAAAAGCGCAGTTCTAAAACTAAACATGCAGTGCGTAAATGACTCCACCAATCCGGACTTGGCCCCCGTGGTGGAGTACGCCCTATAGTTTCCGCAGGGAAGAGACCCTTGCCTCTCGGTGGGGACATATTGGGTTGATGATGATGTAAATGACGTACCTATCTAAATTTAAAAATGACTTAGACAATCGAACAAACATTTGTTTTACGTTTTATTTGTCCTCCAACAACACGCTTTATCTTGAAAGTGAGAGAGAGCATTACGCGTAAATAAGCAAATTACATACTTTTACAAAAGTTTTAATTCACTTAGAAGGTGCTTTAGGCATGTTAGATGTCTCCTGTTAGGTACACCTGCGCTAATGTGTGAACAAAAAGCTTAACGTGCGAATGTAACTTTTTTCGTGAATAAAAAGTCTGGCGGCACGAGAAAGGCCAAGAGTTCTGTGTGCCTAAACAAAAGGCACAGGGCATCGTACTACGGACGCCGTTTAGGCGCCGGGCTATTGCAATGCGAAGAAGCAAAGGAAATGTTTTGATTGAAACCTGCAGGAAACTCGGATCAACGAGAGGAACAAGTGCATAAGCGGAGCGGAATCTACATGCAATTATTTATTAGAGAGAAACAATTTATTTAACGGCACAATACTTCAAACACAAACAAAACGATAGCAAAAAAAAAACATAAAAAAGACAAATTTAACAACAACATAAAATAAAAATTGAAAACATTAGCACAGAAAATTTTAAAATCATAATTCGAACATAAATAATATTATTACTTTAAAGTATTGAGCCCCTAAAATGGTTCCCGACTCAGCATATGTTGTAGCTGTCACCGAGGTATCTAACCACAACGCTGATATTCTGTCGAGACCATGTTGCGAGTTAGTCGCATGTTTGTGAAAAATAAAAAAAGACAAAAATGATTAAAAACAAAAGAAAAAATGCATGCCTAATAGTTGGTATGTAAAGTGTAGTGCGATGTAGTGTAACAAAGTGTGTGTGAGTGTGCAAATAAATAAATAACTGGGTGAAAATATGTGAAACAAACAAATAAAGTGTGAGGTGATTTGTATTTTGCCGGTGCGGTAGGCGCAGTCGCTGTTTCATCGAGGAATATCCACCTACTACAGACCAGTTATAAATGGACCAGGTACGCATACATTGAAACTATTCTTTGATTTTTGTCTTTGTATCAGATATTCTTTGTACTGGTGCTTGAAAATTGTTTTATTTCTACTGTTGCGTAATGGCGGCGGTATATTGTTCCAGCATTTTGTTGCTGCGTACCTAAAGCTGCCATGAAAGGCCGCTGTCCTATGTTTTGGTACACTGAGCGGTGCAGAAACTGTTCTCACCCCTTCTGCTCGACGCGATTGTCTCCAGGTAAGTTTTTCGTACAGGTAGGGAGGCGTGCACGTTTTTATGATTCCAAACAATAACGTCGCTAAATGAAGGTTTTGTCTCGCTTCCATTTTTAGAATGTTCGCGCCGTTAAGGAAGGAAGTTACATGAGTGCGAGGCGGAATATGGAAACAGTAACGAGCACAGGCGTTCTGCACCCGTTGAATCAAGTTTTGAGTCCGTTTTAGTAAACAGGGACCATACACAGTGGCGCAGTAATTTAATTTAGACAAAACTAAGGTCTCACATAGCCTTATACGGAGCGATTCACTAATAAATCCTCGGATACGATAAAGTGTCTTCAGCCGATAAAAACTATTTCTAACCACTTCCTGGATATGGTGCTCAAAGTGTAATTCACCGTCCATTAAGACACCTAGATTACGTGCTTCCATAACACGTTCAATGTCGTTTCCATTTAATTGTATACTAATATTGCACTTTTCTAACTTGTCAATTTGATTTTTTGAACCTAATATCATATATTTGGACTTTTTCGGATTAAGTACGAGGCAGTTTCTTTTGGCCCACAGGGCAACTATTCCGAGGTCTTCGTTCAGACGTGATACGCAAACATCAGCCTCTGATGGAATTATTTTCGTATACAGTTGCAAATCGTCTGCATATATGTGATAGTTGCAATTTTTAATGCAGTCGGTTATATCTGATGTATAGATAATGAAAAGCAAAGGCCCTATAATAAAACCTTGGGGAATTCCGCGATCTACGGGCTTATCCTCGGATATTTTCGTAGTACCATCTGACTTATGTAGGATTACTCGCTGCCGACGATCTGTTAAGTAGCTTTTGATTAGCTTTTATTACCGATCTAGAAAGATATTACAGCTTCTTCGCCTTCTTAAATTCTATTTGACGACCTCTGTTATGTAGCGCAGTGGCTGGGCCATGCGAGAGGTCCCGGGTCCGAACTCCGGTTGGGGACAAAAAAAAACCAGGTCTTGGATGTTTACATGTTTGTGACGTCGCTGTTTCTGGTTCCCACGACACAGGGTATCCTAGTGTGGGGCCAGAAGCAATGTATGTGCCTGTATGTTATTGTTTATGTTTAATGTTCTTAAAGACAGTAATACATCAATTGTTGACTATAAGATAAGATATTAAATAAATAATAAATAAATATTAAATAAATAAAATAAGAATATTGTTTATTGTGGGCTAGGGGAAAAACAAACCCGTAAATTATTTACAAGGTAAAACAATACAATTGCTTATTACTAATAGCAATTACTTCCAGACAACCTTATGATCGAAAAATTCTGAAGGAAAAGGGATAAAGGGATAAGATTTGATCAGTAACTTTAGATGGCAAAAAATAGTTGTAACTGAGGAAACTTGTCGGGATTTGAAACCTCGAACTCGAAGGTAGCCAAGCGTACTACAAAGGCACTGCCACTGCTCATTTCATCTTGCCTAGCAAGAACTTGATAACCAAGCAAAATGTATCACCTTGATATGTTACGCCTTCTACGTAAATTCGAGCCAAAATTGAATATTATTCGTTAGACCTCAGTTTGTAGCACACCAAGAAAAGAGCGTCAGCTGAAACTTCCTAAAAATGTATCAATTTAACTTTCCCGCGATAAAGGCGTTTGTTGACATCCCCCCTCCGGCTCCCCCGCCCCTCGTCTCCCCTCGCCGCCTTATTTTAATTTTTATCTGGAAACTTTATTCATTATTTTCCTTTGTAGGTATCGGGTTGTCTGCGGTCTCATCGCAATATTTTTTCTACACCCTTTTATAACGAACTCGAAGGGTAACGATATGATTTATTACAGGGCAAGCTGAAACCTGTGAGCCGAAAATATATCAAACCTAAACAACCAGAAGTCTTTAATGAATGAGTTATCAAAAGTTAAGCAGCCGACAGGCCGCCGGTGGACGCGCGTTAGGCCCTTTCTCCACTGCTCCGGTCCGGCGTCGGAACCGGAATCAGTCATGAGAAAAATATCGGATGTCGGATTATGCTTCTCCACTTCATTCGACTATAATCGGCAATGGACATGACGCAGTGTTTTATTAAAATTCCTTGGTTTATCTATTCGAGGCAGGGGACGTTTTCCACACATTCTATTTATTTATTTATTTATTCAGTTAGGAGAATCATCAGCTTATAAAATTAATCTAGTGGAATAAAAATAGGTAACTATGAGCTAATAACAGATTCTCGCCTATAGACACAACTTAACTAAAAAAAATGTGTGGACTTCATGCTTTGTCTAACACATAACTTACACTAACTGTAGACAATCTAATATTACCAATGATTTTACAATTATATTGTTATATTTAACCTGTGATATTTATCCACCCGCAAAGAAAGGCGCACTGATTAAGCTATTGATCTAATTAAATAGTATGGGAACATTTTTAGGCCGTATGCGCGGTGCAAAAACGTGTATTGTTTTTGTACGTCGGCCGATCACTTCGGACTGGTAAAATACCGTTCCGATCTAGCAAATTATGCAAATTGCAAATTGCCGGCAAATTGATGCCGGAGTAGTGGAGAAGCTTCAAGAGAAGTTTCTAAATCGGATCGGTAATTAACGTTTGCCGGACCGGAGCAGTGTAGAAAGGCCCTTATTGTGCGAATCGATCTAAATTATTTAGCAGTGAGACAAAGTCGCTCGGTGACGATTTAATACAAAGGAAGTTGAACCGAAATGTCTGCTTTGTAGCTTAATTAGATGCAGTGCCAGGGAACTGTCGATAACAAGTCAACCTCTACATCAATATCTCCAGGTACTAACTAAACTGATTAGATTACACAAATGAAAAGGTAATGCTTAGGATGTTTCCATGTTTATCATGTCGCTGTTTCCGGTTCCCACGGTTCATGGTATTCTCGTGTGGGACTAGATACATCTGGTACATGTATGCGCCTGTATGTAAATGTTGATGTTCAGTTTATCGCTATTAAACATATGTATTTATTTGGTCCGGTATAGTTTACGTGTGTACTTTACAATGTTGAGTGCGTACGAAAGTTTTAGTTCAATAATGTATATATCTAATGAGATGTCGATTGCTCTTTCTCGAGCTTACTAGGTGGATGAATTTCACGGCAGAATCATCGTCATCATTGGTGAATTCATCATCATTATGTCCCCACCGAGTGGCACGGGTCTCTTCCCTGAGGATGGCATAGGCCATGCTCCACCAAATTTAAATAGCAATAAAAAGTTTTTAATAATAGGGAATTTTAGTATCAAATGTGAAAAATATTCATCTTACGCTCTTGCATTCTTGGAGTCTCTTAAATAAGAGTACGTCACTAGCAAAAATATATATAAACTGTCACATTTTCTAAAAATCTAAACTTAAAATAATGTAGAAAGAAGTGTACCATAATTTGTTCTAAATTATGTAATCAATGGTTAGATAAATCAGGATATATTTTACGTCGTACAAAATGTGACAGTATTTACATATTATTGCTTGTGACTGTACGGACTGAGATAACCGTCTGTTGTATTTACACCACTTTTAAGCAGCAAGCGAAATCCGAAACACAAATACACTCCAGAGTTGTAAATGCAAATTAGGTCCACTTCATCTGAGGACCTTTCGGGGGAGCAAAAATATGGCGCATTATCCTTAAAGCAATTCTCTAGCTATAAATACTTCAGCGGCCCCCTAACGCGCGTATGGCGTGATGTACTGTAGAATTTTGTAAAGGAGTCGCGCATATAATATTACTTTTGTGCGGTGCCTAAAAAAGGGCTGCCTATTTCAGAGATTGAACAAAGCCTGCGTAGGTACAGATAAATAATGAACGGATCTACTGAAACCATAATAATATTATTATTCCTAGAAAGCTGGAAGCTGCGGACGCGTTAAATCTGCATTGGCCATCGATACCTATCTTTAAGCTGTCAGTGGCTTAATTTATAATAGAATAGAAAACGTTTATTGGTTCTAATAGAATTAAATAAAAACAATCATGATTTAACGTGAGAATCGATCTATAGATGGAGAATATATAAAAAAGATCTATAGATGGAGAACACTTTAAAAATCAACCAGGAAAAAAAAAAGAAATAAAATGAAATGGAAAATGTTTATTGTAAAACGGTTAATGTATTTTATTTCAATTTATTTAATGCAAGAAAAATAATTACATTACAGATAAAACTATGGCGTAATTAATTGCATTAAACATTATACATTATTTACATTATAAAATTAGAATGTCAAAATTATATACATCTAAACAATTTTCTCTAGATTTAATATAAAATTAAAATTAATTCTAAAACAAAATTTAAACTACAATTCATTCGTATGTCAATTAATTAATTCGATCAAAATAATAATAATATTCATATAAAATTTTATTTTGTCACAAAAGTATCAATGAAATGTCAATCTAATTAGAGTCAAAATTTAAACTACGATTATTCATTCATATGTCAATAAATTAATTCAATTAAAAAAAAAATAATAATGATAATCACACAAATTGAATTTTGTCACAAAATTATCAATGAAAATATCAATCTAATTAGAGTAATGCCACTTATTCACTTTCCTCACAAATCGCCAGACATTCTTTCTTAAGTATTTGTTTGTTTTTCTGGTGTGTACAATAAAGAGTTCTAATCTAATCTAATCTACTCAAAAATGATTACTGGCTTCCAAACTAGAGTTACCTGTGGTATGGGTAACTAGGAGGAGTCTTATCGTAAAACCGTACAAAATACCTCATAAAGTATGTACATATTAACTTTTGCAAGTCTAAATCGCATATTATGTATGTATAGAATGAAATTTAAATACAGATAAATAAATATTTCAGAGTTATTATGTGATTTTTTTAATTCACAACTAAAAACACAAATAAAAGTTACAATTAGGGTATTCCAGTGTGGGGCCAGAATCAATGTATCTGTCTGTATGTGAATGTTTATATCTATACTTACAGTTAAAAATAACAATGGGCTTCATGGATGCGCGGTAAAGTCGACGGATAAAGTCGATGCGATCGAGTGGGGCAAGTTCGGTCGGCGCTAATGGACAGTTGGCTGTTGCTTAACTCCGTGACGTAAGCCTTCCAGAAGAACAGTTAACGTGCTTTCACATAGCAGTTATATAACGTCACAGAATTTTCGAACTACACCTTTCAGGAGCACTGCACATTATTAATTTGAGAATGTTGCATAACATAAACATTTAAATACAGGCACGTAGATTGCTTCTGGCCCCACACTAGGATACCCTGTGTCGTGGGAACCAGAAACAGCGACTTCACAAACATGTAAACATCCAAGACCTGGAGTTTTTTTTCTCCCCATTTGTAACATTTGTAGTCTCACTTGTTTAACTAATAGTAACTAATGTTTAATTTAAATGAACACCCAATTAAGTAATTAGTCTTCTGAACAAAACTTGTGACTATTAGTTCTAAGCAACTAGGTAGGTACTGAAAAATACAATTTTTTTTAATTTTTTTTAATTTATTTATTTATTTGGTGTGTATGTACCTATCTATATGCACGCGCCTAGCGCCGTCATTGTATAAGTTCATCGACCAGTGATAAACTAGCTACGGCGCTATACGGTTGTTTTATTTACAAATACTCTATTGGCGACGAGTCTACCCACGCGTGCAAAAATAATGGCTGCCGTTATTGGAATATTGTCAGTTTTTGATTATAAAGTGCAGGATTGGTAAATCTTTTACGGCCGTTTATCGCAATTCCTAAAGCTAAACAAGATACCAGCCGAAAGTGAAAGTGCAGTGCTACTGACGCATCTTTCGGATGAGTCCTACCGTCTGTTGCTCAACTTAGTGCATCCGCGCAAAGTGGAGAATGTGGCTTACGAAGAGCTAGTTAAATTACTCAACAGTCATTTTACACCTAAGCGGTCAACGTTCGCCGACAGGGCAAAATTTTACGAGGCGACCAGAGGTGACGGCGAAAGTATCGAAGACTGGGCGGTGCGATTGAGAGGACTCGCGGTGTACTGCGAGTTCGGCACATCCCTGGATACAGTACTGCGTGATCGCTTCGTGTTGGGCTTGAAGGCGGGCCCTGAGCGCGACCGTCTCTTTGAACAAGACGAAAAAGCGCTGACTTTAGCGAAGGCGATGGAAGTAGCACAGCAGGTGGCATGCGCGCGCGGTGCCGGTGTACAGAGTGGGAGAACGCCGCGCGGCTGCGCCCGTCGCCGCCCGCCGTACCGCCGCCCTCGATGACTCCGGTCCGCGATGCAAAGTGTGCGGTCTTAAAAATCATGACGCAGTGAGATGCCGTTACAGAGGTTATAGGTGTCAAAATTGTGGTGAGAAAGGGCATTTAAAGAAGGTGTGCGCAGCAAAAAGGCCGTGTTCATCCCAGATGCTGTAACGACTGAAAGGGTCTACCCTTTCACCCTTACAGTTTTCAGGAACATATTTCTAAAATCGATACAAGTAACGCCATCTGCTATGATTTTAAAGACCTATTCGACCTTAGGAGGGGGTTGTTTTCAGTTTAGACAAGTGACGCACCGCCTATACTGGGTGGGGCTGAAAATTCAGAGAATATAGAAGAATCAATCTTATACATTCACCAATAAAACTTAGGATTGCGTAAGTCGTGCCAGCTGTCACACACGTATGCACACAGATGCAATGAAACCCATGAATGTCAACTCAAGATTCGCAGAAAGTACAGTTTAGCTAAACCGACACTGCTATTTGCCATTATAACGACGACCTTAAACCAAAGTAATAGGGGTGAGATTAGTCGAGCCAAAACCTATAATCACAACATTACCGTATAGTCCTGCTTACTTTTGTTCCAAGTTTAGGGTCTCACGATTCTACAAAACAATAAATATTGTTCATTATTGGCCTTACAAGAGTTTCATAAGAAATTCGGCGTAGCTCGAGTACGTATTGCCACATGGTGACGGATGAATCGAGTGGAAATAGGGTTAGTCTCACTACGTCCATGAAATTGTGTGGTACTTTTGTATGTAAAATACTATGTTAGTTGTCAGTCATAAGAATGTCAATTACTATCAAGTAGTAGGTATTTTAGGTAAATATAAAATCAGATTAGAAGCCAGAATAATGTTGTAATCGTACCTGTGATATTTCAGAGAATTTAGACGGCCAATCAAAATTTGATATATTCTATTTTCGTGATTTTTTTTTACGGCCGCGAATTTAGCACTTCATGAGGTTTCCTATATTTTGCCATACAATCTGTAACACCAAAAGGACTAAACGGGACTAAGCCGACAAATGTCTAAAAAATTCGGTTATCTAAATTGGTTTTCAAGCGTTTGGCGTTTTTGTGCCAGTTTTGGTTTCGTCATAAATTTAAAGATTTTTTGTAGGTAATAAAATAGTATTTTTGTGGGAGGAGCTTAGTTTTGGACCGAGGTGTGTTCGAAAATCAGGAAGAAATCATCGGGAGTCAAGTCGCAGCCTTCGGAGAGAGTGGTAGTTCTTCGGGAACTTACAACCGCGCGTGGACTTCTCTCAAGAGTCTATAGTCCAGACTTATCGGGTCACAAGTGTTCGACTAGGGCAAGTCCTCAGTGAAGACTTCGCGAGTGTAAGAATAAGCTAGCGAGCAGAGAATCCTCAAAGTAGAGAAGGAAAAAGTGTGTCAAACAGTGTTCCGAGAAACAAAGAGTTTTTCCGTCTAGGGGCGAATTTCCTAAAACAAACTATTTTTCTAATTTCCGCGACGCGTGTGTTATTACATTTATGTATCTTTATGTACTCTACTTTATGTAACTACCTATTTCATTGTATTTTAATTTATCCTATCAGTCATAATTTCATTCTTCCAGTTCTATTTTTAGATCCCACACTAACTAGCGAGAGTAGAAGGCGCGGTGTTTCCCACAGGGGTTCTGCGTTAAGTCTTCGATCTTAGCTAGGAACTAGGCCTCATCAACAGGAGCAGAAAGGAGTGGACAGGACAAAATACTTTGTCTTTGAACGAGATTTTACTAACACAATTTTATCTGAATGGAGCTGCGGTTTTGTTGGAGAAATGACGGTGTTAATCTTCTATAATTATTACGGCAAACAGAGCTGCATCATCATGGATTATTTGCTGATTTACATCACCACAAGGATTCTCTACATCATTATGGATTCCACAGATCTACATGACTTCAAGGACTTACTACATCATCATGGATACTACAGGTTACATCGAGAACGTTCTATCCGTTCTATCTTCACTTTAGCTAGGGTTGATTCGAGATTGTATGATTATGTACCACGTTGTACTTGTTCTAGTAGTTTCAGTATTCACCACGGTGTACAACTCGAGGTACATTTGTGTGTGAAGATGATGTGACGAAGGTTTTCACGGATGTACGACTCGACTGGATGGACCAAGTGGTCCTCTACGGCTAGCCGGAATCCCTGTCTTAAATGACGTGTGTAGAAAGGGAGCCTGTTCCAGAGTCCGGAGGTCAAATGGGTAATGCATTTGCGAAAACTGTAGCACATCTTGTTTTGTTATTTAGAACTACAACAGAAGTACAGGTATGAACGCTATGTACAGCAAATGTTGGGCGATAAGTGAAGGTTTGAATGTGATAGGGGGAAACGTTGTATCCCGATGGATTTTGTCGGCGCGAGTTTCTTCTGTGGAAGCTCGTGGGGATGGGTGTAGGTTGGAAAGGAGCCCATCATCTTCGTCGTTGTTGTTAGGGCAACAAAGCTTCTTCTAGATTTTCTCCTGGAAATCTAGAACCCCTCCCAACCCCATTTATTCACAGGAGGAGATCTGCTGATCACACTACACGAATTCCCATTCTTTCATTTCGTATCGTCATACTATTTGTATTTTAACATACTATGTATTATTTTACTATACACATTATTATTATCTTTGTGATTTACTATTCGCGAGTGATACTGGTTAGGCGCGTGTGTAAAAAGTCTTCTTAGAGAAGCAACGTGTAATGAATCGACATGCATAGTAGAAGTGTACAGAAGGTTTGCAGTGCTCACTCTCACTCTAGTCGCGGACATAGAGGCTAATACGAGTCTCGACGCTGATTTTCCTGTGGCGTTTACAATTACTGACCAAAGCTAAGTAGCATGTTTTCTTTATTTAAACTTTTCACGTGTACGGTAATTTAATTGCGGTATATTACATAATACCTTGTATTTATTTGATTTTCGTAAATTTTCATTTCAAAACACAACGTAAGGGTTCTTTATTAATTTTCTAGACGATCACGACTGTTTTCTTTGGCCAATTAATTTTACTTTATATTTTTTATTTGTTTATATATTTTTATTAACGTGGAGATGTGGCTTCTCGCAATTTAATATTTTAATTGTGTAGGCTCCGTTTCTCACAATGCACTGCATTGGGGTCGATTCGGAGGCCTCCGAAGGTAGCGATTGCAAGAAAGGCCAAGTATTTAATATGAGCTATGCACCTATTATTGTAGACGTAACGGTAAACAATGTAGTTATGTCCATGGAGCTCGACTCGGGTTCAGGAACAACGGAGATTTCTGATAAGTTGTACAGAAAGCATTTTTCCAATATAAGCTTAGAACAATGCAATATAAAAATGTGCTTATATAATGGTCACAAAATCACACCCTTGGGATTTTTTTTGGCGGAGATTTCGTATTCTGGGCTATCAAAAAAGTTGCAAATTTACGTTGTTGACAATGGCGGACCGCCGCTGCTTGGGCGTGATTTTATGAACAAATTCAACGTTAAAATTGTGTGTGACAATATGAATATCATCAGCGCAAAGCCACGTCAGAGTGAGATGCCACAATTCCTGAGTGAGTTTTCTGAGCTATGGAACGATGAACTAGGCCGGTTTAATAAGTTCAAAGTTAATCTACAGCTAAAGCAGGGGGTAGAACCGAAATTTTTCAAACCGCGCTCGGTTCCTTTTGCTCTTAAAGACAATGTTGATGACGAGATAGACAGGCTTGTAGGTCTAGGAATACTGGTTCCGGTAAAATTTTCCAAGTACGCCACGCCCATCGTGCCGGTACTTAAAGAAAACGGAAAGGTGAAAATTGCAGGGGACTTTTCGCTCACACTTAATAAAGACTTATATATTGATAAATACCCAATGCCTCGCATAGAGGAGGTATTTGCGAACCTCAGCAATGGCGAACAGTATACAAAAATCGACCTTAGCAATGCGTACAACCAGTTTGTACTCGAAGAATCATCGCAACAGTTGACTACTATAAGTACCACAAAGTGCCTGTTTAAATATACACGGTTGGTGTACGGTCTCGCCAATGCACCCGCTATTTTTCAGCGGGCAATGGAGGCATTGCTTATGGGGATCGACGGAGTAAGCTGCTGGTTAGACGACGTGTGTGTGACAGGCCCCACTAGGGGCATTCATATTGCGAGATTGCGCGAGGTCTTAACTCGTATGCGCGACGCAGGCCTACGTTGGCAAAGGGAAAAATGTTCATTTTTTCAGAACAGCGTGACCTATCTAGGGTATTATAGATAAGATGGGTTTACGAGCGTGTCCAAAGAAAACAGAAGCTATCGCAAAAGCACCGTGTCCTACAAATGCCGTGGAATTAAAAAGATTTCTAGGGATAGTTAACTACTATCGCAATTTTATTCCTCAAGCATCAAATCAGTTAGGACCATTACACGAATTGTTGCGCGTTAGTTCACCGTGGCAGTGGGGCGAGCGGCAACAGTGCGCGTTCGACGCGGTCAAGAGCGAGCTGAGTTCGGAGCGAGTGCTGGCGCACTTTGACCCGACCGCTCAGCTCGTGCTAACCGTGGACGCCGGCCCAGATGGGCTGGGCGCCGTGCTGGCCCATCGGACGCCAGACGGCCAGGAGCGTCCACTATCGTTTGCGTCACGCTCGCTATCGGCAAGCGAGCGTAACTACAGTCAAATTCAGAAGGAGGCGACAGCGATTATCTTCGGAGTAAAAAAATACCACCAGTTTCTTTACGGGCGTCAAGAACCGTTTATTTTAAAAACGGATCACCGTCCTTTGTTGTTTATATTCGGTAAAAAAGTAGGCATTTCTGTTATGGCGGCCTCTCGACTGCAGAGGTACGCGATAATACTGTCAGCGTATAATTATACTGTGCAGTATATTAACAGCGCCGACAATTTAGTTGCTGATTATTTTTCGCGGGCGCCGCTTCCAATGAACATCAACAATGATAAGAGTGTAGAGGCAAGATCGTTCTTGATGTGACCCCCATATCATTTGAAACCATAAAAGAGGCCACCAAGAAGGATGGTGTCTTACAAACGGTAATAAAATACATGAAGTAGGGTTGGCCGCTGTATTGGGTTGTAGGGTTGGTCTCCACCAATCCGGACTTGGCCCCCGTGGTGGAGTATGGCCTATACCTTCCTCAGGGAAGAGACCCGTGCCCCTCGGTGGGGACATTATGGGTTGACGATGAGGGTTGGCCGCGGAAAATTTCTTGCGATTCAATAAAACCATATTTTGCTTGTAAAGGTGATTTGGAGGTGGAAAACGATTGCTTATTCAGGGGCCATAGAGTGGTAATTCCGTCAGTTTTTCGGTCCACAATGTTGAAGGAACTGCACTCTGGTCATTTAGGTATAGTGAAAACTAAAACTTCAGCCAGAAGTCGGATGTGGTGGCCCGGAATCGATGCTGAAATCGAGCACTGGATCGGGGCCTGCGCACTATGCGCGGTGACACGAGCAGCCCCGCCGCACGCGCCCCCCGTCCCCTGGCCGTCTCCCGCCGGCGCCTGGCAGCGCGTGCACATTGACTATATGACGTCCGGTCAGCAAGTGTACCTGGTAGTGATCGATGCCTACAGTAAGTGGTTGGAGTGCATACTTACGAATTGTGGCACCTCGACTCATGCGCTGATACTTAAATTAAAGTATTTATTTTCGAGGTTTGGCATACCGAATGTCATAGTGTCCGATAACGACGTAAAAATAAATTCATCGGAATTCAGGGATTTTTGCACTAATAATGGCATTCGATATGTGACTTCGCCCATTTACCATCCCTCTAGCAATGACCAGGCAGAGAATTCTGTTAAGACTTGTAAGAAAATGCTCAAGTGTATTTTAATGGAAAACTCAACGGCGTCATACGAGAGTGTCGCTAATAAGTTGCTAGGATTTTTATTCGAAAACAGAAATACTGTCCACTGTACATCGGGCGATACACCAGCTTAGCTAATGTTAGGGCGAGAATTGAAATCCAGATTAGATTTAGTTTTGCCTGAAAAAGAGCTACATATTGAAAGCCAGAAATCTTGCTTGAGTAAAAGTAGACAAATTGACATAGGCGATGAGGTTTGGTTGAGATGGTTCGTCTCAAGAAAAAAAACCTGGACTACAGGAGTGGTTGTTAAGGTTATAGGCAATAGAATGTTCGAGGTTTTAGTTCATGATACGAATGAAGTCTGCAGACGACATCTCGATCAGCTTATAAGATATACCGGCGGTTCCATTGCTGGAGGGCAGGAGATGGGTGAGGCCAGCGATGGTATGGTCGCTGCGTCGACTTCACCACCCTCCCCGTCGCCGCCGCCGACCCCGCCTGGACCTAGCGCGTCCCCGCCCCGGCCCGTCTTCACCGATAGAACCCCGTCCAGGGGTGTGGTTTTTGGAAATGCGGGGGCGCAGGCGCAGGCGCACCCCCGTGATTGGTTGATGTTAAAGTACTTGTGTTATTAGCTTCTAAGGATTTGTAAAATTATGTATATAGTAGCTGTAAGTTTTTGAATAAAATGTTGACATTGTTGGAGTTTAGTTTGGACAAGAAATTGCGTTTCATTTGAAGAGTTCTATCACCCACGAAAACCTTTACACTGGTATTGCTGTCCTCATTTTGTGTTTATATTTGTTTCGTGACCATTGGATTTTACTAAACAAATATTCCGGAGTCTCAGCAGACCCTACAGAAAAGAACTAGCAGACCCGACCTATTCTAATGCTACCAAAAACGTTACGGAATGCACAAGAAAAAAATCGTTGAAACCATTTCAGAGGAGTTTGATAACAAACACTGTGTGGTACACGAGATTTTTATACAATATTAGATAAAATTTACGACGCCATCGCTAAACAAAAAATTAATAAAATGAAAATACTTTATTGTAAAATTGATTACAAAATAAGGTTAGTGGTTTCCAAACTATGGTTGGAAATGATTCCTTATTATAGTTATTACAAATTAGTTTTATAAAAAAATAAATTGTTCAATATGCTTATACCAAAGTTTATACCTAAGTGATAACTGTTTTTATCTTTTGACTACAAAAACACAACAACTATTGCAATACTAGTTTTATTAACGTCTTATAACTACTTAAAAACAAAAACAATCCTTTCAAATAAAAGCAACTTACAGCTGATAATGGCAGATAGACATGAAACCTGAAACTACGGGGTAAATTCAGAAGCTGAGCATTATTTTTACTATAATATAGACCAACCTATACAGTTAAATAGAATCGACGTAGCAGCCAAAACCTTGTCATAAGAGCCCCAAACACAAGTAGAAGTCAAACAGATATCGGGGCGCATTAACTAGACACTTGGCTTATTTTATTAGATTTGTGTGTGAATTATTAACGTAAGGGCGGGCCCTCAGAAGCCTATTAACACATACATTAGAGGCTGGTGCAAGCGAAACTCGCTACCATACACTGTATAAGAAGCAATGAATAAATTAATGCGGATAGCCTTCTGAGAACGCTTTAATGTCATTAAGATTTCAGTCACTCGCTGAGGTAAGACGGCTTCCAACTATGGAGAGGTATGGCAGAATAGTTAAGTATTTGTACTTAGTATGAAATAATCCTTACTATCCTTATCAATTTGAATGTATGTATAGGTGTAAGTAGTGTATGTTTTATATTAAAATGTGGTGTTTGTTTATTACACGTTCACACCAAAACTACTCAATGCATTTTAATGAAACAGCTTTCAGAATAAGAGATAGGCTATAATACATAAAGATGGTGAATCGTCCTTAATATGACGATGAGTGTCAAACAAGGAAAGGATCAAGTTTCCTTTGGGGAAGAAAATAGCTACTCGATGTATTAATCCTGGGCAGACGAAGTCGCGGGCACCAGCTAGTAACAGAGAATATCAGTTTCTATATGATAGAGTCATTGGATAGAAGGCTTTAGATCATAGCCCACTTACACGACTCTGCTCCCACCCGGCAAAAATAATATAATTAAAATATGGGCTTTAAATATTGCTCGCGATCAGCTGTCAGCTAATTTATGATGCCAATGTAAAATATACCGCGCAGGACAGAGACAAGTGGCGACTTCTTGTATCGGAGGCCGAGATCCACTTCGGGTCGCTGAGCCATGGCAGTAAGTAAGTAATGTAAAATATATCTAAAGAGCAATATTTAAAGCCCACATTTGAATTATATTATTTTTGCCGGGTGGCAGCAGAGTCGTGTAAGTGGGCTACGACCTTCCTACCGAACGACGTAACAAGTAAACCAGTTTAATCCTATTATCAACATTATTCCGAATACACTTACTTGACTTGGGAACAAGATATAATTTAATTAACGCTTTTTAATAATTAAGGTTGTGGATAAGAAAACAGCCCTACACTGGTATTGATCTCTCTTCAACGGAACCACGGTCGGTACACCCGCCTCCGCTGTCGCCTAAGGCCGGCACCCACTCGTCGCCCCGTATGCTGACACGCCGATTACGATCACTCGCCGAAATGCGGCGTGTTTAGGGCCCTTAAGTTGTTGTAAAACGCCACCCGCTGTATCTCGCGCGGCCACGTGTTTGCGCCGGCTGCCACACCGCTTCGGCCGCGGCCATATTTGCCGCTAGTTCCTTAATGTGTTTGAACATTCGCTGCTCGATTTCGAGCTTTTTCAGCACGTATTCCTCTACCACACTTGTAAAGGGTGTAACAAAATTAGCAAAACACGTATTGTATTGTAAGTGACAAGACATACACGCATCAGTTCTAAGCTGATAGTGTATCAAATAAGAATATATCTAGGCGTTGAACTTAAAAAATACGAAAAAGAAGAGAAAATTTTACGTAACAAGCAGAAAAGTTTTAGGCAAAACAGTCCAATAACAGTTATCTAGTTTATTAAAAAAGTTTATTTGTGAAGTTGGCAATGAAAACTCCAATATGTGCATTTTCTGTAACAAAACTCAGAAAGACTACGTAGACTACAACATTCTGGCTCGTAACTTAAGACCTAAGGTATAAGAGTACATTTTGAGAATGTACAATTTAATACATTCCGTATTAAAATGTCCCGTCTTGTTTTTTTATATGTAAATGACCTGCTAAAGGCTACCATTATTTGCTAATTACTATGTACTCGTTTATGTCCTTATGTCCTGAGTAAAGGTTTTTCTTTGTGATCAATAAATATATATACAATACAGTAGAATATAATAGTTAATGTTAGCTTTTAGAATATACCTCGGCTACTATCAGATAAAATCGATTGTCTATATTGCAGTAAGGTACGATTTATTTTGTATTTTTATTTACAACTTTACATAACTTTTCAAAATAGTGAAGAAAAGTTTTATACAGAGCATGAAGTAGTATTACACTCGTGTGCTTTCGGCGAAAACCGAAGCCTACTCTAGAGCCCGAGGTATATTCTAAAAGCTAACAGGCTGTAAAACTATATAGCTTCCTTTTTTTTTTTAAGTCAACCTAAGTGTATTCGGCATCATAGTTATATTATTGTGTATTATTCTGTAATTTGTGGTAATTAAATTATTTTCACTTTCACTTTTATTATATAGTAGTAATGAAAATTCATGTTTAGAAACCCTGTTTCATTAAACATTTACATTTGTGTGTAAGCAGAATATTATGTCCCACTATAGGGCACAGGCCATCTCTCAGGGAGAGAATATTATGTGCTTATTCACCACGCGTATTCACCACGGATTGGCGATTTCAAATGCTGAGGTATGTGAATAGCTCAGACGCTCAGGATTCCTCACGATTTTATCCTTCACAGTTAGCGAGTGGCATTGCTACTATAACTTCACAAATATATTTTATACTAGCTGTCCCGGAAAACTTCTTACCGCCAAAGTTTTCGTATTTTTTCCATGTTTTCTCACCATTTATATCTCTGGAATTTGAGAAATAATAAAATAACAATAATCAGCCAAATCGGTCAAGCCGTTCTCAAGTTTTAGTGAGACTAGAGCTACCGTGAGAACAGCTATCCTTTTTTATTTATAAGAAGAAGAAAAAGAAGAAGATATTAGGTACATAGATTTTTTTTGTCTTTATGAGCAGATCTCTATCTACAGGCCCTTTCTGAAACATCCTTTACTGTAATGGCACAAGGGTACACAATAGTCTGGGATAGTTGTTACTCACACAATCAAACCATAAACGCTTTGAATGCCTCAAATGTTTAGTTTAGATTGTGCCAGCATGCATGCTAGCCTTTATGGTGAGTTCAATAGATAATGAAGGCTGAGAATATAAAAAAATCTTAACTATGATGTACTGAGTGTAGATTTCTTACAATGCATACTAATCTTCCCGTCCTTACCTGTAGGTACCAAAACCTTATTCCTCCTTTGACTAAGGGCTAGATTCTATTAATGCAGTACAATGTAGTAGTAATATAGTATAAATTCAACCAGCATTTTAGGATCACTATTATTCTTATTATACCTAAATGGTTTGCCGGAAATCTCAAAATATCCCTGCGTCTTGTTTGCAGGTGATACATTCATAATATACAAAGCCTGGGACCATCGAACTGAGCGCGTCTTACGTTAGCCATCCCATTATACTATAATTACAGCCATAACTAGAGCCAGGTTACTCAGCATTGAATTAGACTTGCAGCCGACATGGAAGCAACATGATGTACAATTTTAATTTACCGTAGTTCCTTGAGAATAAATAAATGAAATGAAATAACAAACTTGCATTTGTCGATTTCTTTTCATTGCCGCTTTTAATCAACTCGATTTTTCATTTTGTGTACCAAACTGACATTTGGTGGGTTGCCAGTTTTGGATTTTGTTGTACAATAATGTACTCGAAGACTATCGAGATATTGAAACGAGATATGATTCGAAAGCCGAACAAGTATTCGGTTTGGTGATTTAAAAAAAAGTTGTATATTACATTTATGATTTTCTTCCTTGAATTAATTTAAACATTTTGAAAATGTCACTGTAGATAGAAATCAACGCTACTTTTATTACTGATCAACGTAAATTAAGATACTAAAATTACTTATTTCAGTAAATTTAAAAAAGAAACGACTTGATCACTCAGATGATACGATACTATTTTTTTCATTACGATAAGTTTGCAACGCAGTACCTAGTTATGCAAATAAAAAGTAGAATTTTAGCTGACAATGTCGAGATCGAGACCGAGACCGAGAACTCAGTCGAGACTTCTTGAGCTAGCAACATTTTAAAAAAGAAAGAGCGCTTGGAGCTCTCAGTTTGGTACACGAAATTAAAAATCAGAGTATAGTCGTTAATGTTATAAAACATGTCACGTCGCCTGAACGAGTATCCTGTTATTAAACTATAGTACACTAGCAGGATTGAGGCCCTGGTCGTCGATCCATTCCAGTATTTTCCTGCAAACATTTCTAGGACCAGTTATTAATCTCCATTCCAGTACTGCTTTCATAGCATAATGTCGTTTCTACAGAATATTTGACCCGACCTCAATTACATTTATTTAGGTTTGTAATCAAAAAGCAAAATCAAAAATTTTTATTTCAACGTAAAGAATTTACATTCTGCTTGTTGAATGTCAATGTACATACAGTTATGTATAATGTTAGCCGCTGCCTTAGGGCCGTCTGTAGTGGAGAAAAAGGCAGCGAAAAAAAACTCCACTCTGACCATCTTTTCTCAAATCAACTTAAAGCTAATACAAATTAGGTATGAGTGTTCGTATACCAAGAATCTCAAGATCCATGAGTGCAATAAATACTTGCAAAGTCAAACATCATTTAATATTCTTAAAAGGTAATAAAACACCAATGCTGCGGCCAGACACACGGACGGCACCCGATCACGAGCGTAACGCAGAGGTCAGCCATCACCAGTCTCAACCATATTAGAGGGAGATAGGCGACCCGGCCACCGCGCCACCATAATTGTTGTTGATAATTCATATATCTCGACGTTAGAAACATATGGCCGTATGTTCGATTCCGACAAAAATTACTTTATTATACCTTCAATTTTAGCCCATCGAACTCTTTCTAACTAATATTTCTATTTTATTCGACGTTATGCTTCCTTCCACGAATTATGACTTATAATTCCGGTGAATTAATGAATAATGAAAATGTTTGTGTTTATTAATAATATGAATATCCATAATATGAATAGGCGATTACATCGGCGACAATTAGCCAGCAGTCCAAGCTCCAAAGTGTTGTATGCCAGGAAAATGGGAAGCTTTTATTTTCCGCAGCACGGTTTGGTTTGTTGCATGACGATAAATAACTCTTTTTAAACTGTTTACACAAACAAACAAACAGGCTAACCGAGCGCGCTCTCTAACTAAACCACACGGCACACTCGACAGAACGCCGCGCTGGCAGCCATTTTTTCCTAAGCAATATTCGGCCCACGCTCTATCTTGCCACGTCGATGGAGACACTATTGAAAATAATAAATACGTACCCAAACCCGTAAAGACAGAATTAAGTGAAAATTATTTATTAACATATCATAGTATCATATTGTATGATGTCAATAACGTTCACTTTGTCTAATACAATGTATTCCAGCAAATGTGCCGCGCAGCACTTTTGCTGGCCTGATTTTTGATAAGAACTAAATACTGTGAACCCACAAATAAACTTTCTTTTACTTAACTGGTGCGTTTTGAACTCTACATCATCTTCGGAAATACATAGTGGAAGTGCCATCTGCTAAGCGCCAAAGTATACACATATTATGGGATGTATTAGCAACAAGCACGATAAAAAGTTCCCGAAACTGGAGTGCGTGCATGCAACGACTAATGAATATCGATGAAGCGAAAGTGATTTGTCTGGATCGTGGCAGTGGCAGTCCCTGGTCTCTGCCTACCCCTTTGGGATACAGGCGTGAGTTTATGTAGGTATGGACGTAGTATCATAGAAGAAGTACAGGAGTAGTGTAAACCGACGTCCTCTGGTGGTAAGCGCATCTGCCTACCATGCGAGAGGTCCCGGGTTCGAATCCCGGCTGAGGAGCAAAAAAACCCAGGTCTTGGATATTTACATGTTTGTGACGTCACTGTTTCTGGTTTCCACGACACAGGTTATCCTAGTGTGTGGCCACAAGCAATGTATGTGGCTGTATGTAAATGTTATGTATGTTATAAACCATTGACATTTTATATCAGAATGATAAGTTTAGCCTAACCGATCATTATCGGGTCCCATTACCCATTGGTCGTACGTTCATCTGTTGCTGGAGGATAGTCATGCCTTTATTTTTTTTTTACCCAGGAGAAACCACTTTACGGGTACCGCCGGCTCGGGGGAGCACGGCGGTTATGTCGGACTCCCCGCCCTGAAAAGGGCAGTATACTGACTAAAACTCCTGGGGTGTTCCATCCCATTCGCAAGGGACGGGGCCACGGGAACGCTTGCGCACACTACCGCAACCCCGTCAGCGGGCGCCCTCGCGGGCACTTCTTCAGGGGAGAAGTGTTTTCTCCCCCCACTACGCTGAAGGCACTCCAGAACACATGGAGCGCCTTCCAGCACGGGACCTCTGAATCGAGCGGTAAGTCCCCCGACCCACCGCCCGAAGGCCCCCGTTAAGGCGGCAGACGGTCGGCATACGCCCGCCGTCTGCGGCCGGTCCTCCGACGGCGAAGAGGGAGCGAAAGGGGATCATCCTCTCGCGCCCTTTCCGCCGCCTCTTTCTCCCTCATAACGGCCTCGCTGATGGCGAGGATCGCTGACCAGGCCTCTTTGCTGCCGACTATCGCACTGACGATGGCCGGCAGCGAGAGGTCCGCAGTATAGTCATGCCTATCCTAACAGCACTGATTTCAGCGTACACTGTAATTTAACCTAGAGAAAAGAAATTAAAAAACGGATAAAGTACGTAATTAAAAATGTACATGTAGGTACATAAATCCGTGATTGCTACATAATAAAGAAAAAATATAAAGCGAAATAGATCTGTCAGGATCGTGGCAAGTATAGACCTGTGTCTCAACATGGTAACCTACGATGGTAACTAATAAAATTAATATGATTAATATTGTTAGGTACAGTGGGACCTTTGAAGGCAGCTTATGCTCTCAAAGAAATTTTCAACAAGTCAGCTGACAGCTAGTTCTTACTTGAAGTTGTAACTACCAAGCTGTCATGTCAGAACCGATTTCTCTATAATGTTTTCTATACGTTATTTTTCTTCTTGTTTAAGATCATCATAATCGCCCCATTATGTCCCCACCGAGGGGCACGGGTCTTTTCCCTGAGGAACGTATAGGCCATACTCCACCACGGGGGCCTAGTCCGGTTGCTTAAGATATTAACAGTTTTGTGGTTAAAAGTACAGGGAAAAAAATATTACGTCTAAACCTTGAATTCCATAGATTAATAAAAAAAATGTTGTTTTTTTTAAATCGTTAGTTCTGGCAAGCTCTATAACTTTTTCAATAAAATACTTAGCATCATTGATGTTACAAAATATAAACTGAAACAGAAATTATTCACATACCTAAGTGAACTAGATTATACCAGAACTGAAAGCTTAATTGAAGTGAAAACCTAACGTAATCAGTTACTTTATCTTACCATCAAACACACACACACACACACACCCTCACCCACACACACACACACACACACACACACACACACACACACACACACACACACACACCCTCACACACACACACACACACACACACACACACACACACACACACACATACACCTACACTCATACACTCAGTGGCTGAAACCCGATCCCAAGACTTAGTCGTAGGGCTGAGTGTATGAGTGTAAGTACCCGTTTATTTGGTTTTTGTGTCTATTTTTGTATACTTTCCTTGTTTTCTGTAATTTCTCTGTTGGTCTTGACTTATTGTGTCTACAGTATGTTCCATACTTTGTTGCTCTAGTGTTTGGGAGGCCTGGCATCCTAAGATACAGATCTTTGATCTAGTTTAGGACCCAGTCTTTCCACAAATTATTCTTTTTGTGCCATATTGTATCACATCAGCTATTGTACCCAATTTGTGGATAGAGAAATAAAGTTTATTTGTATTGTATTGTATTATTGTAATTATTGAATGTGGTAATACTGGACCGATCGATGATTTTGACAGTCAATTTTAACGGGGTATCTGTTGTCCAACGATGAGTATTGTATTACTTGATTGTGATTTGTGAATGACTTTAATGCTGTAAAAGTAATCTTCAAGTTATAAAAAAAATTAAAATACTATACTTTTATAGTATAGTATTAAGTCGCCCCTCGAGCCGTGGTTCTGCCTCGGTTGTTCGGCGCTGAAACAAAATAAAGCGAGATCGTCCAGCGAGCGTCTTGCTGCTACATAAATCAAGGGGGCGATAAATCAGCGCTGGAGCCCTCGCGGCCGCCGCGCCGCTCGCGAGGATGCTCCACTGACCGCCCTTTTTCATACCGAACCCACTCTAGTAACACAAGCTTGTCAAGAAAATCTCTCTCGATAGGATCATTTTCACTGAAACTGGCAGTGCCCGTGACTTAGATCGCTCGTCTCTCTCTAAGTATAAGATCAAAAACTTTAAGTATAAAGATTATGTAAGTCGTAGAATTAATAATCTGCCAAATTAATAATCTGCCATAATGCTAAGTTAAAAAAATATTAATCTTTTTTTCATTTATTTAATGATAAGGACAAAATAAAATAAATAAATAAACAAATAAAAATCTAAGCCTTGTCCAAATTAAATTTGCAGAGGGATTTTTGTTTTTGATACTTTTCTGTGGCCGATTTGTTACTTTTGTAATTGTTTACTGACAATATGACATCTGTCATATTTTATGAATTTTCGTCGTTTTCGTGACGTTAGATATTTTCTGACGCTCGCATTGTTTTTTTTTTTAAAAGCGCCTGTACTTCCGCGCTTACCCCAGTTAGGTACTCTACATGTACCCCCGGGTAGTGCCAAACGAGTAGCATTACTGGCGGCTAGCGTCACTGGTGATCATCTGGCAACGACACACCGCCAATCGATTCGTCGTGTTTTGGCGTAATATCTGGTGACTCGATATGGTGAATCGCTCGTAGCCGGGGCTGCCTGAGTGGTCTTGAACGATCACTAAGGTTAAGCAACATACGGCGCGTTCAGTCCATGGATGGGTCACCGTCGATGACTAACGCTAGTGGTATTTTTTCCGAGCGATTCCGTGCTTCGCAAGGTACGTTAAGCAGTTGGTGCCGGCTGCCGTCGATAGATGGCAGTCGTTAAGCCAAGTCAGAGGCCTTTAGGGGCGGCTTGAAAACTTCTGACAGTAATACCAGCCACTAGTCTTACAAGCCTCCACCAATCCGGACTTGGCCCTCGTGGTGGAGTATGGCCTATACCTTCCTCAGGGAAGAGACCCGTGCCCCTCGGTGGGGATATAATGGGTTGGTGATGATGATGATCTGGTGACGTCACTTCTTAAAGATAAGAATCAGAATCAGAATCAGAAATTTATTTCAACGTAACGAATTTACATTCTGCTTGTTGAATGTCAATGTACATACAGTTATGTATAATGTTAGCCGCTGCCTTGGGGCCGTCTGTAGTGGAGAAAAAGGCAGCGAAAAAAAAACTCCACTTTGATCATCTTTTCTCAAATCACCTTAAAGCTAATACAAATCAAACATACAAAATAATATATTGGATGTGTTGAACACTAGAAACATTTATCCTCTGATTAAATTTAATATTAAACTACTATTTAATGCCATACGTCCTTGTCTTCTAAATAATCGTTGATTTTATAATAAGCTTTTTTGCAAAGAGTGTGCTTAACACAATTCTTAAATCGCGTTGGAGGTAACTCTAATATATCTTGGGGTATCTTGTTGTAGAACCTTATACAGTGCCCCATAAAGGAAGTTTTAACTTTTGCAAGTCTAAATCGTGGAAATGACAATTTATGTTTATTCCTAGTATTAACGTTATGGCTACCAAGTGTTTCGAAGTCTTTAATATTTTTCCTAACGTACATAATATTTTCATAAATAAATAGAGACTTACTTATAAGACCTCATCTTCGCTCAAGCTCAGGTGAGACAGAGGCGAAGGCTGAGTAAGAAAGAAAGAAGAAGAAAGAAAAAATATTTATTTAACACCACAAAGACATACATAATTATAACATGTGATTTAAAAATAAACAAAAAAAAATTAAACAAAAACACAGAACATTTTCAAAACAATAAGGGACACAGGGTATGTCTATGCAGCGATAAAATGGCCTCGAGTTCAGTATACGCTGCGGTCTTACTCACAGCACTGGTTTTCAGCAAGAGCCGTGAGTCATGAACAATCTGTAATAATTTAAACTAATTTTGTTCAGCGGTTTCAACTTTAATAAGTTTGACGTTCATAAATTAAACATTTTGTTTCTGTTGCGAATATATATTTTTTTATTTCGATTTGAATTTGTTTACGCAAGTTCGACGAACAAAGTCATTTACATCAAAGTTATGTTTTTTTTCTCACAATTTAACCTTTTCCTGCACAAATAACCACAAATAAAATTTACACAAACATAAAAAAATAGTCAAATCTATCCAGACGTTCTCAAGTAGTAGCTAGCAGTAACAGTCACAAACTCTGTTGTACAATCCTTCCTCGCCTTCAGACCAATTATTTCTGTAACAAAATTCACGCGTAGCACCAAATTAATCATTTTTATGACGTGCAATAAAGATTAATTTCATCTAAGTGTAGTTTCTCAACAACAGCAATTTATTGAGAAAATTACTAGGGTTATATTTTTATCAAGTGGTAACATTATATCTGACTCATTACAGACGGCTAATGGCCGTGTAATCTCCGGCTACGTTGCGTGTGCACGCACCCTTATCTCCAGTCCACTGGCCCCTCTTTAGATCGCATTCATACGTGTGGATAAATAGAGAAGACTTAAGTTACGAAAATATCAAGGAGAAAAGAAGCTTTGCTAAGCTTTAGTTAATATTTTAGTTACAAATTGTGACATAAAATATACACTATCTTTTTCCAACACAGAATAAATAGAAACGGAAGATACGTGCATACATAGTGATCACATCACATTAAATTATTTATAGTACAGTGCATCCTAGTGTGGTGCCAGAAGCAATGTATGTATGTGCCTGTATGTAAATGTTAATGTTAATTTAACAAAATGTATACCTCTGCAACATTTACCTTATTAATATAAGGTAAACGTTGTTAGAAATTATAAGTACCAAACATAGTAGCCCGTAGTCTTGATAACATCAAGTAAAACTCACGTCAACATACTTTAGGGGTGAGCAGAAGGCAGAATTTACCACTGATCATGATCCTGATGATCCTTGGAAGTAAACCAATTCCACAACGAGGTAGTCATTGGTATTTTGCAGATACGTTTCAAGACCAGCCACTAGTCTTACAAGCCTCTGCCAATCCAGTATTGGCCCCCGTGGTGGAGTATGGTCTATACCTTCCTCAGGGAAGAGACCCATTCCCCTCAGTGGGGACATAATGGATTGATGATGATACGGTTTAATAAGTTTTTCATAAATATACAGACGCTGTGACTGCATACCAAAAATTATCCTACCATCTTCTATCTATCTTCTATCTTCTATATATATAAAACGAGAAGCTGACTGACTGACTGACTTAGAATCAACGCAGAGCCCAAACTACTAAACCTAGGGGGTTGAAATTTGGCATGGGAGTTCCTTAGGGAGCCTAGGGGAGCACTAAGAAAGGATTTTTATAAATTCATCCCATAAAGGGGTAAAATAGGGGTTCAAAGTTAGTATGAAACTTTGCCGTTTTTGAAGTTATTCGAATGAAATTTGGTACGAAGGTTCTTCATTTAAAATTATGAAACACGTGTAAAATAGTTTTATAAAAATCATCCCTTAAAGGGGAAAAAGGGGGGTGCAAACTTAGTATGAAACTTAGCCATTTTTGAAGTTATTCGAATGAAATTCAGCATGAAGGTCCTTCATTGAAAGTCATGCAACACAGGTAAAATATATTTTCAAAAATCATCTCTTAAGGGTGTAAGAGGGGGTTGCGAAGTTAGTATGAAAGCTCTTTCGCATGCGCTAAAAGTATCCCTATCTTATTTTCAAGCTCTTTACTCAACTAAAGCCCACGCGGACGTAGTCGCGGGCAACAGCTAGTTACAGATAACTGAAAAGAATTTGATCACATAAGTTTGCTAAAGGCCATGCGAACAGTGGCGTGAAGGCCGAGTCGCCTATTTCCCTCTAATATGGTTGAAACTGGCGATGGCTGCCCCTGCGTCATGCTCGAGAGCGGGTGCCGTCTGCGTGTCTGGCCGCAGCATAGGTGTTTTCTTACTTTTTAAGAATAGTAAATAATATTTTGACATTGCAAGTGTTGATTGCACTCATGGGTCTTGAGCCTTTTAGGTAGATGGACATTCATACTAACTTTGTATTAGATTTAAGGTGATTTGAGTAAATAGGGAGTGGACTTTTTTTCTTCGCTGCTTTTATCTCCACTACAAGCGACTAACATTAACATTATAAGTATTGACATTCAAGAAATAGAATGCAAATCCTGTGCGTTGAAATAAATTTCGGTTCCTGACGAAGTTGTAACCTTTATCATATTTTTTCAAGTATTGTGTATTTAAGCAGACGGTAGTATTTGAAACGAATTTCATTATAAAAATACGACATTTCTATCTTATTTCGAAGCCGTAGCCGAGACTCTAAGAAAACATTGATCATGGCGGGATATAAATTAGGAAATTAAGAGACTAAGAAAAGACAGGTAAGACCAGCCACTAGTCTTACAAGCCTCCACCAATCCGGACTTGGCCCCGGTGGTGGAGTATGGCCTACCAGGGTATCCTCAGGGTAGAGCCTCGTGCCCTTCCTAGGGGACATAATGGGTTGATGATGTTGAGACTTTGAGAGTAAAGAAAAGTCAAACATTTCCCAGAGAGATAGGCTATGAGATATGTTATAATAATCTAGCAACAACTGAAGTGAATCTTCCGAGCCGCCCTAGCCAGCGTACCAGACTATGTTTCGAGGATATTCTAAACACGCTGGAGCGCGGATAAGGGGCTATTACAGCTACCTCCACGTCCCGCCAAGCTCGGCCCGAGCGCTATCGCCCATTATAAAACGTAAGGACACCTCGGACGCTGCAGGTGCTGCAAAATACCAACACATTCACTTACAAAGGAGCTCCGCGTGAGAGGTTGCCGTTTTGGTCTTGCAGTAAATTGTATACGGCACAAAGCAGCAGCGTGAACTGGGAATTGCAGCATTCGTGTTATGTAAATTGTTTTATGTTATCTTGGTTGGGTTAACATCCAGATGTACGGTGAGGTTCGCCAATATTTTACACCAAGGACTTTATTCATCTACGACTTTAAGATTTTATTGTTATTTTATCTATTCAAGGAAAAAAAACAGAATTGACAAACTTATCAGTAAAAAAAATATAGCACAAACCAAAAATTATAGTACATTTTGCCAATTCCTAAGCTTTTCCCACAGATAGGAAATCACAATATCATAAATATAAAAATAAACAAAAAAAAATTAAGCAATCGTTGTTGAAAGAAAATAGGTATATGTGCACTACTTACTAATATTATTAGTACTTATTAATATTATTTTTACATTACAAAAAAAATAATCAAAACAAACCGATACAAATCATAAGTGTAACAAAATTGTTGAGAACGTTTCCTTGCAGAGTACTACGTAAACATTTTAAGGCTGATCTGTGCTAGTTGATTTTGGGATTTTAAAAACAGAAGAATCCTAGTACTGCGATTCTTATCAATTTTAGCAAAGCCGCCTATTGTTACGAATAAAGGCGATCGCATTTGACAGCAACAAATGCAACAATCGACGCAGGACTTCCTGTCTTACAAAACAGCCTAAAGCGGAAGCAACAAAACACCAACTTTTTATTTATGCGAGCGCTCTGTCGGCGGCGAAACTTTTCTTATTACCCTCATGATAAGGATCTTTGTTAAATTTCACAACGAAAATAAAACTCAATAAAACATCAAGGTAAGTTCATAACGGCGGCGCCGAGCGCGAAGTTTCCCGAGTTATTACACAACTCGCATGCGCTCCAAATGTCACTCTTTTAAAGCAATTCCCCACAATAAGCAACGTGAATTTGCGACATGTTTTGCCTGCGGAATCTCCCTGCTGGGACCTATGACAGACTTGGCCGACTCATATTCGCATCCGCCCCAGACGAAACTCGACTTTACCGCGATCGCATAACATCGAGACTCCTTCGCCGTGCGCACTATTAGTTTCGGGCGTTCGGCAGCGCGAAAGTGACTCTGAATTCTTGGCGGTAAAGTCGTGACTCGCGTGCGAGTACATCGCGTCTCGAGACGATAAGACACATTCGGAAACGGTTGCGGTGAAAGCTTTCTTGGCAATGTTTTTGCTTGGTGTTTTATTTTTAAATCGCGATTTATGTTTGGAGATGTAGCGAGACTGAGGGCTGAGGGAGCCGGCATCGGCGACCTGCGACTCGACCTACAAAGACAATAGACACCGCGAGAACAAAGAGCGCAGGACTCTTTTGAGACACAATGTCAGTTTTGAAGGCTCCGCGAGCTACAATCACTGTAACAAACGCGGCGGGAAGGTGGCCTGAATAAAAGGGGCCGCGGCAAGTTGAACTCGCTCGCGAAGGGCTCCGTTGTTGGCGCGTCATATAAAATCGCATATTTACCAAAATGTGTTATTTTAATGTGCTGAAAAAAGTTACAAAATACGTTCCCTGTACGATAACCCAATTTGATTTTATTAATAGCTGCACGTTCGACAAGAATCTCATAATAAATATTCTGTGAAAATTTAAACTTCTTTGGAATTGGAAGCAATATTTTAAGAAAATGTTATAACGTTATTGTGTTTACACACTTTTTTATTAATTATTCAGCATATATACATATAGAAGATATATCGTGTATGTAATGTATGTTTAAGTGCATATCGTCTTATGTGCGTAAACAAATAAAAAATATATTTTATTGGCCGGCGCTGAACATAAAACACCCGAACAATAGTTTTTGGTCGATACTTTTCATCCTGATTTTTATTTAAATCTCGCACAATAAGTCATGGTTAGAATGTGACCTTAAAAATTTCGAATAAATACGAAGGCACCGTTTAATAGGTAGGTAATGAGCTCAAAAGAAACCGAAGGGTTGATAACATTCGTCATAGGCTCCGTATTAGGATCTCATTGACCTGCTTTCTATTACGGAACCCTAAAAATCACACTCTATTTTGTAGCCGGCGGCGGCGGCGGCGGCGGTGGTGGCCGGCGCTGAGTTAACATTCCAGCGGCGTGTCCGGGAGATCGACTATATCACTTTATGACAGCCAACAGAACGAGTTTATAGCAATCCGCCCTCGAGTTATTACCTCTCATGATCTACTGAGCCTCTCCTAGGGCCATCCCGGGTTTACTGCGCCGCTCCGATTTGATTTGATTGAATTGTGCCTACATTGCGAAAACATTACCGGCGGCTGTAAAAAAAGGTTTTATAGATCCGGCCCGCTGCGCTAGCTAATCTTTGTTAGTTCTGACAATCAACCAATGAACTGATGACTTGCTGCCATAAACTGAAGAGCTCTGCGGCTGACAGTTGGCAAGATACTTCAAATGTAGCCGCCCCCGCGCCGGGAAGATGAATACTCCCCGGATTGTAAACGCAGACAATACATCAGATAGTCTTGTAAATCATTCCATATAATTTTGTGATTTTATACGCCTATTTATGTTTGGTAGACATGAAAAAGTTATAGAGAACAAACGTATACGTTTATGAAAAAAAAACATATTTTCAACACATCAGATAAACTTTTTCCTTCGAAGTTTGAAAGAGCGAAAATAAAAGGAAGATGACGGATCGTTACCTAACATTACGAAGTTTAATACGTGAACAGATGAAAGTAAGAAATACTAAGAATCTATTCATATTGTTAAAAAGGTTTACTTAGTTTAAATAAACTAATATCAAAACAGTTGCATGCCATTACATACATTCATGAACAACATATTATTATTTTGTAGGTTAGAAAATGTATTAAATACTTTGAAAAGGAAAGGAAAGGAAAACTTCGGAATCGCTCGTCGCCTGGGCCGCCTGAGTGATCTGAAACGATCACTAAGGTTAAGCAACCTACGGCGCGTTCAGTCCATGGATGGGTTTCTGTCTATGACTAACGCTGATGGCATTTTTCCGAGCGGTTCCGTGCTTCGCAAGGCATGTTTAGCAGTTGGTGCCGGCTGTCGTCGATAGATGGCAGTCGTTAAGCCAAGTTAGAGGCCTTAGGGCGGCTTGAAAACTTCTGACAGTAAGACCAGCCACTAGTCTTACAAGCCTCCACCAATCGGGACTTGGCCCCCGTGGTGGAATATGGCCTATACCTTCCTCAGGGAAGAGACCCGTGGCCTTCGGTGGGGACATAATGGGTTGATGATGAAGCACTTCGAAAATATTGGTTGCCATCATAACGTTAATACTTGACAAAAACATAAAATATTGTCATTTCCACGATTTAGACTCGCTAAACCTAAAACTTCCTTTTGGGGCACCGTAAAAGGTCCTATAACAAGATTTCCCAAGATATGTTAGAGTTACTACCAGGTCAACGTGGCTTAAGAAATGTGCTAAGCATACTCTGTGCAAGAAAACTTATTATAAAATCAACTATTATTCAGAAAATAAAGATGTCTAGTGTTAAACAGTAGATTAATGTAGTATTCAACACATCAATAAGTAATAATTTTTAAGTTTGAAAGTTATTGATTAAGCTGAAACTGTTTTGAAAAGAATAAAATGTGGAGTTCGTTTGTCAGCTTCCTCTCCACATAATATACTAATTGTTAAAGTAACAACCTTGACGTTCATAAAGAAAATAAATTGTTTTTTTGTGAATAAAACTATTTCGGCTTTACTAATAGAGGTTATGAGCTGTGTATACAGCCGAATCGCTCGTAGCCTGGGCTGCCTGAGTGATTATTATTCTTATTATATTCTTATTTCCGAGCGATTCCGTGCTTTGCAAGGCACGTTAAGCAGTTGGTGCCGGCTGCCATCGATAGATGTCAGTCGTTAAGCCAAGTCAGAGGCCATAAGGCGGCTTGAAAACTTCTGACAGTAAGACCAGCCACTAGTCTTACAAGCCTCCACCAATCCGGACTTGGCCCCCGTTGTGGAGTTTGGCCATACCTTCCTCAGGGAAGAGACCCGTGCCCCTCGGTGGGGACATAATGGGTTGATGATGATAATACAGCCGTTATGCGAGGTCTGACAAACAGGTTATTTGTACGCTAAATGCGATTAAACCAGTATAAATTGATACTCGTATACGTCATTCTAGTCAAATAGTTATTCAGAGTGTATTACTTATTTATAAGTAAGGCTGTTTGAGTTTGAAACTGCCTAGCTTGCTTACTAGCTTGAATTAAGAAGCTCTAACATCTTCATAGCGCAAAAAATACCGTAGCTGGGTTTTATGCAGAGGAGGAACTTTGATAGCGAGATGCGATGTGAGCTAACTGAGGAGCCGGCGTTCGCTCTCTGACACTAATACTAATAGAACACCCTTACAGCTCGACGCTGCAACAAAACGGTGAAACAAGTTTACAAGAACTTGGTTACGTCAAGCGTGGAATAAAAGATTATTTAGGCCTGCTTACAATGGCGCTGTTGCTGTGCCAGCTGCGGCCTATTCGCTATGGAGCAGTAATAATTAAGTTATGAATATTTGCATACTTAATCGAAGGGAAAGAGACTGTGTTTCCACTATTGGACAGACAGATGGATGGACAAGACGAAACTATAAGGGTTCATTATAAATTCATATTAAAAAATGTTATCTATCTATTTTCTTATAAATAAATAAAATTCAAAGTCCAGAGTGCGCATACTGAGTTTTTTCATTCACTCTCGATAGTGAGAGCGTTTGCGATTTGCATAGGAGTGACAGAGAGACAACTAGATGGCGCGCTTTGTCACTCCTATGCAAATCGCAAACGCTCTCGCTATCGAAAGTGAATGACAAAACTCAGAGTCGAGTGCTTATACTGAGAATGCTTATACAAAACGCAGAGTGCTTATACTGAGTTTTTTCCTTCACTTTCGATAGTGAGAGCATTTGCGATTTGCATAGGAGTGACAAAGAAACAACTATATGGCGCGCTTTGTCACTCCTATGCAAATCGCAAACGCTCTCGCTATCGAAAGTGAATGACAAAACTCAGTATACGCACTCTGTATACGCACTCTGACTGACTGACTCACTCATCAACGCCCAGCCCAAGCCGTTGGACCTAGGAAGCTGAAATTTTGCATAGAGGGTCTATATATAATGGAGGCAAGGAATAAGACCGGATTTTTTTAAATTCAACCCCTTAGGGGGCGAAAAGGGTTGCCAAAATTTGTTTGGGAGATATAAAGAATGTTGCCTAATTTTCTTAAAACTTAAAATAAATACTTTTCAACACAATTGATTGAACACGTGTTTTGCCGTTTTTCTAAAATTAACCCTTAAGGGAGTGAACGGGGTTGTAAAATTTTGAACTAAAGTCCACGCGGACGGAGTCGCGGGTGAAAGCTAGTTCACAATAAAAACAAAATGTTTACTTTATGAAAGTTTACTGCAAAGTTGTTGTACACTACAACTCTGCAAGCAACAAAGGGCGCGTTCAGTGCATGGAATGGGTGACCGTCTATGATTAACGCTATTGGCATTTTTCCGAGCGGTTGTGCTTCGCAAGGCACGTGGTGCCCCCGGACTGGGCCCCCGTGGGCACCTGTCTCAGGAAAAAGACCGGGTGTCTCTCGGTGGGGACATAATGCATTAATGGTGGTGTCGGAACCATACAAACTTATAAAGTTGCTATGAAATAAAAGCTACGCTTCGTTTCGTCTTTATTTAGTTTGATCGCTAAAAGAGCGTGGCCTAACAAGAAGTGCACTATCACATAGCCGCGTACTCTCATTTTTATTACACGCTAATAAAGTTTGTGCGGTTCCTCATAGGAAATGTTATTAAAGTCGAGTCTGCGAGACGTTGACGGAACGGTTCAGCCGGATGTGCAAACTTAACTTATAGCGCGGGCGCCAGTCTTGGGGAAGGCTACCATTTTGCTATGCACAATATAATTTAACTGTACGAGTATAAGCAATATTTTTACTTATTGAATCGCTCGTAGCCTGGGCTGCCTGAGTGATCTTAAACGATCACTAAGGTTGTGCAACATACGGCGCGTTCAGGACATGGATGGGTCACCGTCTATGACTAACGCTAGTGGCATTTTTCCGAGCGGTTCCGTGCTTCGCAAGGCACGTTAAGCAGTTGGTGCCGGCTGCCGTCGATAGATGGCAGTCGTTAAGCCAAGTCAGAGGCCTTAGGGCGGCTTGAAAACTTCTGACAGCAAGACCAGCCACTAGTCTTACAAGCCTCCACCAATCTGGACTTGGCCCCCGTGGTGGAGTATGGCCTATACCTTCCTCAGGGAAGAGACCCGTGCCCCTCGGTGGGGACATAATGGGTTGATGATGATGATGATGATACTCATTGTGACAATCTCTGTAGCGCAGCGGTCAGCGCGTCTGCCTACCATGCCAGAGGCTCTAGGTTACAATCCCGGCTGGTGACAAAAAAAAACCCAGGTCTTGGAATGTTTACATGTTTGTTATGTCGCTGTTTCTGGTTCCCACGACACACGGTATCCTAGTGTGGGGCCAGAAGCAATGTATGTGCCTGTATATCAATGCCTGCCTGAACAGCCTATTCTCAGCCCTACCTATACATATAAAATTTCATCAAAATCGGCCAGGCCATTTCGGAGGAGAATGAGCACAAACATTGAAACACAAAAATTGGATTTAGTAGAAAATTAAGTGTATTCTTTAAAAAAAGTATTTGTAGAAAAAGGCCTTTTCAGAAAAAGGGCGACTCGCATTTTCTCAAAACATTGACTTAATCGGGTAGTCAGTACTGAAACCGTGTAGAGACTGGCTGAAAACGCGCTCCCATTGGTTCTCTGAAACTACACCGTAGCTGTCCTTAAAAGTCACATTCTCATAAACCGCACAGCCAAATTCCGAGCAACTCCTAACCTATATCGCCAGCATACCTGGCTGGCGTCCAAAAGCTCACGACACGGACTCGCTAAGTTGCTTTAGACGTCACTTCGCGACGAGCCATTCGCTAGTCGGGGCGATCCACCCCGTAGATTATCAGCCAAGGATCGAGGTGTCTATTTATGCAAATTCAACTGCCCAAGGGAACGTTGAGAAGTGTGAAGGAAAACAACCCAAAAGTTAGTTCAATTATTCTCCAAACATCAAATACGAGCCCAAACGAGTAATGACGATAGAAATGCCAAGGACAAAAAGCGAAGTACTGTCGACAGCACGTCAACCTTCACATTTTAGAAGCAAAGTCGTCCGTAAGGCAACCGAGTAGAGTGCATGAGTGTACTGGATATGTGCTGTCGACTGTACTACGAATTTAATTACTTTCAATTGTTTGGTGTGCCGAATCAGATTTCCGGAATGATTGGAAGATGAAAGGAAACTCTTAGTCGAGATTAAAATTCATGCCTTTGTGTTATGCACTTTTGCAACTGACATTTGAGTCAATATGTACCTTTTTTAAACTAAAACTTTCGTAAGCACAACACATTGTATATGTTTAGTCCGGATTATTTTACGAGTGTTTTTTTTATCGGACGAGTCCGACCAGGTTAAAAGGTAAAAAAAACACCCGTACGTTGATCCGAACTAAAAGTTTACAATATGTTGCTGTTGACCGTAACAAAACGATTTATTTCTACTGAGAAAGGTGCTAAGCCATTGAGAAAGACAGTGGAACCACAAATGTACTAGCAAATACAGAGGTTCATCTGTGTCTGCCAAACTTAAATTTTGTATATAAACATATCAATCTGCCTTTAACGCTGATGGTAATGATTCGATAGAGGTGTTACAGCAGTAGGTAAATGGAAATGAAGGCGAGACTTCTAGACAATCACAAGTACTTTTAACTAGAGAAAATACAGGAAAAATATTGTAAAACAACACGACGTGTGTGATATTAGCCTGAGGAATTTCAAATGAAGTGAGCTGCTAGGCCGCCTTGCCGTGTGCGCCAGTGTGAGTGCATGTAGTACTTTAAAAGCTAAACATATACGTGTGAAAAAAAATACGGCAGATATTTTAATCTGACCTATCACTCATAGGTCCTATTCTTCATCATAAAACACAACTACAAAAACTGTCTAGGTAGAACTTGTCCTATATAAGTTCTATGATTTTCATCGAGTGTCACTGGACGGCAAGTTGGTAAGCTAGCGTTAACTTCATAAATCAGAGAGAGAACTCCATCTTAACTGCAGATCTACCGGTCTGACAATTTGAATTGCGTTTGCTGATTTAACGAAGCAGACGATATTATCTTACTCAATACTTCAGTAAAGCCATAAGTCGGGAACTATTTCAGGGGTTCAATACTTTAAACTAAACATAAGTGTCGTCATTCATTAAATAGTTTGTTCAGAAAAAGTAGAAAATTAAAGAATACTGTTTTGCTCGGAATTTTTGTCTGTGTTTGTTAATAGCTTGCGTTTACAAGCATTTTATAAATTAAAAAACTTGAGCTATTATATAAAATAGGGTATTGTGCTTCAATAAATTTAAATAAGTAGGTAATGTTTTGACTTTTAAAATAAAACTAGTTTAAACTTTCACATCCGATTTCTTGTATTTTTGGACAAACTGTTCATGTCAATTTTTGTTTTAAATATTATTATTTTTTCTCTGTTTGTTTGTTCTATTTGTTTAAATTTTAAAAACAAGAAAGATTTTGTCAATGGTTTCTAGTTTTTCTTTTTTTTTGTTTATGTGTGTCAGTGTAAATTTTATGTATTTGAGTATTGTGCCGTTGAATAAATTATTTCTCTCTCTCTCTCTCTCTCTCTCTCTCTGTCTCAAGTTTGGTAGGATCTCAAATAGTGATAATAATAACTTTCACATACCACAACCACTTGACTTGACCCCAAACTAGGAAACCCTATGCTATGGTCACAAGGCAACGACATTACAAACATGCAGTAGCACCCAGACTGAGAAAATATGCACAAATGTACGATGGCTCCGGTGGGAATCGAACTCAGACCTACGGTATGGTAATGAGACTTCAGCATTAAAAAACAAGTCCTAGATCTTGATCCATAATGGACCCTGTCGGGCGCAGTGAAAGACTTTTAGCCTAGGCGCACGCTAGCGACATGCGACAGGCGACAGCTCGGCGACTAGATGCTCCGACAGGATACGTGGCGGTCAATTTTCATAATATTTTGTTCGAATCTCCGCACACTTGGCGTCAGAGCCGCAGAGTCGCGACGACAAGACGCCAGAAGCAAATGACAACATTGCGTCTGACGCGGCGACAAGTCGCTCTGTTTGCGATGGCTCTTATGTCGCCTATAGATATCCCACTTTATGGCCCAAGCCTGTATGGGCTTAGTAGCCACTCAGGTTTCCTCACGACATTTTCCTTCACAGTTTAGCGAGTGGTTGGTTTAGCTACTACAACTACACAAATCTACAATTAATACTAGCTGACCCGGCAAACGATAGTGGTATGAAAAATGGATAACAACCTATTCTCAGACCTATCGATTGTACCTATGTATAAAATTTCATCGAAATCGGCCAACCCGTTTTTGAGAAGTATGAGCACTAACATTGAGATACAAGAATTTTATATTCGCACCCTTGCAAGAACAACGTGATATTTCTAAGAAGACCATTTTTTATTCATAGAAATTGTTTTTGTTTAACGCGATTTTATTTACTCCGGAAAAGCCGGAATAATGAGAAAAAGAGACACTGCATCACGTTATAGCGCTATCTCTTTCGGTCATTACTTTGAGACCTTAAAAAAATGCTCTCATGTAACGTAAGGGTTTCGAAATAACACGTTGTTCTTGCAAGTGTGCGATATTAGACTAGCTGACCCGGCAAAAGTTTTGCCATATAATTTAAAAAAATTACTAACAACCTATTCTAAGACCTACCGAATATACATAGAAATTTCGTCAAAATCGGTCAAGCCGTTTAGAATGAGTATGCGCACTAACACTGTGACACAAGATTTTTTTATTAATACTCGTATTTATTCATGAAAAGAGATCTAATGACGGTTTCAAATTAGTTGTGCAAGAGCATTAGGTTACGAGCGCTGTAGGTGTGAAATATATTACAATTAAATGCATGCCGGGCCGTCGTCAGGGCAATGTCTGTGAACGCAAAGAGCAGGCAGTTAATCAATGAATCCCAAAGGGAGCAAGAATCACAATGACCGAGCCGGAGCGTAGCGTTTCGGTACCGCTACGCAATGCCAGGCCTGCAGCTGTAGGTAATCCGACACAGGGCCGCCATCGAGTTGCAACATACAGAACTCTGACTCCAGCTTAACTTCAAATGCAACATAAAGATGCAAGTATCGTACATTACTCACACTCACAGTCTTCCTTTCTTACATCTCTTGCATAGTCTCTTTTGTGTGCCACTGCCGGGCAAAGGCATCTCTGTCTCCAGCCACCTCGCAATACCTCGGCAAGAATGCATTTAGATAGTCCCGCCATCTTTGCCTTGGTCTGCCGCGTAGCCGGTGTCCATTTTGTGGAGCCCAGTCGGTCGCAATGTCGGCCCACCTATCCTCGCCTACCCGGCAGACATGGGCAGCCCAGCCCCTGGCGGTCGCGACTTCAACATCTGTAATTTCAGTTTTTGAGCGCAGCGTCGTGTTTTTGATACGGCCTATTCTTTTCACATCCAAAATACTGCGCTTCATTGCCCGCTGCCGGGGTCTTCAGTTCTGATTTTCAGTCATCATTTCAAGCCTGAGCGCCGTAGGACCATGCGCAATATGCCTTTGTTACTATACATGTAAAACATAGTTATAAAATGTTAATTGTGTTTTTTAACACTAAGCTAAAAATGGCTATTTTATTGTTTTTGTATTTTTTTAAGTTAAAAATGTTACTAATGTACACGTATAGTTTACTATAGTTTAAAATAAAGCTGATAAAATTTGCTATAAAACGTTTTTTATCTCAATCTTTATTTATTTTGTTTAATTAAAGGTCTAACTCCCATAGTTAAAAAAAATAATTAAAAGTGTGATACTTACTTTTGCAGGCCAGTGTATATTGACTTATATTATTTAAATTCAGTCTGGGTACATTTCCATTGCAGCAACCTTTTTTCTAGTTAGCAGTACAGGGCATCCTAGTTTGGGACCTGCCCGGTATCATATGATTTTACCGGGATAATAATGTATGCTATCAGGGTAAGGCCAGTGATTCTGTGGAAGTTATTGTTAGTAATGATCACAATGAAGAAAGAAACAAAAAGCTATTTTTTGTAACAACGGAACACGTCACAAGATTACTACAGTCAGACCTTCTGTGCATGTAAGACGCAAGTGTCCAGAGCGTAGCAGCGGTAGCGAGGCAGCTCTGCGAGCGAGGACGTCCACGCTAATGCCCGGCCGAGACCGTGCCAACCCCCATGAGTGCTTGCCCCATGCCATAGGTGATGGCGACAAGATTGCTAGGCAAGTTTAACAACATTCCCTTAAATAAATCCCTAAAGAACTTTTATTCGCTCAAGGTCATTGACTGGGTAGACTTGTGAAACAAACTTAAAATAATGTCTGATGAAATGAAAATGTATTTAGATTCTTTTAACTGGTAACTTTAGTATGGAGCAGAAGATATATTTTTTTGCCATTTACAAATTGTAACCATTGTGAAAACTGTGAAAAGTTTTTTACGTTTCTCTCATGGCTTGAGCCAAGCGAGAGCGGCCGTGGAGAGCGCGCCGAGCTTTGTACTTTGATTTAGGAAGGCTTAGCTCAACAAATTGCCTATCAGTAGTGCTACCGCCGCTTAAAGCAATGAAAGAGTTTATCTTTCTCCAAGCCAACTATCGAGTAAACTGTTTCTATTGGCTTCATGCGGTATTTGTAAACAAAGAATTCACAAACGGCTATTTTAATCGCAGACTAATATGAAAGTACTCGAAACCGGCATGCGTTAATGCAACGACTAATGAATGTCGATCAAGCGAAGGTGAAGCGAAGGATCGTGGCAAGTCATTGGTTTCTGCCTACCCCTCTGGGATACAGGCCTGAGCCTATGCTTAGAACTATTAGGACAAGTTATTAAACATAAGGTGAACATTTTGAAAAGACCAGCCACTAGTCTAACAAGCCTTCACCAATCCGGACTTGGCCCCCGTGGTGATGTATGGCCTGTAGGTACCTTCCTTAGGGAAGAGACCCGTGCCCCTCGGTGGGGACATAATGGGTTGATGATGATGAACATTTTGCATATCAATCCTTGTTACGTTCTAAATATAAATAATAAAAATATCTTTCACATAACACAATCACATAGCCTGGTCCCAAACTAGGATATCTTGGCCTTGGTAATCAGGCAAGTACGTTACAAAGATCGAAAAACACCCAAGCTGAGGCTATTTGTACAAATGTAGGTACGGCGACCGCCAGTAGGAATCGAGTCCACTTCCTCTTTCTTGGTAATTCAGCTCCTCAATGGCTCGACCAACGAGGCAGTCAAGTATCTTTAAATATACTAATTTTATGAATCGTCTAGCCTTAACCATTTTATCTTCTTACCTAATTAACGAGGATATTTTATTAACAAAAGCCAGCCGGCGGTCGCGGGTCGCCGCAAAACTTTATTGCGTCAAAATTCATCCGCGAAATAATAAACTTTTTTGTCCAACTTCAGCATTGTTTTAAAAACGGATGTCCCGTTGTTTTTTGAACGGACTCCCGCGGTTTTGTGCCCTCGTGCGACTCGCGCGAACGCCACATTCCCGCTACTCCTTTGTACGTGAAAATTACAACATTCGCGGAAATTTAAAAGAGTCCTGCCCGGAATAAAAACCGGATGAATTCATCAGCCTGAATGGCGAAATAGATTGTCGCCGGCTACAACGTAACAATGGCATTATTAAGAAATTCGAGAACGCTGTGCTCGAGAGGACAGGCAGGTGCGATAACTCAACGTGCTAGCCACGGTGAGCGGGGCCGTGTTGATATCCATTATTCACCCGAGCACAGAACTTGTAAGCGTCAATATCATAAAGCTATTCAAATCACGTCGCAGGCAGGAGATATTCACTCGAAAAATACCAACTAAAAAGATTTTTATCTCGAGTCGGCAAGTATAAATACTAAATCTGTAGGCTCCGCGGATGTCTGACTGAAATCACTACTGGGACATGAATAAAATATATCATGGGCTTTTTTTTTTCAATTTTCGCGAGTTTCGGAAGCGCCGAGCCTCAAGCATGGAAATTCTCTGTGCATAATATGTGTTCCGCCGCGACTCCTGGCCTTTTGGTAAACATGATCGCGCGTTCGATTGTCTTTGATAACTCTATGTTAGTCTCGACTTCGAAAGTCAATAGCGCTCCGCCCAATGCCTATTACAATAGTTCTTAGAAGTTTTATAGTGTGCTTGTAAGTTGAAATAATGTATCATTTTGTAATATAAAAATAAATCTCATACATATAAAACGGTAAGCGTCAGCACCCCTGGAACAAATTCGATATTTGATGTTTGAAAAACATTACATTATAGAACCTTTTTGGTACTATTATGTACCTACCTTAATTGAAAAATTTAGTACCTCGATAAACAGCGAAAAAACATGGAAAGAAAGTTACCAGGCCATTAAGGTACTAAATAATACCAAGGTACTATAATGTAATGTTTTTCAAACATCAAATATCGAATTTGGTCCACGGGTGCTGACGCTTACCGTTTTATATGTATTAGATTTATTTTAGTTTAGTTGCACCTAGACTAAAAGTATTATATACTTTTAGTCTAGGTGCAACTAAACTAAAATAAATAGGGAATATGTATATATTCCCTATTTTTGCCATCAATGGTGATATGTTCCAGATATGGAAGAAATTATTTTTAGTAACATTGTCGCTAATGTTATTATCAAATCTCATGTGTAATTCCTGGTGTACATACAAAAAAAAAAGTCTATCTATTGTATCTATTTGATATTATCATTTATTTATACATTTGTCTAAAAATATGTATGGTCACTGTAACGCTACTAAGATATCATGTAATGGAACTATTTATTCCGAACAGCAATATAATAATTCACTTACTAGCATACCATCTTGTTAGTCAATTATCTTTCATTATCGAGAACATTATTGCTTCTGAACTTTTGCCATTTACTCGTTTACAATAACTTGAGAAAGAAAAACTAACTTTCGCATGCAGTTTCTCAAGCGAAAGTAACATATTTTTCTGTATTAGTATGAGTCTAGAACTCGATTCGACAGTAAACATGAGTCTGGCAGCATTTTCTGTTATCTGACCCGTGATGAGGGCGCGCAGCTGCAATATCAGGGTTATTGAATGCTCAACTCCGTTACGACACCACGTGATGTTGAAGTTGCGAAGACATTTGCTTTAATATGAAAATTTCGGTCCAAATAAACGTTATGAGCTTCAGAACACGGACCATGTTGGGCGAATCTAATGGCTGCTACACACTATGCCGGCGGCACGGCCGGCGGGTTTTTGCCGCGCGGGTATTTCGCCGGGTTATTCAGGCCGCTGGCATTTGCCGCTGGCTGCCGCAAAGCATCATTCTCTGTGGCATCATTTTCAAGTTGTCAGCCGGGTAGACCAGTAGTGTTGTACGGTTTTCGTTCTTTGTTCTTATCAATGAATAAGGAAGCGGTTGACATCGCCATCGCGGCCTTAATATAAATTTTAATTAGCAAAACACTCTAAAAAAAAAAGAGATTTTGGGCGGCAGCTGCCGCCGCCTTACCACACAACCCGCCGGCACACCCCGCCGGCCAGCCGGCGCCTCGGCTTGTGCGGCGGCATGCCGGCGGCTTTATTACGCCGGCAATGCCGGCGGCATGGCGGCGGCACAGTGTGTAGGAGCCATAACACTGTGTAATCTCCACTGCTACACTACGTAGACAACAAAGGTTCTCTAATAAATCCAAGGCTTGCGTTGTTCCGAACCCAATCGGCACTGGTCTAGTCTTTATCAATATCCTTGTTCGTCGGGTGAACTGGATACATGGAGAAGGTTCGCTCGTTAGAAAGACTAGCTCAGCTTTTTACAATTTAGTCAGGTAAGTAATTTTGATTGAGAATATTTTTATCGTAAGAAATTTACATTCTGCTTGATAAATGTTAATGTAGTTAGAGTGCTAAGCACTGTCTTGTTGTGGAGAAAAAGGCAGCGGAAAAGCAACTTCACTCTGACCATATTTTCTCAAATAACCTTAAATCTTTTCATCATCAACCCAATGTCCCCACTGAAGGGCACGGGTCTCCTCTCTGTGGCTTAAAGACTGCCATCTATTGACGGCAGCCGGCAACAACTGCTTAACGTGCCTTGCGAAACACGGAACCGCTCGGAAAAATGCCACTAGCGTTAGTCATGGAACGGTCACCCATATACAATGTGTAACAGAAGGGTGTGTTGTCATAATTAAAGATCGTAACGAGTACCTAATTAGTAATTAATTTAATATGAATTCAATCAACCTATTATCAAAATATTGATATTATAATTCTATCGACAAGCAATATCGATGTCTAAATTTGTCGATACTAGTAACATCTCTTCAGGCTATCAGATGTTACGTACATTGACCTCATTGACCGTATGATCCTATGCATGTCTCGCTCAGTTACAGATACTCTATCTCACGAAGTCCGCCCCACCCTACGCGCACACTGGCCTAGCGAATAGAGTCATGTGGGGTGCCAAATCCTTTACGTGAAAAAGTGCAACTTTTCAGTAGAGCGTTAGAACTGTATTTTGTCCATGTTGACGCTGATACGAAAAATATAATAATGAAGAAAATTGAATAATATAATTTTGCACACATTTTTATAAAAGTTATCACATACAAAATAATAAATAAAGCACCATAATTTTTTTTTGTTTCAAATGTGTACATAACGGATTTTTTGGACTCAATAATGTCCAGCACAAGCATGTAATAGAATGCACATCATGGATTTGCACGTGTTGAAACAAACTGATGCACCCGACCGTTATGTGCTTGTAGTAACCTGAACATTTCCTTATAATGGAAGGATTTATCCACATAGTCGACAGGAGCATAATAATTTGGTCTATTTCGACATTTTTGTGTCTTCGAAATGCTCGCCAAAGCAGACGCCAAGACTTTATTCATATTTTGATAGGAACATCCGTCTGAGATTAGTATGAACTCTTTATCAAGGTTTGTTTCTTCAAGAAATCTATAATGCAGCTTGTGAATTCGTTAGACGTTACACCACCATTAACCTGATGCCATACGCATAAGACTTAAGTGTACGTCTGGGGTATTATTCAAATTTATATGTATTATTAATATGTATTATACGTAGCAAGGCTGTGAGTTTACTCCAGCCAGCCTATCTCTTTCCAGAAGGCCTGCAATGCTCTGATATCACTGCAGGCCTCCTGAAGGGATCCCAGCAATAGCAGGATGGCGGTCCGGTGTTTTTCCACGCCTTCACAGTAGATGGTCTCATGGTTGGATCTTTCCTCTTCTTTCAGGCATCTCCGGCAAAGCGGGCTGTCGGTTAGTCCCATCTTGTGGAAATGTCTATTCAGTGAGCAGTGGCCTGTCAGTATTGCCACAGCTCTGCGCAGATCATCTCATCTCGGGCGAAGCAGAAAGACGTGAAAGACGTTTCGAGACTGTTGCTAGAGCCTCCTATCTGGCTTATCTGCATTTAGTTTCTGTTCTCCAGAGTTCAGCTTGCTGATTTTCTGTTCGTGTCCTCAACCATTTCCTACATTTTTTGTACCTAAGGGAGTGGGAGCAGGGGTTCGGGCCCTTCCACTCTATTTTCCGAGCCTCTTCTAGTGATTTCATCCGCAGCATCATTGCCCAAGGAGCCGCTATGACCCTTCATCCATTGTAATATGACTCGGTTGTTTGTCGAGAGCTTATCCAACTCGTGGTAACACTCTAGTATCAGGCTGTTGTTTGTGACATTGATTGGTGACAAGATTTGTGAGTGTAAAAAAGCTGTTTTGTTCAGATTCAGATTTCATTTATTTGATTCAGACATCTATAGCTATGGCTCGATTGTACGAATCGTCTTCTTTTTCTTTCTTCTTGTATCCTGGACACATTATTAAATTGAACCCGCAGAGCGTTGCAGGCTTTTTGGGTGTACGTAAACCACAAACCCCCCGAGGACAGTGACGTACAAAATACTTTGAACAGAGTATTCACTTTATCGGTACCTACACCGAGAGAATCTGCGATATAGCATGTTAGCCCTGACCGACAACGCCCTACGTTCTCTCTCCATTTCTGCTTCGTCCTTCAGGTCCTCAGTTATCAAGTGCCCAAGATACTTGAACTGTAGAACCCTTTTCAGTGGAGCCCCATTTAGCAAAACCTATTTTGCTGTGGGTATCAAGGATGGACATTTACCATGTGACTTAAATCGCTGGAAGCCTTGGCCGCCTGAGTGATCTTAAACGATCACGAAGGTTAAGCAACATAGGGTGCGTTCAGTGCATGGATGGGTGACCGTCTATGACTAACGCTAGTGGCATTTTTCCGAGCGGTCCCGTGCTTCGCGAGACACGTTAAGCGGTTGGTGTCGGCTGTCGTCGATAGATGGCAGTCGTTAAGCCAAGTCAGAGGCCTTAGGGCGGCTTGAAAACTTCTGACCGTACGACCAGCCACTAGTCTTACAAGCCTCCACCAATCCGGATTTAGCCCTCGTGGTGGAGTATGGGAAGGATTCCTCAGGGAAGAGACCCGTGCCCCTCGGTGGGGACATAATGGGTTGACAATGAACTACAAGCATTAGCAGAATCTACGTTCAGGTGGAAACCTACTCTGTGGATACCGCTGTCATAGATTCTACGCCATGACAATGTTAGTCCTCCAGGTCTCCTCCTTCCTGGACTTTTGCCTTTGTGGCAAGTCTGTCTGCTACAGTTTAAGCTTCTGCACATTGCTGCGTCAAAGGCGGCTCCGAATTCAGCTAAAATAAAGGCAGCGGGAACCGAGTCGCAGATAAACCGTGAAACGGACCCGTCGCCGGCCAATATGCAATTTATTTCCTAACTAGCACACCCTGTTGTCCTGGCCTCAGTCTCGTACAGAGATGGCGACCCCGGGATACACACGGGTCGTGTGTACGGGTCCATATTGACTTTTATAAAAAAAAATCGTCTTTGAATTTTCTGGTAAATTTCTGGTCATAACTTATTTTAACGTAGGTAGATAAGATAAAAATGTAAGCCTTTACAGTTTTCTTTAACTTAAAACTTAATCTTTGTAGCTTTATTTCACTTCACTTTACTTCGTTTCGCTTCGCTTCACTTCACTTCACTATACTTTAGTTTTACCGGTGCGAGGGTTCCGATCTTCTCTTGTGAGATACGATTAAGTAAAAATAACGATGTTTGAGTTGGACTTTCCCCAACGATGATTAAAGAGAAAAATATATGTTTTATGAAACTACCTAGGTATATAAGCACTTGACGACCTCTGTGGCGCAGCGGTTAGCGTAGGTGAGAGGTCCCGGGTTCGAATCCCGGCTGGGGACAAAAAAAAACCCAGGTCTTGGATGTTTACATGTTTGTGACGTCGCTGTTTCTGGGTCCCACGACACAAGGTATCCTAGTCTGGGGCCAAAAGCAATGTATGTATGTGCCTGTATGTAAATGTTAAATGTACTTTAATAAATTGTTAAATGTTAAATGTCTTGCACGTGGCCTTTAAAGAGTACAAAGAAAAGCAAGATTTGAAGAACTATTTTAAAGTTACCAGTAACTTAATTTTACGATGATAAAGTAAACCTTTTGTTTTTATTGTGAATATTTGAACTTGAATTTAATTGGATTTTAGTGTAGCGCACCTTTTGACCACAAACTCAATCAATGTAGTACAATTTAATTAAAAATGTCTCGACCACAGAATTGAATACTTTACTTTATTTTCGTATTTTGCAGAGTATCGGGGCGAACCACAAATGAGTGAAATAGTTATTAACAGAACAGTACATGGTATACAGTTTGTTTGTGTTGCGAAATGTTGGTGAAATGCTAGTCCTATAGCGTTTTTCTTTATGTAACCTACTAGCTGACTTACCAAACTTTGTTTTGCCAGGTAGGGGTATGAAAAATAGATAACAACCTATTCTCAGACCTACCAAATATACATATAAAATTTCAACAAAATTTATCAAGCCATTTTGGAGGAGTATGCACACGAGAATTTTATATACTCGTATCAGAGAATATACGAATTTTTTTTTTTTGCGGGTAGGCAGGGAAGGTGTAGACATCTCCGAAACTGTAGCTCTGGTGTATTTATTTTATTGTATTGTAATGAAAGGAAATAAAATTGTGAATTGTTAGAATTTAATATGAGAAACTGACCTGTGCCGGCTGACATAATTTTTCTCTCACAAAGTTTCATCCATTGCATAACAAGAGATCACTACTATCATGGACACTTTCACCGAACTAAATAAAAAGCTGGAGGACCTTGCTGAGGTATTCCAATCTCGGATGAACAGGTTTGAGAAGTGCGCAGCACAATCGACTTCTGCCTCTAAGTCTGCCACACCTGCTAGTATTGAGAAGCTTAATGAGGACTATGTGGCCTTCAAGGAGTTTGTGGTGTCGACACTGTCTGCATTAAAACTCCAGATGGAGCTTCTCAGAGTCGCTCAAGATCGTCAGGAAACCCACTCTCGGAAGTATTGTTACTACATGGTTTGCCTGAAGAGAGTGAGGAGGATGTTCATAAGAGAGTCCTCCGGGTAGTAGGTGAGCAGATGAAGATCGCAGTCTCTGACCCCTCCGCTCTGGAAGCTTGCCATCGACTCGGCTCCCTCAAAGGCCAAGCCGGCAAGCAAAATCGGCCGGTGCTTCTGCGCTTCACTACACTCCGGCTGCGGGAAGAGGTGTGGAACTTTAAGACTTCACTAAAGGGCTCCTCGATGTCTGTCTCTGAATTCCTCACAAGATGCAGACAAGAAGTGTAGTCGGCTGGTAGGGAGCACTTTGGCATGACTAGTTGCTGGTCTATGGATGGAGTTGTAGTTGTCCTGTGCCCTGACAAGAGCCGCAAGAAAATCACTTCCATGGCGGATTTGCAGACACTTATCAAAAAGTTCCCTTTGTCTACGATTGCTGCGACTCGAAAGGGAGAGAGGTCTGCTACTAGTGCACCTAAAACGCGCCGAGCAGTCGCCGTTGCTGCCGTTGCTGCCGCTGCCGCAAGCAAACCCCGTGTGTAACATACGCCCAGAAGAAGGAGCAGACATCCGCTAAGGAAAAACCTGCACCCAAGCAGCGTGAGAAGCGCCTGATTAGCAAGAAGAAGTAGCTTCTAGTACCTTCTATTCGCTCCGTAGTCTTTTTTAGGGTAGCTTAAAGTTCGATATTTTCATTGTCATTCATATTACACAGTTTTGAGCAGTGGGTAGAAACTTCGTAGTGAAAACATAATGTATGGAATTTAATGCCATCTAGAGATAACATTGTAAAAACGAACCAGTGGTGAAAAAGTGACCGATATGGAAGACAATGTCATAATGTTAATATACTCATAAAGAAGTAAATATTATTCGCAGGCAACTTAAGGCTAGTAAAGGTGGCCTAAAACATAATATCTTGCAAAAACTGCTTTTTAATTTGTTTAGATATTAATATATTATCTTGACTTTAGTAGTTAAAATGGAAAAAAATACTACCATAGTAGAAAATTTAACAACTTTCATTGGTAATGAAATAAAATGGATACTGTTTTCTGAATTGCTCTCGGTTGTTTTTGTTTGCTAACAGAAAAAATTCCTATCTATTCGAATTTTGTGTTGCAGACGTTGAGTTGAGCGACTGCTCCTCCGTCGAAAACAATTGTGGGACAATTTGGTTGAGATAGAGGTGAGATAGAGACTCAACTATTTTTGTGGTTTGAAGATTGTTTTCGTGGCAAAAACTGTATTATTGTACTGTGAATAAGTTTACCAGTTATTTTTGGTAGTTGCGAGATATGTGGCATCAGAGAAGCTCATTTGCAAAAATTGCAAAAGTCTCGTTTGTTTGCAAATTTTCCATTGGAAGAAACCCGGTAAGTACCTACATAACCTAAGTCAATGTCGGAACACCATCGTCTCTAAGTTAGATAATTCTAAGAATGCCTTGTAATGGTAATACTGTAATGCACACGGAACTATTCATAAAAAAATCACACCTTTTGTATCTTTAGTACATGAAATTATCTGAAGCAACTTCTCAGAGTGATAGGTACTTCGTACATGGTACATGGTAACTTCACCTTGATGAAATGTCCTTGAAGGGGAATTATCATTCAGCTAACACTGCTGATGATGCAGGCTTGTACAGTACTACACAATTTTGACTACTTCTTATTGTAGCGCACAGGAAGGACAAGGTCAATATTTGGAGCCAATCATTGTTGCTTGCCTCACAATGTTTTCCTTCAATCTTAGAAAAGAAATGTATTTAACTATAAAATTCACGTCATTGGTCCTTCTCAACGCTAGGATTTAAGCCTAAGGACCTGTTTCGATTCATTTACAGTACACCCTGAGTGATGCAAAAGTCGCACAATGACAGCTTAGTAATTCATTTCCTTTTTCAGTTGCAGAGAATGGGTGCGAGTCACAGGCAATGAAGAGCTAGTATATGTGCCAATTCAAAAATTGCACATTAACAAACACATTTGTGAAAAACATTTCAAAAGGACTCAATTTAACAAAAAACATATACGGCTCAAAAGGCATGCTATACTATACCTTGCCTAAATTTGAAATCCACTCCACTGAGTGATGAACAAATGACAGAATTTCCACTTAAGGTGTGGAAGAAGCCAGGTAAATAATCTATTCATAAAACAAATATTAACATAATTGATATGCATTGCTTAGCTGTATCGTGTAATTTATCTGTCGGTTCTGTATGCTTGCTAAATGGGTGTGTAAAAATATTTAAAATTCAATTAAGTATTAAACTCAATTAATTTTGAAAATGTTTTCAGTTTCCCAGTCTGGAGAGGTGCAATCCACCAGCTACGCAACACAAAGACAAACCGATGAGTGGATTTCCAAAAAGACTGGTTGGAATTGGCTTGCATCCAGCGTCTTCCTGCCACTCAAAACAAAATTATACAACCAGAGTGTGTTACCAGTGAAGACTTATGGACATAAGCCTATGGGCCTCCTAAGAAAGCTCAATGTCAAGCAACGCGCTATGGAAAGGGCTATGCTCAGAATTTCTCTGCGAGATCGAATCAGAAATGATGAGATCCGTAGGTAGACAAGCGAAAGTCGTCGACATGACCAAAATGGGTGTCTGCAAATTAAATATATATAATGTATGTAAACCTAAAAGTAATAAGTAATAAAATAAAAGGCGAAACTACAACTTATTTTTTCGTCATAAAAAGTATTTGCAGAAATCCATGGGGTCTGATGAAATCCTCATCTACTGATGAGGTCATTCAATATTATGATCCAGCAACCTGATTTTCTTGATTCTGTAAAGTTTGCTTAGAACTTTTTGTTTTTTTTTCCTTATAAACTTAACTACTTATGTACCTTGGTGTGGTTTAAAATAAAACAATATTACGATATACATATGTAGCCTTTTGTTTTCTTTTTTATGAATAAACTAAACCACATTTAGGCGTACAGTAAAATGTCGATATTTCATGCGAGTACATCACTAGGTTCGATATCGATATCCATTCTACCATTATCGGTCATCACTATCTGTCAAGCTATTTTTGACAGAAAATATTGTTATGTTGGTAGTAAGTGGCTTAAACTCTTTGGAATACTGTGTTAGGAGTTCCGTCTCTTAAAACGTAGTGATTTTATACTCTTTGGTTTTGAGCTGTCATCCCATCTGACACATCACAGAGTAATTGATACTTTGAAATGTTTATTCGAGCCGAACATAGACTAATGCATTTGGCACATTCACACTACTGCGCGCTTGCGCGGCTCATGCACGAAGTAACGCACATACTTATGCTTTTAATTTGCTTTGCCTTTTACGTTTACGTTACTGACATTGTGATACTCTGTTGTTTTCGAAGGCTTAATTTAATTTAGGTTGATGTTTAGTTATTTATAATACGCTGTTCTCGCTTAGTTAATAATAATGCCAGCCAAGGTATAGTGTTGTGTCTAATAATTAAATTAGACTTCATATATTTTTTATTTATTCTATTATTTAACTGGTGTAGTTTATTATATCGCTATATTATTTATTTCTGATAACATATCTATTGGTTTCGACTTCTTCTCGCGCTCTACTTCGGAAAACTCTTTTGAAAGTGCAAACAGTGGGGACGACTCGCTGCTTGCTGACGGCAGTGGCGCTCCGCTTCACACTAAGCTGCAGTCTGTGTTTCCTTCTAAATCTCCCAATCTGAATCTAGTACGCATAAACGCACAAAGTATTCATGCTCATTATACAGATTTTCTAACTTCCTTTAACAACCAGCAGATAGACGGCATATTTGTATCGGAATCTTGGCTTAGCCCCTCCCTGTCTTCTACCCTTTACCCACTGTATGGCTTCAGACTTTTTAGGAATGATAGGTCTGGTGCCACTGGCGGTGGAGTTTGCCTTTATTTATGTAGTGGTATCTCCTGTAGGATTATAAGCCAAAGTGAGTGCCCTCAGCCCTACAAAAGCAGCTTTGAGTATTTATTTCTTGAGATCACTTTACACCACTCCAAAATTCTGCTTGGGGTAACTTACAGTCCGTCTTCCAACGTTAGCTACTTCAACGAATTTGAGTCTATCTTAACAGACTTTAGGCCTCTCTACGAACAAATTATTATCATGGGAGATTTTAATACATGTCTTTTGTCGGGCAAAAACCGCAGTAAAACATTAAAATCGCTACTCTCGGCTTTGGACCTTCACATTCTTCCACTTTCGGCTACACACCACCCTCCAAATAGTTGTCCTACTCTGCTTGATTTAATTATTGTTTCGAAACCATCTTCTGTATGCTCCCATGGACAAACATCAGCACCGTTTTCTTATCATGACTTGCTTCACCTTTCTTATAAATTTAGACCTCCTAAACGGCGCAGCTTCAGAGAATCGCTCGTAGCCTGGGCTGCCTGAGTGATCTTAAACGATCACTAAGGTTAAGCAACATGCGGCGCGTTCGGTCCATGGATGGGTCACCGTCTATGACTGACGCTGGTGGCATTTTTCCGAGCGGTTCCGTGCTTCGCAAGGCACGTTAAGCAGTTGGTGCCGGCTGCCGTCGATAGATGGCAGTCGCTAAGTCAAGTCAGAGGGCTTAGAAACTTCTTGAAAACTTCTGACAGTAAGACCAGCCACTAGTCTTACAAACCTCCACCAATCCGGACTTGGCCTCCGTGGTGGAGTATGGCCTATACCTTCCTCAGAGAAGAAACCCGTGCCCCTTGGTGGGGACATAATGGGTTGATGATGAAACGGCGCAGCAAGGTGATATTGCAGCGCAATTTCAAGGACATGGATGTTGATCGTTTGAAGAAAGATCTGAGAAGCCTCGACTGGGCTGTTATTCTGAATGCAGAGACCGTCGATGAAAAGGTTGAGCTATTTGTTTCTTTTCTAACACGCATTTACGACGTACATGCTCCCTTTAGGCAAGTTCGTGTCAAGCATTTCCCTGCTCCGTGGCTCACCCCGGCGATAAGAGACCTTATGGCGAAACGGAACCGTGCCAAGCAACGCTTTCGAAAGAGTCAGTCCGAAGAAAAGATGGTTACGTACAAATCTCTCCGCAACCGTTGTAACCGTCTATGCAGGGACGCTAAGCGACAACATATTCATTCCACAATTGAACAACTTCCTCCTCCGCAGGTGTGGAAGTTTTAAAGATCGCTGGGTATAGGGAATATCTCCAAACCACTGCTACACACTATTGACATTAACGCACTTTAATAAACATTTTTCTATTCCACCAGTCTTAATTGACTCCTTGACAAAATCATCCTCGATTACTAGACTCTCACACAAAAACTTGCCCGACTGTGACCCGTTTGTTTTTCGCGATATTTCTGAAGGTAGTGTAGAAAAAACCTTACTCTCTATTACTACTAAAGCTGTTGGTAGCGACGGCCTGAGTCGAGATATGCTGCTTCCAGTACTGGTTGACATTGTGCCCATTGTTACCCATATTTGTAACTTCTCTATTTCCAGCAAAGTCTTTCCATCTGCCTGGAAAAAAGCACAAGTGATTCCCCTAACTAAAGTCTCCAATCCTAGCTCTTTTTCTCAATATCGCCCAATTTCCATCCTACCCACCCTCTCCAAAGTTATTGAACACGAAGTGCAGACTCAACTTTACTCTTTTCTCCATAAAAATTCCTTGCTTAGTCCCTTCCAGTCTGGCTTCCGTCCTTCACACAGCACGGTGACCGCTCTTTTGAAAGTCACCGATGACATTCGACTTGCTATGGACAATAAACAGTTGACATTACTTACCCTACTTGACTTTAGCAGTGCGTTCAATTCCGTTGATTTCGATATCTTACTAGGAATTCTTCGTTCTTGCAATATCTCTGCACCTGCGTTGGAGTGGTTCCGTTCATATCTTCGCGGTCGAATGCAAAGTATTCGTGTTGACGAGACATCCTCAGACTGGTGCGAGTTGGCAGCGGGTGTGCCTCAGGATGGGGTTCTCTCACCTTTACTGTTCTCAATCTTTATCAATGAGATCACCCATGCACTCTCTTCCAACTTTCATTTGTATGCGGATGATCTGCAAATTTATACTCATTTCGATGCGGGGGCTGACCCCACTAACCCAGGTGCCAAGTATGAGAACGCTGTAAGGGTGTTTGCTAAAATTAACGATGATTTGTTGGCTGTTCGGGATTGGGCACGTGACTTTGGTCTTGTGGTTACCCCCCTAAAGTCTCAGGCGATCGTTATTGGTAGCAGACGCCTGCGAGATAGCTTCCTACAGCTGAGGGTACCCTCATTAGTTTATGACCATGTCGCTATCCCTTTTGCAGAAAAGGTAAGGAACCTCGGTCTTCTTATGGACTGTAATTTGTCCTGGCAGGTTCAGGTAAATGATATTAGCCGACGCATCCACTTTTCCTTCCACTCACTTAAACGTCTCCAAAATTTCTTACCTTTTAAAACAAAACTGATGCTTGCTCAGTCTCTCCTCTTACCTCTTCTAGATTATGATGATGTTTGTTTCATGGATGCTACTGAGGTTCTCGTGAATAAACTCGAGCGTCTCCAAAATCTTGCCATCAGGTACATTTTCGGCTTGAGGAAATATGACCACGTGTCAGACTTCTGACGCCAGTTGAATTGGCTCCCTATCAGATTGCGTCGAAACCTGCATATGCTGACTCTTCTCTTTTGTGTGCTGAAAAATCCCAATGCTCCGATGTACCTGCGGGAGAGATTCTCACTTCTGCCTCCGCGTACCAGACCACAGAGAGCGTGTGATACTAGAACATTGCAAGTCCCAGTCTGCAACACTGAGTTCTACTTCAACGCGTTCTCTGTGCGCTCTGCTCGCCAGTGGAACTCTCTGCCGAAAGCGATCAGGGATTGTCCAACTGTGTCACAGTTCCGAAGCAAACTGAAAGAGCACTATATCTCTAACCTAAAATAATTTTATTGTATTCATTTAACTTTATAATAGTAGTCTGTGCAATATGTTCGTATGTATGTTTGTTATTGTATAGTTTAGTATTATATACTTTTGTGCTAACGTTAGATATATATTTCTGGCGTTCTTATATCTATGTAGGCATTTATGTAAGTTGTATGTATATTTGTAAGTAGTTTATTATTATTATTATTTTTATACCTACTTAGGAGTTGTTATCCACTTCATCTGCCCTACCCCACTCTCTTTTTTAACATTCCAAAATTTCTGGGCTGGCTGGAAGAAATTTCTTTAGAAATAAGTCCGCCTTTGCACATTGTTTTTATCACAAGCCTGTTATTTAAGTCATATTATGTATTTTCTTTTGTGCAATAAAGTGTAACAACAACAATATAATTACAGGTAACAACAATACCACTACAAGGGACAGGCTTTCTCTGAGAGCTTTATTACATTATCATAGAACTTTGATCACAGGTGATGTACATTGCTGGTTTATAACATAATAAGGATCAAGACATTGTGTCGACACCAGCAACGGACATCGCCAAGGATCCTGCCTATGAGTTAGTGTAGTATGGTATGGTCCTTAAAGACAGAGTACGGGTTTTATTGTCAATTTGAGGCATACCTCACCACATTCACCACCACCACCATCACCACTCAGGTTTCTTTCACAGTTAGTGAGTGCTAATGCTACTATAGCCTATGTTGCCGGCTGCCGTCGATAGATGGCAGACGTTAAGCCAAGTCAGAGGCCTTAGGGAAGCTTGAAAACTTCTTACAGTAAGAGCAGCCACTAGTCTTACAAGCCTCCACCAATCCGGACTTTGCCCCCGTGGTGGAGTATGGCCGATACCTCACTCAGTGAAGAGACCCGTTCCCTCGTTGGGGACATAATGGGTTGAAGATGAAACTACGAAATATGGCAAAACTAGGTTTTCTGCGTTATCTATTGTTTATGCAAAACTACGGTCAGCTAGCTGTATTATATTGTCGTCATCGTACACACATATGATTTACGGCAATAAATATATTGATTGAAAAGTAGTCCTCAATATAAAAACAAGAACCGTTCCATATTTTCACGCAGCATAACTACCAAACCATTGACTTATTTTCCGTTTCGCAAACTCGACCTTGTTGACTCGTGGGCCAAACATTAAAGCAACTTGCGTGTAAGTGGCTGTAGGCAAGCGAGAGAGGTCAATATCCCGGCTCGGCCCGGGAGGCGAGATCTGTACAGGTCCCGCGGGACTCGCGCTGATTGAAAAAGAAAACAGCTCCGCCGCCGTGCGATTGATTCTTTGTGCCCGGACTTGTATATCTTGTCTGCGCTGGCCTGCGGGCACTCGCATCACCATTATGAACTGAATAATAGATCGGAACTTTTTTCTATTCATTTATGTTGATAGCAGCAGCACAAAACATTATAAAAACTAGTAATTAATGTAGGCCAAACATAGGCTAATTACGGATTAATATTTTTTAAACTAATCTTGTTTACGAAACACAATTTTAGAAACTCCTCAAACAGGCAATAAATACCTGGCTCATAAAAAAACCTGGCCTTGGTTGGTTAAAAACAATAAAATAAAAACAAAATTAACATGATTCATGGAGAATCCGCTACTTGACTCTTTTTTCAAGTAAGCCTTAAATGCTAAATATCTCTTCCATTAGACCAAAAAATATTTTAGTATATTTTTTGAGGACCTAAAAGCAACAAAAACATTATTTTAAAACGTTGTTTTGCTAAACAGACAAAAACGCGGTCCGCCATTTTTGTCTATGGTTTGAACTCCAAACTGTTGTAAACAAAGTTAGTGATGGAACTCGAATCAAAAATGACAATTCAAATCGACTCGAATCACCCGGAAGATGATCCAAATCATATTTATTATTTATTTATTTATTTATTTAATACCGCAATAAGGGCTTACAGTTTCCCAAAGCGCCCCTATTGCTATGATTACATAATAAACCTTATTATGCTATTTTGTTAATAGAGTCAACAAATATGTCGATATGTTGGACCTCTTTAAGAAAACGGTTGAGAAGAACAAGGGCTCTAGGCGTCGGCGCGTTGTTAGCGCTGCTGATTCGAATCAATATGTTGATTTAAATCAATATACTGATTCGAATCAATATGTTGATTTGAATCAATATGTTGATTCAAATCATTATTATGATTCGAATCGATACGATGATTCGAATCAATACGGAGACATCATATGCATTGAAAATACTGATAAAATGTACCTATAAAAATAATAATTTTCAATGTAAATGTTTCAATACACCCAATTATTTTCCATGTTTTCATAAAAATTTAGTTATTATTTTAATAAGTAAAGGTATGTGACCGTTATATGAAATTTATTTATATATTTATTTATTCAACACTAATTTTCACTTACACACATACACTCACACACCTACAGTACTTAAGGTCACAAATTTTTGGTACTTGAATCATGTAATGTAATTTGTTTTTGTCAACGCTTTTTCGTTATCACCGTGTTAAAATGTCTTCTGAAAAAACTTATCCAGCACAACTCTTTCAATTATTCCACTCTGACCAACTGAACTATGAACTAAAACTCTACTACTATTTTTATTTCTAACAGAGATATGAGGTAGTTTTGGGAAGTATTTTTGTTGAATGGTTTTGAAATGTGTTTAAGATGGTATTGGAATATTCTTAAACCATAATTTATCCTTGCACATTATTTGATAATGTTTAGCAATGTTTTGGACTGTATTTGGTATTATTTAGAAATCATCGATAAAAAAACATCCCAAACACATCCCAAAAGCATCCTAAAACATACCAAAACCATCCTAAACATATCCCTAAATCATTGCTAACACATTTCAAAACCATTCCAAATACATACTAAAACGCCTTAAGCGGTCGTCTGCGGCTATGTCCATATTTGCACAAAACAATATTGTCTATTGTTTTTCTAATACTGCATACTAGAGGTTAAACACAAACATCCTAAAACTATCCCAATTATACTCCCAAACATTCTAAACACATATCAAAACCGTCCCAAAAACATGCAAAAACGATCTTAAACACATCCCAAAACCATACTAAATTCATTTCAAAACCATCTAAACACATCCTAAAAAAACAAATAATACATCCCAAACACATTTCAAAGTGATCAAAACAAAAAGTTATAATCGAAAGTAGGTAACAATAATGCAGTGGAATGTGGAATGGAAAGAACCAGTTGACAAGTTCGGTTGGTCAGAGTGGAATAAGCCCTTTAAACACCAATTCACTTTAACCACTTTCTAAAAAACTTCATAGTTTAACATAAGAAAAAGTTAATACCTTATCAGTAACATAGAAGCAAGGACAAAACTAAAACAATAACTGTTTAAAAAAAAAATTCAACAAATTCTACTTGTCTCATCGGTCAGGTAAGATTGCCGCGCAATGAATAATTCGAGTAAAAAACTGATTCGAATCCACAATCTGATTCGAATCAACAAACTGATTCGAATCAGCGATCTGATTCGAATCAACTACTGATTTGAATCAACTCGACCATTCGAATCAAGCTTTGATTCGAATCAACTTAAATTCTCATTCGAATTAAGTTTTTACCGTCGTGATTCGAATCATTCGAATCAAAGGTGATTCGAGTCCCATCACTAACAAAGTTTCACATTCAATATAGGTAGAGTTCGTGTTCTTGCCACGAAGGAAGTAGGAGTTAATGAATGGCTTTTATTGTTATTTAAGGATTTTGGTGAAACGATCTTTACCTAGTCCTAGAATCTTAGTGATCTGTGAGCATAGTGAAATAACAACAACGCAACCATGATTTCATCGAGTTTACATGCAAAATATAGCAATTATCATTATTCGAGAATGCAAAAACACGTCAATAAAGACCGCCGGAAAGTCGCGGATTCGTGTAGGTACCTACCCAGTGAAATAAACATACGAAAAACTTGGCTCAAACTTGCCAAGAGAGACCCCGATTCTTTATCGACTGAAACTTGGGTGTATTTATGTGAAGATCACTTCAATGTAAGTCCTGTAATATCAATGTACACAAACTGTTTTTAGCTGTAATAATGCTTGGTTTGATTTGATTTGGATTTGGCAAATCGGTACTATCAGCTTCCACCAATCCAGCGTCCATGATTGCGCTTATCAATAAAATGATAATACAATAACTGCACAAAAAGAGTTTTTGCAAAAACACTAAATCCAATCCAAATCACAATCGAACCTACGCACGCAAGACTGACAGATGTTTGTTTACAACCAAAGGTGCTTTCAAGATGGCGGATCGTGTTTTCACCGTTCCAATTTAAAGGCGAAAAATATTTTTTTAATTTTCGAATTTTGCAGCCATCCTGCATATTTACTTAGCAAAGTCAATATATTTCGGTTTCTTACGTTAGATACTACAGGAAATATCCATTTATCGCGTCAAATTTGATATGAGGCAAGTAGCGTATTTTCGGCGCGTATGTGAATGTGAGTGTGAATGTGTATTTGTGGGTGTATGTGTGTGTGTGCGTGTGTGTGTGTGTGTGTGTGTGTGTGCCCCTTTTGAACAACTGACACTGTCAACAGTAGATCAACAGACTGTTAGCGTACGAGAAACCGGGTGTACGAGACTTATTTGCAATAACATGGCTCTATAGGCCTCCCTACCAGTGATTACAGTTTATTTGAAACCATATTAGAGGATGTGTTAAAGGTAGCTTCTCGCAGCAATAAGAAAGTCATAGTCTGTGGTGACTTCAACATTGACTTGATGGCAGACACCGCTTTAAATACAAAATTGACAATTATTTTCAAGTCGTTTAATCTAGCAAATATTTTTTTGGAGCCTTCCAGGATAACTGAAACTACTGCCACCTGCCTAGATAATGTTTACTGCGATTGCGATTTTTCAGATTATTCTACAGTAAATTGTCTAAAGTCAGACCACAGCTGAGCGGTCAAGTTGTGCATTTTGAAATAGATACAAAAAAGGCCGAACCTGTTATCCTCTGCCGGCCCGTAACAAGTAAAAAATTAGTTTCATTTAAATCAGACCTAGAAAGTAGTATAAGGACTCAAGAAAATTATGAAAATGCTAATGATCATTACAAAGAGTTATTCGAAGTGGTGTCGGGTAGTTTTAAAAAGATTTTTAAATTGCGCCATCTAAAAAGCAAGGACAATAGAGTAGGATTCAGTGAATGGGCTACGTCAGGTATTCGAAAGAGCAGAGACACACTTTATGAATTATATGACAAAAAGACTTATACATATGACGCCAACTTCATACAGTACGTAAAAAAATATTCAAAATTATTTAAGGCCGTCTGCAACATAAACATAAAGCTAAATGCGATCATTTAAAAGGTAAAATCCTACAATCACCGAATAAAGTAAAAACAATTTGGACCATAATAAATAGAGAAACGGGTAAAGCAAAGTTAGGAGACCGAGATATTTCACTTAAGATTGATGACAAAATAATAACATCAAATGAAGGTATCGCTGCAGCTTTCGAACAGTTCTTCACTAATGTCCCAATCATAACTAAAGCTCCGTTAGACTCGTCACCTGATCATGCGGCGACATTATTAAGGGACAATGTCCCCGCATGCGAACACGATTTTACGTTTAATTACATTGAGCCCCATGACATTGTTAAGAATTTTAAATTATTACATCTTAAAAAAACCGAGGACTTATGGGGTATGTCAGTAACAATAGTTAGTTCAGTGATAAATATCCTAGCTTTGCCGTTAGCACAGATTTTCAATAAATGCGTAGATGAAGAATTATTTCCAGACCTCATGAAATATAGTAGGTTAGTACCCTTATTTAAAAGCGGTGATAAACAAGATCCAACAAATTTTAGACCCGTTTCAGTCCTACCAGTATTAAGTAAAATATTTGAAAGAATTATCTTAGATCAATTACTTATTCATTTCAATAATTACGAACTCCTCCATAGTCAGCAGTTCGGTTTCATTAAAGGGCGGAATACAACAGACGCTGGGGTCATGTTACTTAAACATATTTTCAGTGCGTGGGAGGATCATAATGATGCGATAGGAGTATTTTGTGATCTGTCAAAGGCTTTCGATTTGTAGACCACAAAACATTACTCTCAAAGTTAAAACACTATGGAATAAAAAGATTAAGTCTAGATCTTTTAAAATCATATTTAGAAGAAAGGGTTCAAAAAGCAGAAATAAATCGTATTAAATCGTCAGGCTCACTTGTAAAAATGGGAGTCCCGCAGGGATCAATCTTAGGGCCGTTCCTTTTCCTAGTCTATGTAAATGATTTACCGTTTTTGGTACAAAAAAATATGTGAGATAGTGCTATATGCTGATGACACGTCACTTGTTTTTAAAATAAAGAGACAGGAAAATAATCTTGCCGAAGCAAATAATGCTCTCTCGCACGTTCTAGATTGGTTCACAGTAAATAATCTATGGTTAAATTAAAAAAAGACAAAATGTATGAAATTTACCCTACCTAACGTAAAATTAGTTGAAAACAACATTGTAATTGAAAATGATAAACTAGAATTTGTTGAAGATACTGTATTTTTGGGCATCACAATCGATGCCAATGGGGTCCACATATTATAAAATTGGCACATAGACTAAGCTCCGCAGCATATGCCGTGAAAAGAATTCGAGAACTTACTGACGTTGCAACTGCTAGGCTTGTTTATTTTAGTTACTTACATAGTATTATGTCCTGGCCTAGCAGGGAGCGCTGAAAATGTCATCAAGGACCTGGAAAGCATTATCAGTGGCTTTTCATCAATAGGACTATCACTAAATTTTAATAAATGTGAACTTTTTTTCTCTGAACTCCTTTCCACTGACGAACGAAGCAATATTTCAAACAAATTCAATAGTCTCACTCCGAACATTTCAATCTTATCGAAAAACAATTTGACTCTCCTTGGTGCTCCTATATTCGAAGAAGCTATTCCAACTTTCCTAAATTCTAAAATAGACAACTTTCACAAGACTTCCGATCTCCTTTTCAAAATAAATCCTCACGCAGCCATTTTTGTATTACGTCTATGTCTTTTCGCTCCAAAATTCATGTATCTTCTCCGCTGCTGCCCATCTTTCAAATTTCCAGACACAACCTCAGCCATAGACGAAACTTTACAAAAAACTGTTAGCAAAATTTTGAACATCACTTTTTGTTCCCAAGCGTGGAGACAAGCAGTTTTGCCTGTTAAGTACGGTGGCCTTGGAATCCGCACTACTAATAGTCTGGCGCTCCCAGCCTTCTTAGCTTCCATTCACAGCACTCACACCCTCATTGGCGGGATACGTAATTCCCCAAACCCTGCCGATGTTCGTGTGGCGTGCCTAGAGGAGGCGGAGTTTGCTTGGCGCGCCAGTAATGTGGACGCTGACGTACCTACTGAAAAGCGCCGCCAACACAAATGGGACATCGTTGCAGAAAGATCCGCCCATGCAGCGCTTCTCGAGCAATGCTCGGAGATCTCCGAGCGGGCTAGATTGCTGGCGGTCTCAGAGAAGGAGTCAGGGCACTGGCTACGAGCACTGCCATCCCGTAACCTGGGCACGATGCTGGACCCCCATACCCTAAGGTCAGCAGTTTGCCTTCGGGTTGGGGCCAAAGTCTGTGAGCCTCATGGCTGCATGTGTGGTCAGGTTGTGGACGCTCTTGGCCGCCACGGTCTCAGCTGCCTGTCAAGTGCATCAGCCACCTGCCGCATGAGCCGCCATGCTGTCATCAATGACACATTCCAGCGGGCTTTGTCTTCTGCTAACATCAGCAGAACGCTGGAACCCCGCGGAATGTCTGCACCAGACGGCAAAAGACCCGATGGGGTGACGCTAATGCCCTGGCGGCTAGGCCGGCCTTTGGCGTGGGATGCCACCATCGTGGACACCTTGGCGCCATCCCACGTCAGAAGCTCGGCAAGAAAGGCTGGGACTGCAGTTGACCGGGCCCAGCTGGAAAAGTGCCGCAAATACGCCTTCGTTACTGTTGACCACGAATTTGCGGCACTTGCTATGGAAACGCTGGGCCCATGGTCCTCTGACATGAAGGCTTTCATGAAAGAGGTTTCAAAAAAATTGGTTCTGGCCTCCGGCGACCACAGGGCGGGCGAATACTTTGCCCAAAGGGTCAGCCTCGCAGTACAACGGGGCAACGCTGCGTGCATGCGGTGCACCATGCGGGGAGTAGGCGAACTCGAGGGGATTTACTATTCCCTTTTATATAGTTTTTTAATTTTAATATAGTTTTAATTTTAGTATAGTTTTAATTTTAGTATAGTTTTAATTTTAGTATAGTTTTAATTTTCCTACAATGTACGATGTATCTTTTCCACAACATTTTGTAATTTTTGTTTTAATCGAGCATCTCAAATAATTTATTGTTGATAGTGTCAGATACCGTATTCATGGCTCTGTGGCTCTGCCAATAACTCGCCAATAATGTCCTGTAGGTCAGGGTGGAACAAAAATACTATGGGTCCGGGCAGCAGACATTTAGACTATCTTCATCTTGCAGAAGAGAGCGATCCGATTTATTTACACGCTAGGTAGTAGGGACTCGCTAAGAGATTTTTTCAAAGAAACTAACATCTTAACAGTTGCAAGCCAATACATTTATGAAAATATTATGTACGTTCGGAAAAATATTAGGACTTCGAAACTCTTGGTAGCCATCATAACGTTAATACTAGGAATAAACATAAATTGTCATTTCCACGATTTAGACTTGCAAAAGTTAATACTTCCTTTATGGGGCACTGTATAAGGTTCTACAACAAGATACCCCAAGATATATTAGAGTTACCCCCAACGCGATTTAAGAATTGTGTTAAGAACACTCTTTGCAAAAAAGCTTATTATAAAATCAACGATTATTTAGAAGACAAGGACGTATGGCATTAAATAGTAGTTTAATATTAAATTTAATCAGAGGATAAATGTTTATAGTGTTCAACACATCCAAGATATTATTTTGTATGTTTTATTTGTATTAGCTTTAAGGTGATTTGAGAAAAGATTATCAGAGTGGAGTTTTTTTTTCGCTGCCTTTTTCTCCACTACAGACGGCCCCAAGGCAGCGGCTAACATTATACATAACTGTATGTACATTGACATTCAACAAGCAGAATGTAAATTCTTTACGTTGAAATAAATTCTTGATTCTGATTCTTGATTCTAGGTTTCCTAGTGTAAAAAATCTTTCATTGTAATAAGAGTGGTTCGGGTTTTTAATTGCTCTTTTGAAATTCATAACGCAAACGATTAAGGCGCTTCGCAATTATACAACCAGCACGGTGACTCTTACCAGCAAAACCCCTTTGATGTCTTACCCCCGAACTTTGCAACTTGCACCGCCCGAAACGCAAATCAGGCTGATGATGTTGACAACTAACTCGGCGCTGCACTCCGCATCTGTGCTGTAACAAAAACTGGGGGCGGTACTCTCGGGCGGGTGGCGGCAAACACGGTCCGTTCCGGCCGCCTCGTTACCGCCCTGGCCTTGTCCGACATTTGCGTAAGCTCGCGCTGTCTCACTCGCAGACGAGATACAGAAGACTCGCGGTAGAACAAGCGATATCTTGCAGATTATGCCACTTTGGTTGCAAATAATGACAATTCCAGTTCCTCGTCTTGGAATTGCATAGAGCGCCTTTCATTATTTTAGTTTCGTTTTCTACTTTTCCGGTTAGTTTGTTAGTTTTACCTGTTATTTTCGGACTTAGTCCTATATGTAGCCATGAAAATAGTAGGGCTGTGAGATAATTCTAAGCAGCCTCTTTTCAGAAAACCAGCATTCTCGATGTCTTTCATCATCAACCATCAAAATGTTTCCCTTTTGAAGTACGAAACCCTAAAAACTGGAAATTGTATCATACCTACCTAATTTATACTAACGTCCCAGGACATAATTTGAAAATGGCAAACGTAATTTTTTCAAACCTGCATGACAATAATATCTAACATCTCTTTCAACTCGTACTTCTGTTGATAAAATGTGATTTGTCGTTCTGGGCCGGCGGACCACCGACCACCCTGTCGCGGCAAATTGGACGCGAGTACACGTGCATTGTGTCGTGGGTGTACGTATAAATCGTCTTTTGTTTTAGGGTTTATTTGCAAAATGAAGTCGTTTTGTTTGACGGCTGTTGGTGCGACCAACACGGGTACGGTTTTGGCTAACAAAGTCTGCTGTTTGCTTTGTCATATCAGCTGTTTTGTACATAACATCTGGCTGGAATCATGCTGCGGATTTGTTAACGGTTGGATTGGGTTAGGGGCGGTTGTGCAGTTGATATGTATGTGTATACTTCGATTAAGATACTTTTTTTAAGTGTTGCTGTATTTTTTCTTTATTAAACTAATTGGCACACTTCTTTGAAATGGATTGAGTAGAACATGGGTGGTAGGATGACACAAATAGGGTGCCTATTGGTGTGTGTCATGTAAGCTATTGTATTGTGTGCTAGACTCGAGAATCTTTCTAACAGAGCTAAGGTTTTTGTTAAACGGAAGTCTTCGTAATTTTTTTAAAACGGAGTGACAATAACCAGAAACTCAAATAAAACAACGTTGGAATATCAAATGGCCAATGCAGTAACGTAAACGATAAAATATTAATATTTGTACAAGGCCGCCTGAGTAATTTTAAAAGATTACAAAGGTTAAGCAATAGAGAGCGCGTTCAGTGCATGAATGGATGACCGTTCTATGACTAACGCTAGATCCGTGCTTTGCAAGGCACGCTAAGCAGTCGGTGCCGGCTGCCGTCGATAGACCGCAGTCGTTAAGCCAAGTCAGAGGCCTTAGGACGGCTTGAAAACTTGTGACAGTAAGACCAGCCACTAGTTTTACAAGCCTTCACCAAGCCGGACTTAGCCCCCGTGGCTATGCCATCAACAGGAAAGAGACCCGTGCCCCTCGGTGGGAACTTAATGGGTTGATGATGATGACCTACCGTAGCCAGTAAGTAGGTAGCGTCAGTAAAAGCAAGCATGATTTTTAGTGAGCCATGTTATTAACACTCCCTAAATTGGTGTTTGATACACCTTTGGCTCAACACCGTACACTTTGACGAAATGAAGACAAATCGTCACTCGGAATTCGGTGCGCATCCCGGCCGGAGCGTGACCCAAATTCCCTTTAAAAAACAAAGAAATAGCAATGACACGTGATATGGGCAGAATTCTCTCGAAATGATGAGGAAAATACATTTGCGTTCGGGAATTGATGAATCCAATAAAAATATATCAAATGCGTGAATCTAAATTGGAGAGGTAGTATTTTTCGGACTGATTGTATCAAGATCATACTATTGTGTTAGATTTTTTAGTCGCCAATGATTAGACGCAATACCTACGTCTCTCTACAAATAACATGCCTATAGATAACTTCAAGCGCTAATTCACGTAAACACCTTAGACACTCACAATACACTCACAAATACATACTTACAGATACATTTATATATATTGACACACATACTTACACTATCATACACTAACACTGGCTCAAATATTGAATTTAACAGAATGAGTTCATAGTTTTAATTTCCGCGCATTATTTGAGAAAAATCATATACAAGCCTTGGCCACAACTATGCATTGATGGACTCACGTATGTGTGCCTCGGCTTCGCCTTGGCCCAAATTTCCACGTTCGTCTATCAATGCCTCTTTTGCTGGCCGCTACAGTAATGTACTATTATTCCAAAAACAAATACACTTACAAGAGTTGTAGTGGTCTCCACACTAGGCAAGAACCTGTATATGTAGTTGTGAACTGGACAGAAAAACAGAACAAAAGTTGAACAATCTCTCATCATCAACCCATTGCATCCCAACCGAGGGGCACGCGTCTCTTCCCTGAGGAAGGTATAGGCCATACTCCACCACACCAAGTCCGGATTGGTAGAGGCTTGTAAGACTAGTGGCTGGTCTTACTGTCAGAAGTTTTCAAGCCGCCTTAAGGCCTCTGACTTGGTTTAACAACCGCCATCTATCGACGGCACCCGGTTACCAACTGCTTAACGTGCCTTGCAAAGCGCGGAACCGCTCGGAAAAATGCCACTAGCGTTAGTCATAGACGATCACCCTACGCTACGTTTGCCGAGTCGCGGTCTCCACTCAAGAACACGTTTACCCCAGCGGTTATTGGTTCTTCGCGAAATATGGCCAGCCCACTGCCACTTCAGCTTGCTAATTAATTTTATTATGTACCATACAATTAAATTACTTACTTAAGTGAAATTAAAATATACAAGGATGAAAGTACATAGTAGTATTATCGGCTTTGGTGTGGTGAGAAATAAACATTAAATTTAGAATAGAATAGAATAATCTTTATTTGGCACATAAAATTACATTAAATGTATAAACTTAACATATTAACAATTATTATATGCATGTGTACCAAAAAGGTCTCCGCTCAGCTTTATGCCATGGTTGGGCCATGGCGCTGATTTTCAGCGGATGCATTACACTTACAAATACGGTAGTTGACACGACCAACAATAAATTATTTGATATGCTCGATTAAAACGAAAATTACAAAATACTTCGGAGAATGTATATCTTTTAGTCAATTACTAGTTATTACAATTTTTAAATAGATGAAACATAAAAATAGTGCTCTGAAATGTGACGTCACAAACTGGCATTTCCATACAAAATTCTGTTTTAAAAGTAACATATTTGGCATTTTGTCAACTACCCATTTACTAATACTAGCTGACCCCGCAAACGTGGTTTTGCCAGATAGGGGTATGAAACACATATAACAACCTATTCTTAGACATACCAATTATACATATAAAATTTCATCTAAATCGGTCGAGGCGTTTCGGAGGAGTATGCGCACTAACTCGGTGACACGAGAACTTAATATACTAGACTAAGACGCAATAACAAAAGTACGGAACAGTTATACTATAGGTCTTTTTGCTTAATGAGTAAATATTTCTTATATTTTAATTTAAAACAGCCTACTGAAGGGGAATGTCTAATAGGGGGAGGGATATTGTTCCAGCACTTCGCGGCGCAGTAACGGAAGCTTACTTTCATTTCGTCGTTCCTAATGATTCGCCCACATATACACAACCCGAAAAAAAACATACTGAGGCTCATAGTACCAATCTACAGTGGCTAACAGTGCTGTGGACCCTCTCGTAGAGCGTAATGGTTTGTTATTATTTTTTTGTTAGCGTTTTCAAAAGGCTCCATATCTTTTCACGAGCGTGTATTGGCGGCTTACGAAACCTTTGAGAGCCCGAAAAGCCTCGACTCACGCAGCCACCTCGTGACCTCGAGATACTGATATTTACAAGGCAGAAGGAAAGCTTAGAGTCGTTTGATGTTAAAATTAGACCAGTAACTAAGTGCCTCGCAACCGGGATACTGGCTTGCCTTGATATCTTGTGAACAGATATAAGTAGTCTTTTATGAGGTACTCAAACCTTTATACCGAAAAGTCTCGTATATTTTCGCCTTCTGCGAATTTGTTTTTATCTCGAAAGTGATGGCTAAGTATTCATTTAATTTAGAAAGGAAAATATCACGTTTGTAAACTCATTTAACAAAATCAGTTGTTCGATCCCAAACTAGGAACATCAAAAACATAAAAGTAAACACCAGGTGAGATATTTTACCAATCAAATGCAAGAATCGAATATACAAAGCCTATGCTGATACATTAAGGTTGATTTGCGTCAACAACAGACCTACGAGTATCTATCTGTTTATTCAGGGTTAGGCCCTATCCAGAGAATAAGTTCAAAATCGTCTTGCACCAAGACATTTAAAGAGGTATGATAAGATGTATTACTGACAACCATTTTAATTACAAAAAAAAAGTCACGACCGTTATCCCCGAGGGGGTAGGCAGGGGCACAAATCACTAGAATTTTAAAATTTCAATTAGTTTCCTATTAATCTATTTATTTATTTAAAGATCAACGGTGAGCCAACAGCTGTTACAATAACATTCAATCCAATATAGGGAAACAGAAAGCCAATCACAGGTTTACACTTATAGCATACACTTTAGAAATAAGATTCTTAAACTTAATGTGCCAAAACATAGCTAGCTGCACAAATCGCTCACATCATTTAATAAATTTGGCAGAGTAAGTTAGAAGTTACAATGCAAGAGAGAAAAAAGGCAAGCATAGCAATGCGTCTCATTTAATTACTAGACATAAAGTACAATGCAATAATATATATTTTTTAGTATAAAAAGATAAAGTCAAATAAATAATTACGCAAATAAAGTTATTTGATTGATTGATTGATCAAGTAAAAAAAGAAAAAGACAAAGTTAAGTAAAAAAAATAAAAAATGGGTTAATACAAATACGGCAAATTTAATTAAAAATTAATAAATTACTGAGTTAATTACAGTTAGCAACAAAAGGTGTATGTTCAGCATATGCCGCCAGATATACGACATGCCTTTCGACGGCCCTGTTTTTCAGCACTCACCTGCTTAATCAATTAACTATAAACTAGTTCCTTATCCTAACAATAAGTGTGACATAAATGAGTTGTCCAGTGATGTAAATCATGTGTCATTGTGATATACACCACATTTTCAGCACCCATCTGAATGATTCTAATTCTGTTGTTATTTTATTGAAGACAATATATTGAAGTGTCTGTGCTCCTTACATACATGAATACGTACCTATTATTGTTGTACGAAGGTTTTCCAGAGGAAACTATGCAAACTGGTGTAAAGCTATAAGTAAGCATGTCTCGTGTTAATTACACAGCTCATGTGTAAATATTTCATTTACTCACGCAAAGCAAAGTTTAATTTTAAGTAAATTAGCTCTAAGGTGATTTGAGAAAAGAGGGTCAGAGTGGAGTTTTTTTTTTCGCTGTCTTTTTCTCCACTACACACGGCTCCAAGGCAGCGGCTAACATTATACATAAGTGTATGTACAGGTCAGTTATCTAAAGCTGGCAGGTTCACAGTACTCACACTTATGCAATTTCACTATACAGTATGATTAAAAATAAATGATTTTGATTCAAAATGCGACTCTAGTTTAAGTGTAGACTAGAGTTAGGTTTTAGTAAGATGGGTGCGTTGTAGATAAAAAAATACAAATATATGTGTTACTTGTTATAATATATTTTTAGCAAATGCGAGCGAAAAGTATTAAAAATAAGGTGGAATCAATGGTCACAAAATAGTTTTAATTTTAATAAATTTTCACATGAACAAAAATAATTTCACCTAAGAAAATCTTTACCAAAACAGAAAATAATTATCCCAGAAATCCTCAACAATTTAATTATAATTTAATTATGTAACAAAGGGTCACGGACGCTCAGTGGTCAGTTACTGGATGAATGAGCCGATTTCAGATGAACTAAAAAGTTACTATGCCGCCAACAGCCAAATGTCAGTTTTTTTTTCAATACAATCTAACTCCGAAAGGACAAACATTTGGCTGTTGACGTCATAGTAACTTTTGTTCAAAGCGCTGAGATCTATTATATGATGTATCACACATGGCTATTGGGCTGAGGTCCAAATTGCATTCCTTTGACAGCCGTTAGATTTTTTTTTAGTCCCGTTTAGGATTGACTTATTTAATTATTAAATTTCTTATCCACACTATCCGATTCGTTATCGGAGTAAGTAAAACGTATGAAATATGAACCTGTCTTTCATACATTGCAGTCCGATACCGAATATCGGACCCGACACCAATATGTTTATGGTACCATCAGACGCCTGTGAGTCATCAGACGATAATGCTTGTATGTGTGCTATACGTGTTCTAAATTGTTTCTGTCTGCAAAGAGTCCGATAAGCGGTGGCCATTTTGGAAATGGCCGTATCGGAACGAGTTTGTTGGAAATATAATGAATGAATGAATGAATAACCATTGTGTGAATACTTATGTGAAATAAACTAAATATGTGAAAACAGGTCACGGTGTCGGCTATCGTCGTTAGACATTGTGGTTGGCTGGAAGAAATTTCCTACCTATATTACGCTTGTATTTTTGTAACAAATTTTCGTTCTTGTGTACAATCAAGTATGATACTGATTCTTAGACACCGATATCGCATCGGATAATCCGGGAATATTCGAATGTGTGTGTATCGTAATGTGCTTAGTAGTGAGTTGCACTGCTCTGTGTGCGCCATAAGGCAGCGACAAAGGGCGCGTGATGAAGCAATTCCCAAAATGGCCGCGCGATCAGTTTCAACCAAATAGAAGATAAAAGCGGGAACACATCAAAAATCACTTTCGCCGCAGAATCGCTCGATGCAATAAAAACCCGCGATCGCTCCCCGACAGGGAGGTAGGAGAGGGGACGCCCGCCGTTGCGTGGTTTATTCAGTGCCGCTGAAGTGTGATTTTAGGAGAGAAAGGGAATATAGGTACTTATTTTCGAAACAAAATGTTTACATAATCTACAAAATAACTAAAACTAAACTGTACAAACTTAACTAAAGACAAAACCAATTACGATAAATAATACTTAATAACTAATATAAACTAATTTTTAAATATGTATATAGAGAAATAATTTGAAATATATTTTACATGGGCGAGCTTAATACTAAATAGTAGTTTCTTCCAGCTAACCTTTGGTGATCAGGATAATGGATGGGGTAGTGCCGGAAGATATTGGAAAAAGGTAATTATATAAACTCGAATTTCATGTTTCATGTTTATATAATTACCTTTAACATTTAACAGTTGGGCTAACCTGGGCATCCCACATTACCTGCCCAGCAGAGCTGTTGGTCTGTCAGTAACTTTCTGATTTTAGTTTTTTTTTTGTGTGTTAGTGATTGTTTTGTTAAATTTATGCAAATGTAGCCAGCACAAACGAACCTATTTAATTTAATTTATTAGGACTACCAACAAGATATACACCAATACATTCACAACAGGCAATAGACTAAAAATAAGCTAAGTGTTACCTCACTTACAGGCAGCCACAACACGTACCGTTAGTATTAAGTTGCTTGAGGACTTAATGCATAAATATAGTTTACACTGGTTTTACAGTTTCATTATTTAAGTAACTAACCCTATTAATATTATTTATGGAAATCGGATCATTGGTTAAGGTGCTGTGCGGGACATAGAATCGGACATACTAACATACATACACTTATTTTGTTCTCCGCGGCAGTCGGGTAATAAGTAATAAGAAAAAGACTTAATTTAGGAAGTTATTGTTATCATGATGCAATAGGTAGTACGCCATCGCACGAGTCACACGTTTTGTGGCGCCAAAATGTCAGAATTCGACAATCTGTGTAGAATCTGTGTGATTGCGCTACCTACGCTGCAAGACAATTTTGTATAGTATCAAGAACAACACAATTCACTTCACAAATCTCACATCACTGTGTAATAACTTCCAACACTCACAATTTAATTTAAGTTTTAATCATTATAAATATAAATTCTTATATCGGGCAGAGCTTCCACCCGATCACAGCGCCAGAACAAGACTGCCGGTTTATCGTCGAGCCTTCCCTTTATAGACTAAAGGCAAGCGCATGGTATTGGTTGGTCTTGGCGCCATTTTTTGACAAATCCGTTAAAAATGTCATTCTATTCAAATGGCTACTTTTAAAATAATGAACTATTAAAAATGATATTAAATACGTCTTATAAATTACCGGTCGTCCTGAAATTATGTTTTAGTGTTAAATTAAATAGAACCTTTGCCGCATATTTATCAAAAATCGTGACAATAGCGGTTTCAATCATGAGGAGTCCGCATATTTCGTAGCTGCATGGTCGCGCTACAGTAGGATTGACGAACGCCGGGTCTGCGCTCGCAATAAAATAAAAATAAACGTCTAACTCTCTCTTACACACTACGACACAGAATTGATCAACACTGCTGCAGATATAAGGCTGTGATTGAAACGTATAGCGAGTATAGGGATTAAAAAAGTACTAGATAAAAGCCCAGCTATGCTTGGTTAAAATGTAGTCTAACAATTATATTCCCCATTGCGTCGATTTTATATTTTTGTGCAGCATTTAATTTTTGGTATTTTTCATATTTATGGTATTTGCTTTTTCTTTTAAAAAAATTAGACCTAGAGTTCATAATGGACACCTGTGACACGTGATGACATGACACCAACGAAACGTTGGTGACATTGACATGTTTACATCGCAACGCCGTTATATAGAAAGGCGTTAAGAAATTGCGTTAAGAATTTTAACATTGAAAATACTCGATAATCCGAATTTTCCGCCTGTAAACTTATAGGCGGAAAATTCGGATTATCGACATTTGTTGACATTATTGACAATTGTCAACTCAGATTGACTAATTTTATAATATTTATTACCCTCTTCAATTTGATGTCCATTTCATTCGAGTCTACCGTAGACCGGTACAAAATTCTTAATAAATGTAATTTGATAAAAAATGCACAGACTTTGAAAGGTTCGTTTGATTGGCTTCATATTTTTGCGGCTTACTTTAGGTATTACTAAAGCTTACATAGGTTTTATGAGCATTTGCGTCAACGGATTATTTTTCATTCAAAACTTGTCGATTTTTTTTTTCTGAACTTAATCCCTCCGCGGGCCGCGCGGAGTACGTGAAATTTAAACGTACACTGAATCGAAACATGAATAAAACATGAGGAAAGTGTGTCGAACCCCTGGACGCTGCGTGCCGGCTAGCTCACAACTGCGATGACCTTTATTGCCTTCTGATAAGACCCTTTTCCCGGCTGTTGAAAGGCCAATAGAGAGAAGGGTTGTAATATTTTTCAGCATAATTTTTTATAGGAAAAGATATTGGGATTATTTCTGCGCTATATTTTCCAGCGATGGGTTTAGACCGTATTGAGTCGGGTGTAATAGGAGCCGGGTGTAATAGAAAGAACTTGACATTTCAAAAGTTTCACACAATGTTCATTTTTAGGCGATATTTCGGCAAGCATGGCAACGCCGACGCGTTGAAATTTTTTTTCTACTTCATAGCCACGAATGACTTGAACTTCTTTGACAAGTTATCCGTGAAAACTATTAGACCTACATTTTTTTATCTTTTAGCGAGATCTCTCCAACGCGATCAATTTTTATTATTGAATATAAAATGTAACAATAGATTGCGGTTGTAAGATAGCCGCACCAAAGCGCATTAGTGTCTCTAATTATTTCCCTCGAGCACGCAACGCGCCGTGGCCGGGCCGCGTGCCGCGTGCCGTGTGCCATTTGTACCGCGGGATAGCATCGCTGCCGGAGATACAAGGCGGAGATAGCCCGCCTACCGACATCCTCACCATTCCATTTGCGAAGTAGACTGGGTTACTCTCGAATGATTAAAATGAACTATATCTCAAGCCAACATTGTATCTATCTTCTTATCACGAGTAAAACCAACTGCTCAGTAGTTCTTGTCGCTCGCGAACTTCATCCCACTTGCATGACAAATCACAAGGCTCGCATACGGTCGTCCAGTTGAGTAGAAAGCGAGTGTATCACCTGGCTAGTTTAACTTCGTGTGACCTCGTGTTCTATCGAGTCGGAGTATAAAACTGAGCAAGTGAGCGAGAAAGATAAAAAATCAGGTTTATGGCGGAGAATGCAACGGAAAGTAGTCTTTGTAGCGTACGTACATCGTACATCCAAGGTCGCTATTTGAAATGTATAAAATTTCAGGCAACTTTATTCTCTTCTCTATATTCGCTATAGTTATCACTATGTGAACAAGCGAGTGAGATGAGCTAAAGATAGGTGAGCGATTTAATCTTTCCAAAGGCCTGTCACATTTATGGCAGACGAATGAATTAGGTAAGTCAAGTTATCCATCAGACCACTGAGACATAGTTAAAGATGGCATAGGCTTATCGAACCATTTCATCATTTCAGATGCACCGACGCTAGCAGCGTCTCTGATATCGTAATCTGTTCATTTATCCAGAGGTACACACAAATTATAAGACCGACATCTCTATTAATTATATAGGTATTTATTTGCTTTATCACTTTTCAAGCAGAAGCAAGACACGAAGCAAGAGATGTGGTGGTGGGTTCGTGTCTTGCTCCTGCTTGAAAAAGTGGGAGGGAGGGCGGTGCATTAACTAACTGCATGGTGCTTCTGGGATTTTGGTGGAATATAGCAAAGTAATTTTAACATTTTAATGCTATTATGGATTTCCGCAAAGCAACGCCTGATTCCATACAATAAATGAAAAAAACATTGCATATAATTAAATTACTGATCAATACCTAACAAAATCAGTTAAAGAATATCACTTAATGCTGCTTTATTAGTTCTTCAATTTAGTACGGCTATAAAAGTTACTATAGGTTGCTGGAGACGACGAAATAACACAATTCTTGTTTGTATTCGTTACTGTATAGTTAGTGTTAGCCAATTTACATAACTGAGCTCTAATGAAAATACATTAACATTCTATTACTTTCGTTGTGGTCGGCTGTCGACACCGAGTAAACACTACAGAAGAGTAGCTTTAGTTCCGATTTGATATTCCATAAATGAAGCCTCAATTCATGGTTTTATCATATTACTAGTTTTTAACAAATAGAAATAAAACATGTTTATTTGTTTTCAAACACGGTGAAGCATTATAATGTGGTTATAACCACTTATGTCAAATTTATGACACATTTTTGACATCTCATTTAAATATGACGACAAAAATGACTGTCCCTCGGATTTTCAGGTAAGGCGTTTTCACGAACTAAGTTATGCCTTCGTAAGTCCCATCCGGACTTTTGCGAGTCTCAACTACTAGCCACTATGATTATGTCTCAACATAAACATAAATATTTACATACAGGAACATACATACATTGCTTCTGGCTCCACACTAGGATACCCTGTGTCGCGGGAATCAGAAACAGCGACATGACAAACATTTACATATCCAAGACCTGGGTTTTTTTTGTCCTCAGCCGGGGTTCGTACCCGGGTCCTCTTGCATGGTGGGCAGATGCACTAACCGCTGCGCCACAGAGGTCGTCTATAATTTAACGATATTTTAACTGCAATCAAGTTAGTTTAAAGGTCTGTATTATCATACTCAATCAGACCACAATCATCCACGATAAGGCACATAGGAATAACGTAGGATGGGGTATGGAAAGGACGCGACGAGTTGTAAAGAGTTTGTGTCGTCGCACCGTCTTATATGTGTGAGATATTGACTGTGATCCGGCAATAGCTCCTATGTATTTATTTTTTTTACAAATCGTAAGTAGCTTTACCGAGCCAAATTGTTACATTTTGGCATAATCTATATATATAAAAGGAGAAGCTGACTGACTGACTGAATGATTGACTGACTGACTGACATATCAACGCAGGGCCTAAACTATAAGGGTTAGAAACTTGAAATTTTGCACAAGGGTTTCTTTTGTAACGTAGGGGAGCACTAAGAAAGGATTTTTGAAAATTCATCCCCTATGAGCGTCAAATGGGGGTTCAAAGTTAGTATGAAACTTTTCCGTTTTTGAAGTTATTCGAATGAAATTTGGTATGAAGGTTCTTCATTTAAAATTATGAAACACGTGTAAAATGTTTTTTTTTAAATAATCCCTTAAGGGGGTAAAAGGGGGGGTGCAAACTTAGTATGAAACTTTGCCATTTTTGAAGTGACTGGAATGAAATTCCATATGAAGGTCCTTAATTGAAAGTCATGAAACATGTGTAAAATAGTTTTTTAAAAATCATCTCTTAAGGGGAAAAAGGGGGGTGCAAACTTAGTATGAAACTTTGCCGTTTTTGAAGTTATTCGAATGAGATTCAATATGAAGGTCCTTAATTGAAAGTCATGAAGACTTCATATTGAATCTCATCACATGTAAATAGTTATAGTTTTTTGAAAATCATCCCTTAAGGGGGCAAAATGCACCCCGCAAAGTTAGTATGAAACTTAGCAATTTTTGAAGTTATTCGAACGAAATTCAGCATGAAGGTCCTTCATTGAAAGTCATGAAAGACGTGTAAAGTAGTTTTTCGAAAATCATCCCTTAAGGGGGTAAGTGGGGGTTGCGAAGTTAGTATAAAAGCTCTTTTCCATGCGCTAAACGTATCCCTATCTTATTTGCAAACACTTAACTCAACTAAAGCCCACGCGGACGTAGTCGCGGGCAACAGCTAGTATATACATATTCGGAAATTCGCGCGTAATTTGACTTCAATAAACTCTTTGTACTGTACATCACATCATCAACCCATTTTGTCCCCATTGAGGGGCACGGGTCTCTTCCCTGAGGAAGGTATAGGCCATACTCCACCACGGGGGCCAGGTCCGGATTGGTCGAGGGTTGTGGCTTAACGACTGCCATCTATTAACGGCAGCCGGCACCAACTACTTAACGTGCCTTGCAAAGCACGGAACCACTCGGAAAAATGCTACTAGCGTTAGTCATAGAACGGTCACCCATCCATGCACTGAACGCGCCCTATGTTGCTTAACTTTTGTGATCGTTTAAGATCGCTCAGGCAGCCGGGGCTACGAGTGATTCAGCCATTCAGCAATTCAGACAGCATTTATTTTTCACAAAAAAAATATTACATTAATCATGTAATTGTAATAATAACTTCCTCGTACTGTAAAGTTGTCAAATTTGACAGAGGACATACTGTCAGATCATAGCCGATATGTCTTATGTTTGTATTACATTTTGTAAAAAAGTGACGCCGCGTCATTATTGGACCCTTCCTCGTCCCACGCCTTCTTGTGTGCCCACGCCTGAGATCTTTCTCCGAGGAATGTTAATACATTCTAATATCAAAATATTAGTGGTAAACTTTATTATTTTGCCGCCAACCGATTAAATTATCCAAAAACGGATATTACTGAAGAAATTTAATAATAATAAAAAATACAATATCATGGGATCAGAAGCAGTATATTTGCCTGTATGTAAATGGTTGATTTTATTAAAATAATAGCACACTTTTGCTAGTTTGAGGTTATTTATATTTACCTGGATGGCTAGAGGATTCTTATAACATCACACATATGTAAATAGGTTCATGAATTAATACATTTAATCATACATTCATGCTCATCAGCTGATTTAAATCCCACTGCAGGACAAATGCCTCCTTCATTGTTTGAAAAAAGAACCCTCAAAGCATTTAATTGCATTTTCTTTGGCAACCGCATAAAAAAGTAAAGTAATTTTGTTACAACCGTGATTCTGTAGATTGAGCTCTGTAATAAAATGCTAATCAGTTTCTCAGGGAGCTTTACTAACGCCATTGACGGCACATAACTCATCGGAATAAATATCGTTACAACTCCGCAGCGCTATCAGCTCAGAATACTTTATTAGAGTACTTACTTAAAATATGCTACGTACTCGTACTCGTAGTAGAAAAAAATAGTGAACTTATTGACACTTTGGGTTAGCTTTTAACTAAAATATTTCACTTCACCTTCAGCAAACCGTATTTAGCACAAAAAGTATAAAAAATGTTTCGAGGATCAAAAATATTTTTTACTTGTGTCTTAGCTAACATTCTTAAGTTAATTAAAGAAAATTTTACGTACTTACGTTCCATAAGAAAAATATGTAATAATAGCTGTTGCCCCAGACTACGTCCACGTGGGCTTTAGTTGGTAAAGTGTTTGCAAATAAGATAGGGATACTGCAAATAAGATAGGGAAAGAGCTTTCAATACTAACTTCGCAACCCCCTCTTACCTCCCTAAGGGATGATTTGCGAAAGACTACTTTACACGTCTTTCGAATAACTACAAAAATGGAAAATTTTCATACTAACTTTGCACCCCTCTCTTACCCCCTTAAAGGATGTTTTTTGAAAAACTATCTTACATGTGTTTCATGACTTTCAATGAAGAATCTTTATTGTAAATTTCATTTGAATAACTTCAAAAGCGGCAAAGTTTCAGACTAACTTTGCACACCCCCTTTTTACCCCTGTAAGGGATGATTTATTTTACATGTTTTTCATAACTTTTAATGAAGGACCTTCATATTGAATCTCATTCGAATAACTTCAAAAACGGCAAAGTTTCATACTAAGTTAGCACGCCTCTTTTTCCCCCTTAAGGGATGATTTTCAAAAAACTATTTTACACGTGCTTCATAATTTTAAATGAAAAACCTTCGTACTAAATTTTAATTGAATAACTTCAAAAACGGCAAAGTTTCATACAAACTTTGAACCCCCATTTTACCCCCTTTAGGGAATGAATTTACAAAAATACTGTCTTTATGCTCCCTTACGTTACAAAAGAAACCCCGGTGCAAAATTTCAAGTTTCTAACCCTTATAGTTTAGGCCCTGCGTTGATATGTCAGTCAGTCAGTCAGTCAGTCAGTCAGCTTCTCTTTTTATATATATAGATAATACTAGTAATAAACAACTGTTTCACTAAAACATTGTTTGGTGTTTGAGATTGTATCAAAATAACCAAATAATAAATTTAGTTTACGATACAAATCCGTGCAAAGTAATATGTAAAACTAATAAGTAACGCTCTGAACAGTTAAGGCCAGTTTCTGAATTGAGAATTTCGCTAAGTAACTAATTAGCTAAAGTGCTCGTCAAATTTCTTAGAAAAGAGCGTTAAAGAACGTTGCCTAAGTATTTGCTTGGTGAAATTCTTAATTCAGAAAACAGCCCTTAGTGACAAAAACATTCAATGATTTAGTTAAGCTATGTTAATTTGAAGAAAGTGCTTCTGTGCAATTCTTAAGTAAAGTGCTATGTAAATCCGTAGCAAAACTATTGTAAGCGATACTGCTTCCACAGTCAAACCCAGATTGGGCACCTATTGATATTTTTGGCAGGTGCTGTTAGTGAATTCAAATGTATTTATTCTGCCAAAAATATCAATAGGTGCCTAATCTGGACTGGGCTAGGTGCTATTAGTGCAGGTGCTATTTAGGCGGGTGCGCAAGCTGGACTAACACACAAATGCAACTGGTTTTTTTTAATTAGCCGTTTCTGTGTCCCACTGCTGGGCAAAGGCCTCTCCTTTAGATATCCACTGCACCTTGTTCCTGTTTATTAATAAATTAAAAAAAAAACCTACCCTTAAATATCAACAGATGGAAAACACTTTATTGCACATCCAGAAAAAAACAAATAACAATTATGTTGATCCTAAATTATTTATTAGAGCAATCATTGATAATTACAATAATCCATAGAGTTCGAACGTGACCTTGCGATACTTTTAGTGTCTGCTTAAGGCTGTTTTTACGTGGAATAATAATATGCTGTCTAGCTCCCACAACTTAACAATTTTATTTTCTACCTCTAAAATAAAATGAGTAAACTTTTGATGGATGTGCTCAGAGGATTTAATAATGCTATCAAGTCATAATAAGTCAATCACAGAAGTTTTAAATGTATTTTTGTTTACCTATACGCAGAATAGAATAGTATATTTATTGCTTATTGCAACATGGATGTTGCAATAATTGTAAAAACGTTAGTAAACTTTTAGTCCGGATCAACTTGTTATTGAAAAGTTTCAAAAAAGTTGATCCGTACTAAAAGCTTACAATGTGATGTGCTTACGAAAGTTTTAGTTCAAAAACGTAAGTATTTAAATTTTGGGGAATATAGTTAATTACGATTAGAATGAGTGTTTGACTCTGACACCTTGTGGTATATGAAAATCTGTGATACAGGTATCAGCGCTTTCTGGGATACATTTACATGTACTATAATAATAATTCCGGTTTGAATACCTGTTCTGGTAGAACTCCCGATCATATTGGCAAGGTGAAATTTATTACATGAAGGAATGATTCAGATATAGTTTCCAAAATTAATTACATGTAGTTTTTTAATCGAAAAGTTATTACAAAATAAGATAAGAATTCTTTATTGTACACAAGGAAAACAACACAACGTAAATTATTTACAAGGTATTGGTAACAGAAATAGCATATTAAGAGAAACATGCCTTGAATATACGCAATTTAATTATTCATCACACTCTCAGACCAGTTTAATCAAAAGCTCACTCATTTTATTGCAATCATAAGTGCTGATTTAGCGACCCAAAGTGGGTCTTGGCCTTCGACACAAGAAGTCTCCTGCTAGTCACCCGCCTGGACCTCACGCAGGTCCTTGGCCACTTCATCCTTCCAACGATGTCTGTGGCGGCCAATCGGTCTTTTGCCACTTGCAAGCCCTGAGTATGCTCTTTTCAGCGCTCGATCCTATTCCAATCAATTCAACGTAAAATTGTGCGAGCGAGATAACAAGCTCATCGTAAGAATTTTCTTAAACAAAAGTCGTACTATGGACGGCTTTCCCTCTAGGCGCTAATATAATGAACAAACTCTGTGTGTTATTTGCCCCTACTTACCTGAAAGCACGGTTAAGTCCGTTGCAACAATTAAGTCTACATTCGCGGCGGCGGGAGGGCGGCATGAGGAGTGGGGAGGAGGGGGGGGGGTGTACAAAACTTCGGCCATCCGAAAATTAATTAGGATTCAGCCGAGAGGTCTTTCACCTCGAAAGCTTATGGGTTGAGAGCATAAAACGAGATTTACCGTCAAACAGAAAACTGGTACTAAGATCCTGATAAGGGCTATTTTTCTCCTCAGAGTCTCTTACTTGCCCCGGACAAAACACGATGTCGTAAAACCTCGAAGAATATCAATTCGAGACTGTTTTGTTTTTAATTCTAAGAAAATGGACAAAGATAAGTAAATTGTTCCATTTCTGTTTTAATATTTTTCTCTGTTTATAGGATTTTTGCTAAAACTAATTTAAAAAATTTGATTTAATAAACTTAATACACACCTATCTTTAAGGAACAGACATCCCTGAAGTTTGTTCAATTTGTTCATTATTTTCACTAAAAAAATCTTTATCACAAAACAAACGTTTTCAAAACAAAGAAGAGGCCTATAATAGCATTTTAACCTTCGTCTAACAAATTACTCTATGCTTTACTCATTATAAAATACTTGTTTATCGACATCAAGGTCGAGGTCGACGATTAGATTTCGCAAGTAAACAAGTCGTAATTCTTATTACTCAAATCAATGTTTACTTCGATATATTTATCCTCAACCATAATTGATAAAGGAAGAAGTAAATCTCAGAGTTTATTAGGTCCCAAACGTGACAAGTGGCAAGCCTGTCGCCGTTATCCGGGCACCTAATAAACTCGGCAAAACGTGGGTCCAGTTCTAGAGACTGGTGCCTCTGCCTACCCCTTCGGGGATAACGGGCGTGAGTTTATTATTTATTATTTTAAATCTAAGATTATGACTGAATCACGGTCTACTAGTACTTAAAATACGTCAACAATCATCATCAACACATTATGTGCCCACCGAGGGGCACGAGTCTCTTCGAGGAAGGTTTAGGCCATACTCCACCACAGGGGCCAAGTCCGGATTGGTGGAGGCTTGTAAGACTAGTGGCTGCTCTTACTGTCAGAAGTTTTCAAGCCGTCCTAAGGCCTCTGACTTGGCTTAAAGACTGCGATCTGTTGTCGGCAGCCGGAACCAACTGCTGAACGTGCCTTGTAAAGCACAGAACCGCTCGGAAAAATGACACTAGCGTTAGTCATAGAACGGTCACCCATCCATGCACTGAACGTACCCTACATTGTTTAATTTTTGTGATTGCTTAAAATCACTTAGGCAGCCGGGCTACAAGCGATTGTATTTCGATATACTTTGATATATTTATCCTCAACCAAAATTGATAAAGGAAGAAGTAAAGCTAATATTATAAATGAATCAAGGTGTATAGTACTTAGAATCCGTCAACAAACATTTATGAAACAGTCTAAGGCCTCCAGCGTCGTAGATAATGCCGCACCGTTGGCTTATCGGCGGTGAAATTAACTAAATGAGTCGAATTCAAAGCGCGGGAAACTCGTTCCGCTGAAGCTCTCATTAAATTTCTTTTTTCCTTAAATAGTATTTTCATTAGATGTGGAGGGCTATTGAGAAGGTTTTGCGTCGAAAATAATTACTTTGGAGTTTTATAATTAAGGAAGTTGCAAGCTGATGCAGCGGGGAGGCATTTGTGATTCTTATCCTGAGGAAGAAGATATATATTCTTATTTATTGAAAAAACACAAAAACACTATACAACAAAACATGTTTCTGATCTAAAACTTTCGTAAGCACTACACAATCTGGTTCGCAATCAATGCAGCTGGTTCAGCCTTTGCTGAGGTATTTGCCAGCAGCGTTGATTTTCAGACGGCGCTTGTTTGTTCTATGGTGTTAACAAGGATGTTATAATCAAAGAGGATAGAGCACTACGAAAAACCTTCCATAGAAAACTAAACTCTTTGTCTACTAAAATAAAACACAAAATCGTATAAGTAAGCAACTAGAGTAAAGTGTCTAGAGCGAGAGCCACAAATTGAAGGAGTGTGTCTTACTCTTACTCATTTATGTGGAATACTATGACCATGATGTTGTAAAATGTAGGCCATGTGTTTGATCACCCAATGGTCTCTTTTCAGTTTTACTAAAAACGAAAGCTTACGTTTAAAATGGACATCAACATCACAAAATCCTGCATTTTGTGAAGCCTGCAAAAGCTGGTATTTTAGAAAATAAGATTTTAAACCTACGGTCTTACCTAGGTTAAAGGAAGATCCTGTACCATTTGTAGTGGCAAGTAAAAGGCTTCAAACCTCTGTAGCATACCTAAAGTTTGTACGTTTGTACATGAAAAGTTGCCGTTTGGTGTACATTATGCCAATCGATAGAAAAAATAGTTATCACAAACAACAAATACTCTTTGACAAAATGTCCCCAATTTATTACTAGTTGTAACGCAAAATACTTTAAAATTATTATAATGGACAATTGAATAAATTAAATTGTTTTTTTTTTATATTTTATATTTTCAAACGGGAACAACTCAGAAAGTATCACTTAGTTTACTTTTTATTGACGTGCTTACCAACCCCTTTAGGTACGTTGCACAGGACTTTTCTGTTACCTTTGTGTTTTGGTTGCTAAGAAGTTTATTAGAAAGTAAGTAATAAATAAATATTTACAGCCTGTGGCGAAAAAGTAATGGTACTAAGCGACGGAAGAAAATGTTGAACTGGAAGAACTACCAACGAAGCAACCACAGCTCGATGCAGGTGCCCAAACTGACTGAATGCACTCCCCAAAAGAAGAAGCTTTGAATATTATGTTTGAATAGAAAAATTGACAGGAGGTATAATAGAATATTTAATTTTATACTTAATAATTCTATTCTATTTTGTAATGTATATTAGCTTTTATGCATATTTTAAATGAAAAAAAAAACATTCAAATGTTTGTCATCAATCTAGCTAGCTACATGAGTTTTATTCGTATTGGCAAGTTAGATTTTAATATCTGAATTTACAATTTGTACACTAAAATTTGTCTGCAACAACATTTTTAGTTTTTAATTTAACCCTTGTCGAGACCAAGAGTACCATAATGATATAAAGTCCTAAATTGGTTCACTGAAAATAATTTTTAAACTTATGTAGATCAAAATATGATTGAGTTAATTCCGCAGAATGAGTGCGATTTCCGCGATAAAAAGTAGCCTACTGTAACTGATGATAAGAAATGTAAGAAAAGTTCACTATTAATAACTGTGAATACATATAAGTAAATTTCACTATTAATAACTGTAAATACATATAAGTAAAGTTCACTATCTTGCATGTATCCATATATCCATGCTAGATAGTGAACTTTACTTATTCTCAAATTAAAGGCCCAGACTCGAATCGATCCATGAATGTATGCTAAGTAATTTTTGTAGCAATATTACTCAAGGTTTTAAAAACGTATTTTAACATGGTCGAAGTTGAGTTTTATCTTTACTCTTCTCTCTTCTTTTCCACTACAAACCTTATTTGAGGGCAGTATGTAATGTACTGTAGGTACATTAACAGTCAATAAGCAAGTTGTAAATTCTATACATTTAAGTGAGTTATTTCTTTGTGTTTATTTTTGGATTATGACTTGATTTTGGCTTTCACTTTATAATGTTAAAACTTCGTTAAATGCAAATATAAGTATTATTAGGGTTCTTCAGTCAATGAATATACCTACCATTAGGTACTATGTCGCCCATTATGGAAGTAAATGCCCAAGTTACTCCTAAAGAGAGAACTTCGCTCGTTCCTTCCGGCAGGCTGCCCTTATGTTTCGTCCGGTTTTCATTGACATCAAGGTCACCCTACTGAGAAAGAGATGATATTCACTAATTCGAGCCTCCTTGTCAGGACATTTTTTTGTCAGAGTACTCAATCCTCTTTGATTATTACATCCATGGTTCTATAAGAATCGTAGAGTGCGTTTGAAATTTTTTTATTTTTATTTTAAAGGAGAATGGCAGGCTTCAGTGGAAGTCTCGTACACCTACAAAAAGTCGTGTTGAAACATGAAATATTTACATATAATAGACCATTGTATAAGAATTTGTTGCATTAATTTTCTTTTTTTTTACAAAGTTGGGAGTCATGAGTTAAACTTGTTTTTTTAAGAAGTTTGGAGGTTATGTTACGACCCCGTTTGCTTGACTGTTAGAGATAAATACCTACACAAATAACTGAAACAAATTCATTCTAATTTACAGACATACGTACATACCTATGTACATACATATATGTATAAATAAACAGTCAGATAAAAAATCAAGAAACATAATTTGAACCAAATATGGCAAATACATACTACCTACTGCTCAACTAGCAACAGCAGTTTTCTACGAGAAAAGCCACTTTCGCATGTTCTAAGATACTTTAGAACTCTCACCATAGTCATAGTCTACTATTACTACATAATATACTGCATACTTGTATAATTCGAATAACAAAAACAACTTTTTCATTAAATGGTGTTTATTGAGACAGATCTTATCTACATGTAGTACAAAAACGTACGAGGGCTGCTACTTATGTATGCGGAATAGAAAAAATAAACAAATGTATATTGCTAAACATGCTTTTATTGTTTTTCAAAGTATTCTCCACTATGATCGATGCACTTTTGCATTCGATGAAACCAATTTGTAAAACACTTTTTCCACTCTGATTGAGGTATCTCCAAAACGTGCTGTTGGAACGCATCTACGGCATCTTCACGGGTCGAAAATCGTTGACCACGTAATTTATTCTTTACATTTGGGAATAAATAGAAATCATTGGGAGCCAAATCAGGGCTGTACGGTGCATGACCCATCAAGTCTATTTTTTGACCATCCAAAAATGTAGTTGTTTCCTGAGATGTATGACAGCTGGCATTGTCATGGTGAAGTATGATTCTGCGTCGCTGGTTGTATTGGCGTATTTTTTTAAATACTTCCGGCAAACAAATGGTCGTCTGCCACTCCGAATTAACCGTTCTGCGATTCTCCAGTGGTATTGTAGCCACATGGCCATTAATACCAAAAAAGCAGGCCACCATTTGCTTTACAGTGCTTTTTGCACGAGCCACTTTCGTAGGGTTCGGCTCATTTCGAAACACCCAAACTGTTGATTGTTGTTTAGTTTCGGGATCGTACGCGTAGATCCAGGATTCGTCACCTGTGTTGATATTATAAGCAGATTTTGAGTCGCCTCCGTTGAATTTTTTTAAGGTTTTCTTGCACCATTCGACGCGAGCATCTTTTTGATCCTGAGTTAAGTTGTGCGGGATCCAACGCGAACAATTTTTTTTTACAGACAAATGTTCATGTAATATCCTATGAATGCTCGTCATACATATGCCCAGAATAGCCTCTATCTCGCGATATGTAACATGGCGGTCTTGCATTATTAGTTTTCGCACAGCTTCAATATTTTGTGGCACAACCACCGATTTCGGGCGACCTTCTTTAACTTCGTCCGTGAGCTTACTGCGCCCGCGATTAAACTCACTAAACCAGTGATACACAGTCGTTTTTGATGGAGCTTCACCACCAAAAGTCGAAGTAAATTGATCTACGCACTGTTGTTGCGTTAAACCACGTCGAAAATCGTAATAAATCATAGCACGAATATTTTCACGAGTGAGTTCCATTTTTTCAGCGATGATATTTTAAACCCAACAAAAACAAAACACTAACGTATATAAGAGAAAAATATTAGCGGCCAGTATTTAAAAAAAGAACGAATTTGACCATGGAGGTCAGACATTGCGTTTAAAATTATTGGAATCCCAGATTCCGCATACATAAGTAGCAGCCTATGTATGGATAGCGGCGCCTTTTCAATCAACAAAATTAAAATTACGTCATCCAAGAAGTTAGCTGGTCGCGTCACTCCCTCATGGCAAGCATAGCCCAGGTACCTGATGATACTCATCACATGGGAGCAACACCCCACAGTTCTCAACCCTACAATGCAGTTGCAACAATAACTTATTATTGCTTCTCTGCCATGATTACCTCTTTCAGTACAATAAAAACAACGACGACGAGACTTCAATTAAATTAAATTATTTTTTAATGGCACTCCTAGGATTCTGCCATTATCAAGTTTGTTGTGGAGATGGCAAGTAGCTTCTTTTTTTTATTTTTGCCCGAAGCAGTCCCACAGAACACCTAAAAGATCGTTTCACCTTTTTGGTGTGATGTAGTCCCACGATAAGAGCCTTAATAATATAGCAATAAAAGCCAAAATTCATTAACTCATGGGACTTCTTTCGTGAACGTGAAACGAACTCTACGGATTTTCACTTTGACATGACAGTTGTTTGGCTTGCAAGAACAATCGATGGCGTTCCGTTTCTGTTTGTAAATTGCGTTTTATTAAATTGTTTTCTTATTTTCTTCCCCACTTTAAAAAAATATTTGAATAACTCTAAAAAGAGCCAGTTGCGAAATACTAATGTTGGGAAAATATAACCTCAAAACATTCTTTTAATAGGGCGGTACACCATTTGCCGTTGTCCTTTCGTAAACACTACACATTCTAACCTATTCTTGATCTATGTGGCACAGTGGTTAGGGCATTTTCCTTCCATTTTTGTTTTGTTTTTTTTTGGGATTTCGCCAGGTCTTGGATGTTTACATGTTTGTGATGTCGCTGTTTCTGGTTCCAACGGCACAGGGTATTCTAGTGTGGGGCCAGAAGCAATGTGTGTTTGTTTTTTTTGGATACACTTATTCAAGAGTAAAAAAAATTCAAATAAGAGATTGAAAGAATAAGTGAATAATCGAGTCAGAGTAGTATTGACAACTTTTACGTTCATTTTTCTTGTATTTTGAATAAACATTTGAATTAAAATTTTGAATTTATCTCTTCAAATTAAGAAAGTGTATCCTCATAATAGTTAAGAATATAATAGTAATTACATGAATAATTAAATAAGTACGTATATAAAAAAAATATCCTATATTAAATATACACAATGCCCATTATTTTTTAAATCATTAATTATACATAATACGGTAATCAAACACAAATTGCAACACATAATTACAAATAATACAAAACACACAAATCACCATGATGATGCGATCACAATGTCAAGAGAATTTCTTAATATATCAGAAGATTTCACTTAAAAAGCAGAATGTTATGTTTCTTGTTTTACTTACAGCAGTGTGGATTGGGTTTTGTTTATTTTTGAAGTGCACTGAATTCGTGTTTAGACCTTTGTTTGGAAACAAAAGTCAGCGTTCTTATAAATTTAATATGTTTCTCACATGATTAGAAAGGGGAGCTGAGAAGCTTAGATTGTCGGAATTGAACATTCGACCATATGCACATAAATACAAGAACTGCTCGTTTGAAGTTATTATAGATTACTCCACTTAATATAAAATGCAGATGCGTGTGCATAGCTCTATATTTTCGTCACACGAGTGTAGCCACGTGTCACGTGGGGGCGGCATGCCGCGGGCGGCTTTTAAGCCTCCCCTGCATTAACCACGTTTTAGCGCTTCTATAGGCATTCGCCACATCGGAGATGGAATTTTTGAAAGCAGTTTTAGCTATTTTCCCCTTCGGGGTTTTTAGCTGCGCTTGAGCGTGTTACGAATCAAATTTGTAAAGCTGTCCCGGAATGACGGTTGCATAATTTTTTGACGGTATTTTTGGGTTTGATCAGTACTTTTTCGGTGTAAAAAAATAAAAATATCACAATGATTGTTTTAATACATTTTTTTCAATTGAATAAAGAGTTAAATATTTTGTCTCAAGCTTGTTTTCTTACTTTGACAGCAAAGAGACGTTTTTGTATAAAAAAATTACAGTGGCGAGGAAAATATATTTTTTTTATTATTAAAAACTTCTTTCTTGCGCGAAAGGAGGTCTCAAAGCCCAAAAGAGGCTGCCTTCTTTCTAACCTTTTACCAAACCACTTTTGAAAAGTAATCTTGACGGTTGTATGACCAAGAGTACTGACTTGTTAATTCAACTGCAGAAACAAGGGAATACACAGGGTGGGTATAGAGCATAAATCAGGTACAATCTGAGGCAGGGAGCGTCGAAATATGGGGCCGATGAGTTATATAGAGGGCGTCCTTATCGCTGCCAACCTGCGCTCCTAGGTGTTGCCTCTGATACGTTCTTAGCATTTTATCCCATTCAGAAATAATGTAGAAAAAGAAGAAATATATTTACAGCCACACAGACGTTATAAAAGCCATAAAGAAAAAGGAAAAAACAGACAAGAAAAAATACATCACGAGAAATAAAAGCAATTAATGGACACATGCTATGTCCATGCAGCGGTAAACAGCCAAATATAATACAATTCAATCCGATCCGATCCAATGTTGTCCAACAGAAGATGCATGCAGAAAACATAATTAAATTCATTAACCGAGCACCTAATAGTAATAATAACTTAATAATTACTTCCACATGATACAAACACTTGACCTGGTCCCAAACTGGGGATACCATCTGCTATGAACACCAGGCAACAAAATCATAAATATCGAAAAACAGCCATACTGAGGTCATTTGTACAAATGTACGACGGCCCCCAGTGGGTATCAAACACACGGCCACAACGGCTTCCCCAACGAGGCAATCAGTGCATCAGTAGGCTGTCAAAGGTATTTCAAATGCCACAAAACTTCATAATATTCAGATGTATCATAGCCTGTTACTACGGCGTAGCTTGTACTACGTCGTAGCAAGCGCTACAATCGTAGCATGATCTACGGCGTAGGCGGAGCGGCTGGCAATCGTGTTAAATTGGGCACGTACGCGCTATCTCGCGGCCGCCTGTACCGACTGTACGTTGTATCGTGGAATTAATGGGATAAAGATTACCCGGAGAGCCAGTTTTTATTATTGCGTTGTTCCCCTGAGAAATAAACACTCAATAACGCCTAAATGTAATTGACAGTCGATAAGTGGTCTGTCGCTTTGACAAATGTTTTCAAAAGCATTAGAACCGAATATAAAAGACAAGATAAAGTTTAAAAGTATTTATTCAAGTAATCACAAACTGAAAGTCATGGGTGAGAAAGAGGCAAAATTTAGTTTCGCAAAAACTGGGACTTGAAATAATAGGTAGTTATCGATTGATAATGTGGTGTTTTCTATGTTTTGTGAAAAAAGTTGTCTTTTGCATTTTCATAAATGTTGCTCCCATTATAATGAAGAGTTATTTGCTTCTGGCAAATGAGAATTTAATTATTCGTACATAAATCGTCAGTTTGGACAGTTTCAGACAGGTCAGTTTTCGTCAGTTGGACAAATTCGTGAGTTTTCCCGGAAATCCCATAATTGGTGCATTGATACAGGCGTGATTTTATACTCATCATCATCATCATCATCATCAACCCATCATGTCCCCACCAAGGGGCACGGGCCTCTTTCCAATAAACCAATAAATGTATTTCTTATTTAGTAACCAACAAAAACTGAGGATTTCTTACATAAATATCAAAGGGTCTTTATATCAAGTGACATTACTGAATCGCACTAATGTCGCTACTAGCACTACACGCCACATCTCACGGTGAGTAAAGTAAGGTGGGCTTCAATGTACTTTTATTCTCTATTTTCCATTGTCAAATAAAATTCAAATATTTTATTCACAATAAATACAAAAAGTTTTCTTTATTGACGCCAAAGCTGTTAGTTTCACAATTAATAGATTATGTGAAGAAGAAGCTAACAAAGAAATTTCACATTTATTTTTTTAAAACAGTTTTAGCTTAATGAACAAACTTTCAAACTTAAAAATTATTACTCATGCATATTTTAAATACTACACATAAGTCTCATCTGAATATTAATCTATTGTTTAACACCAGACATCGTTGTCTGCTAAATAATCGTTGATTTCATAATAAAAGTTTTGAGCAAAGTGTGCTTAACCCATTTCCTAAGCCGCGTCGAAAGTAACTCTAACATAACTTATTAAAACTTGTTGTATAACCTTATACAGAGCCCTATACAGTCTATAACATAAAACAATAAGTCAAACCTGGACCAATGCTGGAGCAGTTAAGAATGAGAGGATTTTGTTTCAGCTGTGAACTTCTACTAGAACTTCGGTGTGAAGCAAAACAATAGATTCTTCTTGTTTTTTGGCAAATTCTCCGATTAGCATTTTTTTCATCACGGCGCGCGCCACGGACGGTCCAACTTCACGAATCGCAGCACTCGCAACTTTTAAGGAAAACATCGCGAGGCGCGCGTTTCTTTAACTTCGCCGGTGCTAGAGAGAAGAAATTTAATTTGAAAACTCAAACACAAAACATGCATTTCACACTTGTTATCTGAGATTCGCCGGCAACTGTTTCTGGGAATTCCAGTGAGGTGTAGAAGGATTTCTAAATTTTGTGTCCGTTATTTAACTCATTATAGAAATAGTTTTTATTATAATGATGACTCCAAGTATCGCTCGTAGCCCCGGCTGCCTGAGTGATCTTAAACGATCACGAAGGCTTAGCAACACAGGGCGCGTTCAGTGACTAACGCTAGTGGCATTTTTCCGAGCGGTTCCGTGCTTTGAAAGGCACGTTGGTGCCAGCTGCCGTCGATATATGACAGTCGTTAAGCCAAGTCAGAGGCCTTAGGGCGGCTTGAAAACTTCTGACAGTAAAATCAGCCATTAGTCTTACAAGTATCCACCAATCCAAACTTGGCCTCCGTGGTGGAGTATGGCCTATACCTTCCTCATGGAATAGACCCGTGCCCCTCGCTGGGGACATAGTGGGTTGATGATAATGACTCCTAGTTACATTACGTTATACAACTTTAATTCACACCTGTATCCCATGGAAGTATACAGAGCTCAACTTTAGTTCAGTTACACATAATAATAACTGTTTCACGACTCAATCACTTGTCCTAGTTGGCACTAGAACTATGCTATAGAAACCAGACCAGCACATCACAAACATAAATCCAGGCTAAAACCACTAGTACAAATCCAGTTTGGTGGCTTCAAGTGGAAATTGAATCCACGACTTGTATTGGTAGTCAAGCGGTTATACGGCTAGATCAAGGAGGTCGAATATTAACACGTACTAAGCATTTGTCAAAGAAACGGGTCTCTAACTGGTTATATAATCTCTTTATGCTGACGACCTCTATGGCGCAGCGGTAATGCATCTACCATGCAAGAGGTCCAGGTTTCGAATCCCGGCTGGAGACAGTAAAAAACCCCAGGTCTTGCATGTTTACATATTTGTGATGCCGCTGTTTCTGATTCCCACGACACAGGGTATCCCAGTGTGGGACCACAAGCAATGTATGTGCTTGTAAGTACATTTTTAATGTTGTTTGTCCTAGGATAGTTAAAAAACATAAGTAATAATTTTCTGTTTGTTACGTGAAACCACGGAAGTTTTAATAAGTATACAAATAATTAGTTTACATGAATCGGTGTTTATCTTGGGGCAGTCGCGCTTCTTTTAGCTTCAATGATGATCGCACTGGGTGAAAAATACCCAAGTTCAAAATCCGAGATTTTAATATTAAAATAGCACACTACGTTTCAAACATTGATTTTAATCGAATGAGTGTTTATTAAATATGTAATTAAAACCAAAATAATAAGTTTTATATAGTAATATATTACAGGAACAACAAATAAAATTGTGTACATATTATTGCCAATATTTCTGGTTCTTTTTAGCAATCACCGAAAATTATTACTTTTTAATGACTTATGAAAAAGTAAAGTGTTATTTCTTATAAAATAATAAGTAAGCAATTGCTTACAAATAAAAACAATGCACTTAGACTTCCATAATTTTATAAATCAATTAATAAAAAACAGAGAATAAATCTTTGAGAAACACAACTTTGTGGTACCATAATTTCCTAAATAATAAAAGTGTTGCAGGCTCCTTACAGGAACGTCGTTTAAATATTCTGGCATGGTATAAAACGACTGGACAGGAATTCCTTCTTCTCCTGTTTGTTGAATTTGAATATCCTCACCTTCATGTTCAGAGTCGGTTTCATATTCACTAAACTCTTCAACAGCTTCAATTTCGGAACATCTGCTATCGTCTATCTATAAATGCTGTTCTATTTTTTCATCAGGTGCGCCTTGATAGGCAATTTTGTTACTTAAAACATATAAAAATCGTCATCGTAACTCAAAAAAATACTTGACACGAATGATCGCTAAGGGTGAAAATTACCCATACTCACTTTACATATCCACAACTCATGAGTGGGTCGCGCCAAATGAATGGCAGGCGGCGAGTGTGCAGACAAATACATAATCCTAAGGTACTTGGAAGCACAGCTTGCTGTGATTTATAAAACAAAAGCTATGGCGGTAAATTTGCAGGCCTGGGTAAATTTTACCCCTAGCAAGCAGCGCCGAGTTAAAACGACTGCTTAAGCAGTTAATAAGTTGATTCAGATCTTCACTACGGAACTGCTTTGTCGGCTGATGCACTGAGGCTGGCTGGTTGAGTGGTTGAGCCTAGCGATTCCACAGTACGTGAATATTTATAAGAATACATACATATTATGTAAAAATCTCTGAAGCTGATTCATCGTTTTTTTTATCTATACTTGGTAGATCTGAAAGATTACAATTGTATTATAGCAAGCAATTAATCGTTAAATTCATTTTGAAACGAAAATGATACAACATTAATTTCGTTTGAAAGTCTGTAATTGTCCTAAGAAAAAGTGACAAGGCTGTTTATTTTTGTTAACCAATGCCGAATTACGAACGAAAAAAAAACCAACAACACTTATACATGCCGCGGCCTTTTTCAAAATAAAAACCCGTAAATATTTTTTTATTTATTTTACCTTGCATATTCAACATCTTATTTTCCTTAACATATATTTTTTTCTGAAAAAAAAGTACACTGTCATGCATTCAAGGGTAAAGCAGTTACAATCCCACATTAGAATGAGTCAGTTACCAGTAACAAGTCGGATTGGATCTTCAAAAAAACAAAAGGAGATCAAAACACAGTTTTCTACAAGTATAAAACAGAAAGTGGTGTTATTTGTTTGTGGTGTTGTTATTCGATCTAAGTCTACTTGTACAGTTATCGAAAATTCAAACAAAAACCTGTTAAGAGTTCAGCCACCCACATGAAAAGAAGTCTGCATTAAAATCTGCTTTGTTAATCCAAAATTCACACACGAACAAAACTCGCACCAATTCGGCTGTAAAAATAACCAAGAACAAAATACTCAGACGTCCACTCATATTTCTGCGGTAAAACACCGGCGCGGGTCCGCTAGCGGGACGCACGGGCTGCCAAATTAGCACGCCCTGTAATACAAACACGTTCACTACAGCAGACTACCCTCGCTTCGGCTTTTGGTCCACTATGCGGCAAGCTAATAGTACAGCACTAGAGATCACCACTGCAATGTTCAAGTAGTGTAGAATATACCGCGTAGACAAGAATATTGCAGCTGTATTCAGAGTAGAAACCCGCAGCAGTTCCAGCTTACTTCATTAGTTGACGGTGTTTGCTAAATATTGTAGTTGATTAGCAGGTCTACTTTGTGATCCAAGTAGATTTAACACCTGCAGCTGCCATTTTGTATTGGTTTATTTACGTAAAAATAATATTATAAATATTTACATGCAGGCACGTACATTGCTTCCGCACTAGGATACCCTGTATCGTGGGAGCCAGAAATGTAAACATCCAAAACCTGGGTTTTTTCCCCAGCCTGGATTCAAACCCGTAACCTCTCACATGTTAGGCAGATCCCCTAACCGTTGCGCCACAGAGGTAGTCAATTAAAATTAATTTAGCACAATCACTCACTAATGATTTTATTATCATTAATAGCTTAGTTTTTTGTATGCAATCACAGCGTCTGAACATTTATATAACATTTATCAAATTATGTACGAAATACCAATGACTAGCCCGTTGTGGAATTGGTTTTCTGCCAAGGGCTTACTTCAAAAAGGTATTGAAACAAAGTCCACTAAAAGAATCTTGCCTTGTGGTACCCCTCAAGGGTCTATCATCAGCCCTTTACTTTTTATAATATATACTGCTGATCTGTCGTCAAAATTAAAACATTGTAAAATTCACCTATACGCAGACGATACCCAACTTTACCTTTCTTTTGATCCAAAAGACACTGTGCAAGCCATAAAATTTATAAATGAAGATTTGAATATAATAGCTGACTGGTCGCGAAAAAATAATTTAGTTCTGAACCCCAAAAAGTCTACTTTTATGCTGTTAGGATCCAAGGCTCAACGAAAAAAGATTTTAGAATATCATCCTAAAATTATTGTAAGTGGAGAACAAATAGAGAGTGTGGAAGTGGTTAGAAATTTAGGGTTAATGATGGACAGCGATTTACGATACCAGGAACACATTAACAACAAAATTCGTGCTGCTTACTATAGACTGAAGGTGCTTTATGGAATCAGGAATTGTCTGTCCGAAAAGGTAAGACTTATTTTGGTAGAGTCACTGGTATTGTCACTATTCAATTACTGTGATACTGTTTTTGGCCCTAGACTTTTCGAGAAAACCTCCAAATCTATACAAAGAGTACAGAACGCATGTATGCGTTTTTGCTTCACTATCCCTAAGCGATCTAGGATTACACCGTACCTAAACGATAAAAAAATTCTTAAAATGAAATGTAGAAGGGAACTTCACTTAGCCTGCATGGTTCGTAAAATTGTTATAACTAAAAGGCCAAAATATCTATACAACAAATTCTATTGGGCAAAAGATCAACATTCCAGATTAACCCGTGCTAAAACACAAAACAAAATGTGCATCATTTCACATAAGACAGCTGGTTATCGAGGTAGTTTTAGTTTTGCTGCATCAAAAATATGGAACGACATACCACCGCCTCTACAACAGACAAGGATAGAATCAACATTTAAAATCAACTATAGACAAATACTTTTAAGTAGTCAACAAGAAAAGCAAGCTTCTAAATTAAATAAATGATGTTTGGAAATTATAATAAGTAGGTATAAGTACTAGTAAGTACTAGATAAATATGTATCCTATACAAGTCAGTAGTTCCATAACTTAATTTTAATGACACGCGCGTTGACACAAACACACACACACACACACTCACCCTCCCCCACACACTCTCACATACACAGTCACACACACACACCCTCACACACACATACACACACACTTCTATTTCTTTAACTAATTTAAGTCAGGCGAGTGCTGAAAACCAGCGTCACTTAAGCTGTAAGAAGCTTTTGTTGACACATGCTGAGCACCTCACCTTTTACCACAAAACGTAATAATAATAAGTAGTAACTAGTAAGTATTTTAGTTTATGATTCCTAAGCCTTCGAAGTCATGTATCCACAAATAATTCTAAAGTTTTTAATGTTTTGTGTATTCTTGTTCTGTTCTGCTTTAATGTTTTTGTTGGTAATAAAGCTTTTTTATTCTTATTCTTATTCTTATTCTTACATCCTACTTAATATTATAAACACGAAAGTTTGTAAGTATGGATGGATGGATGGATGTTTGTTCCTCTTTCACGTAAAAACTACTGAATGGATTTTAATGAAACTTTACAATAATATAGATTATTCATCAGAATAACACATAGGCTACAATTTATAAAGATATTGTGTGAATTGTCCAAAATAAGAAGATAAGTGTGTAGTAAGTCGGAAAAAATCTATCATCTGCGAGCTATTCTGGCGTACGCTGCCAAATCGGGTCTACGGTAGACTCGAACGAAATGCACACCAAATTAAAGCGCGTAAAAAATAGACGAACTGAGTCGACAACTTATAGGCGGAAAATTCGTAATTTCAGTATAAAATTATTAAATTCAATAATGGTGTTGCTAAGTAAACATGTCAATGCTACCAATGTTGCGTTGGTGTCATGTCATCATATTATGTCACAGTATCATTTGTGAACTCTAAGGTCTAATTTGTAAACTGCTTGATGTGTGGGACACCGTGGCATCCAAGAAGGTTATTATAATCTGTGCCAACTGAAAAGGCAGAATGAGACCTATTCTGAGTGAAAAGGTGTTTATTTTTTTCTTGGCGGAAGACATGGACTTTTGGGGAGGGTCTGAAAAATAATTGAAAAAGGAAATAAAAATCTTAAATTGATCTTTATTATTTTGCTTAGTTAATAAACTTAAAAAAAAAAAACTCACGCCCGTTATCCCCGAAGGGGTAGGCAGAGGCACCAATCACTAGAATTGGGCCCACGTAAACTTATTGAAATGAAAAAAACTAATAGATATAAAAACACCAAAAATTTAATGATTAACAAAAACATGTGGTCAATACAATACTGAAAGCTGTAAATCCACAGAGAGAAAGCTGGTTTTCCTTGATTGCCCAGGTGGATTCTACGTCTCATAATATGTCGTTAGAGTCACTGGCTGTTAAGTTTATGAAGGAAACTCATTTAATAATTTGTGATGAGGCATCCATGACAAAGTCATGATATGCTTTAGATTTTCGCCTTGCATTCCTTCGTGAGTAGCCAGAACATGTCCAAAAGAGCAAGATTCGCTATTCATAAATGGTGTGCAGGTCCCAACACTGATGTATGGTAGCGAGACTTCGGTATGGCAGAAGAATCATGAAAGCGATTAATGCAGTAGAACTGAGGGTCTTGAGAAATAGATATGTGTGGTGATACTTTGAATGACAGAATACGCAATAGTGTGGTCAGAGAACGTTGTGGACTGAAAGCGGATGTAGTGACTAGAATTGAAAAAAGGAACGTTGCGTTAGTTTGGACATGTGAATAGGATGAACGAAGAAAGACTGACGAATTAAGTATATTAAGTAAATGTGAGTGGAGGGGCTCAGGCGGACATAATATACTACCAAATAGGGGATGTATTAGCAAAGGGCAAAAGTATGTGCATGCAACGACTAATGGATGTCGATGAAGCGAAAGAGATTTGTCAGGATCGTGGCAGGTGGCCATCCGTGGTCTCTGCCTACCCCTCGGGGATACAGGCTTTAAGGGATGATTTTTGAGTAAATATTTTACGTGTTTCATGACGTTCAATGAAGAACCTTTATACTGGATGTCATACCAATAACTTCAAAAACGCAAAAATTTCATACTGACTTTGCACCCCTGTTTTACCCCTTTAGGGGGTGGATTTTCAAATACCCTGTCTTAGTACTCGCCTGCATTATAAAAGAAACCCCTGTGCAAAATTTCAAGTTTTAACCCTTATAGTTTGGGCCGTGCATTGATGTGTCAGTATGTCAGTAGTATCGCGCAATCGGTTGCTCATCATTGTAACTATTAAAAATTTTGTCCAAATGGTGTAGCGTGAAAGACATATTTCATCTAGGTACTTTAAATATCAGAAGCGATAAAACTATCTATTTTTATTTAGGAATCAATTGATTACTACCAAATGTGCATCCTACTAATATTATAAACGCGAAAGTTTGTAAGTATGGATGGATGGATGTTTGTCACTCTTACACGTAAAAACTACTGAATAGATTTTAATGAAAGTTTACTATAATATAGCTTATAAATATATCAGAATAACACATAGGCTGCATATAATGATATTGTGTGAATTGTCCAAAAAATTACAATAAGTGTCAAGGAAATAGGAAAAAAAACTACCATCTGCGACCTATGCATAAAGCAAAAAGCCCACGCGGACGAAGTCGCGGGCAACAGCTAGTCATTCATAAAGTCGTTTATTCTACCAGTTGCCTTTTTTACATAGCGACTTCTTAATAACGAAATTCTTGATGTGTTTTATCCTTAAAAGTTTTGCTATTTATTAAGAAAAAAACAAACGTATCAGCTTGACTGCATGTTAACATTAACATTAAAATTTACATACAGGCACATACATTGCTTCTGGCCCCACACTAGGATATCCTGTGTCGTGGTAACCAGAAACAGACATGTAAACATCCAAGACCTGGAGTTTTTTTTCTCTCCAGCCGGGGATCGAAGCCGGGACCTCTCGCATGGTAAGCAGATGCGCTAACCGCTACGCCACAGAGGTCGTCGTCCTTTTAGAATAGCAGGGAATATGACGTCAGCGAGTCCTCTGTCTGTCCTCGCGCGTGCCGTTTGTTTGACCGTCCGTTAGGAGCTAGTTTTTGCCTCCGCGTAACACAAAGAGAGCGGCACCGAAACGAGCGCTTAATTTCCGAATTCAGAACGTGCCGCGGCCGTATCTGAGATATATACGTGTGTACGGCGAAAAAACATTAGCGCGAAAACGCTTGGACTTAACATAGACATTGTGAGACCATTTTCCATTTTTGATAAGAAAATTGTCGTACTTTTAATATACAAAATTCTCGCGCGCATACTCTCCGAAACGGCTTAACAGATTTTCATATTTTTTTAAAATTATATTCTGTATGTCAGAAAACATGCAATACAGACAATCTTATACAAGTGGCAGGGAGACGCTGGATGCAAGCCGCTTCCAACCGGGCTTTTTGGAAATCCACGGAGGGGGCCTATGTCCAGCAGTGGACTTCTTGTGGCTGAATGATGATGATGAATGATGATGTCAGAAAATAGGTAGTTATCTAGTTTTCACACAGCAAAACAACGTTTGCCGGGTCATCTAGTCTAATATATAAAATTCTCGTATCAGTGTTAGTGCGCGTACTCTGAAACGACTTGACCGATTTTATGAAGCGTATAAGTAGGATTGTATAAGCGGTGGTGGCGTAGTGGGGTTGACCGTTGCTTCTCGATCATGAGGGTCTGGGTTCGAACCACGCATGTACCAATGACTTTTAGTTACGTACATTTGTTTGTTTGCACAGCAACACCATTCGCTGATTAATTGTGCCCGGATAACGGCGACAGGCTTGCCACTTGGGACCTAACTCGGCAAAATGTGGGCTCAGTTCTAGTGATTGGTGCCTCTGCCTACCCCCTCGGGGATAACGGGCGTGAGTTTATTTATTTATAATTTAATTTTTATTTTTTTATTCGGTAGGTATGAGAATAGATTGTTAACTTTTTTCACACCCCTAAACAATAAGGTTGGTCAACTAGAACCATTTTATCTGGCAAAACAACGTTTGCTAGTTATGATTCCTCATAAAGCCAATGTCCTCAAGTGATCATAGAAACAATTGTTATTTTCAAGGTCGCGCCTTACGAGGTTTAACACCCAAAACCGGCATGTGTGCATGCAACGACTAATGAATGTCGATGAAGCAAAAGGGCTTTGTCAGAATCGTGGCAGGTAGCAGTCTCTCGTATTTGCCTACCCCTCTGATGTACAGCCGTGAGCTTATGAAAATATGGCCATAAAATACTGTATGAGATCGCATCCAGGATTAAAATTGAGAGATACAGCGAGCCAATAATAGCTTTGGTAGTATTACTGGCTTTGGAACAAGAGCGGTACAAGTTAATCAAATCATCATAAATCTGCAATAGCATAAATGAGTAGTCTTTTCTACAGAATGTACAAGAAATGAAATAGGAAATCGTAAAAGGAAGTTCTAGTTTTTAATACAAAAATCTCTCTTAAACATCTATTGTACCTTAACTATGGACCAGCCGATTATTATTGTCCTACACTCTGTTTTTATTTTACACTACCTACCAATTTGTAATAAGACAGCACTTAGATACAAAAATACAAACTGTGAAACTATGCAATTAGTACAGTGAATTTTCAATTATAATACGAGCTACAAAAATCCATCTAAGATGAAATGTGTAGTTCGCCCATACCATACATAATAATTAAACATAAAAGCATATACTTTGCTTCTGGCCGCGCACTAGGATACCCTGTGTCATGGGAACTAGAAACAGCGTCATCACAAACATGTAAACATCCAGGTCAAATTGATCGTAATAATAAAGTGCTCTATTGTATTTTTTTTAGAACAATACCATAGAAGAAACACGAGAGCTCTGTAACACAGACCCTGCCTAGTTAAGAAATCAGGAATTAATTATGTGTAAGGCTTGTAACTATGTCGAAAATGTACTCTACATAATATATTGTACACAAGCTGTATCACTGTTTTGATGAAATAAAATCTTGACTTATCTATATATATTTTTTATTGTCCCCAGCCGGTATTCGACCCCTGGACCTATCGCATGGTAGGAAGATCCACTAACCAGTGCGCCACAGAGGTCGTCAATAGTAACAAATTCCACAAAATCCCTCGTACTATCTCCAACTGGGATACACTATGCTATGTCAACAGGCAAGGACTTTACAAACATGGAAATACACCAAACTGAGGCCGTGTGTACAAAAATATAAGGCCCTCAGTAAGAGATTAGGTACTTGGTGGACGCTTCGGCCAAAACATTCTTGCGGACGCGTCAAGAAATACCACGAGTTATTTCTTAACAACTTCTCTCCCTGAATTGCAAAGTGCACGCTTACAGCGTTGCTTGTGTTCCATGATGAAAATTATATTGCATGTTCACAGTGTTTGTATTTTGGGCGTTTTTTTTTCGGTTTTTAAACAACGTGCTTCCAGTTAACGGCTAGCGGCTAACGACACGAGCTTCATAGACAAACGTACTCACAGAAGCTTGCTGAGTGTGCACAAAATCAGACTCGCGCGTGGTTACAGAAATTACCTTTTCGTCATCATCGTCATCATCAACCCATTATGTCCCCACCAAGAGGCACGGGTCTCTCCCCTGAGGAAGGTATAATAGGCCATACTTCACCATGGGGGCCAAGTTCGGATTGGTGGAGGTTTCTAAGACTAGTGGCTGGTCTTACTGTCAGAAGTTTTCAAGCCGCCCTAAGGCCTCTGACTTGGCTTAACGACTGCCATCTATCGAGATAATTGAGATATCGAAATTATTATTATTCTTATTGTACATAAAAAATAAATTAAATTAATTGAGTTAAATTTATTTTTTTCTGTACATTATTCTTCTTGTAGATTAAAATTGGATTAACATATATAAGGCCTTAAATTGAACATGGACAAAACGAAGGTCATGTCGAACGCCCGTGTTGTGCCCACCCCTATAACAGTGGGGAACTCGACTCTCGAAGTTGTAGACGAATACGTCTGCTTAGGACATACAGTCCAATTAGGCCGGTCCAACTTCGTGAAAGAGGTCAATCGTCGAATCCAACTCGGCTGGGCAGCGTTCGGGAAACTCAGAAAAATCTTTTCCTCCGATATACCTCAATCCCTCAAAACAAAACTGTACAACCAGTTTGTGTTACCAGTGATGACTTATGGCACTGAAACGTGGTCTCTTACTATGGGCCTCATAAGAAAGCTCAAGGTCACGCAACGAGCTATGGAGAGGGCTATGCTCGGAATTTCTCTACGAGACCGAGACAGTAATGATGAGGTCCGTAGACGAACGAAAGTCGTCGACATAGCCCGGCGGATTAGTAAGTTGAAGTGGCAGTGGGCGGGGCACATAGCACGCAGAACTGATGGCCGATGGGGCCGAAAAGTTCTCGAATGGAGACCACATATCGGCAAGCGCAGCGTAGGATGACCAGCCACAAGATGGACAGACGATCTCATTCAAGTGGCGGGAAGATGCTGGATGCAAGCCGCTTCCGACCGGTCTTTTTGGATATCCATGGAGGAGGCCTATGTCCAACAGTGGACTTCTTGTGGCTGAATGATGATGATGATGATGATATAAGGTTACTTTTGTATTCCAAAGGGGTAGGCAGAGACCAGGGACTGCCACTTCCCACTATCCTAACTGATCACTTACTATATTTATTAGTCCTTGCATGCACGCACGCCGGTTCGGGTACTTTTTATCTTACCCTTTGCAAGAACATCCCCCATTTGCTCGAAGTATGTCCTGGGCCAGGACTCCTGGGGCATCCTTTACTGGGTCTAAAGCATCATTTAACAAAAAATCTTTAAATAAAAGACGATTTAAATATTCAAGGATTCGGGCAAGTCGGGTTGGTCTTGGTCTCTTTTATTTTGAATTTCACTTAAAGTCACTTCAATTTCCTCTTTTTCCGTTTCGTCGTTTGAGTCGTCGATTCGTTTTAGTTGAAAAATCAGTCCAGCCATGATACAAACATACTTATGGAAAGCCCCCTTTTGTTTTCGCAGTCAGACGATAAATAATAAAGCATAAGCCTGCTTTTCTCGCGGGGGGGTTGTGTTTGAAACACGTAGACTGGGGTAAATTCCCTGATGTAGAATCTTCAAAGGCTCGGAAACTAAGTTTAACATCTCGAGAGTTAGCTGGGAAACTTCTGCGCGCCACTACGTTAGTGCTAACGACTCGTTTTCGCTGGAATATAAGCTGTTTTATCTTATCAAGGAGGGCTGTGATTGATGTGCTGCACATGCCCGATGATAGATCTGTTTTAAACAGTTCATTGCCTATTCTACTATTTTTTCTAGGGTCACTTTCGTAGTTTGAGTGAGTGATGACACTCTTGGGACCTTGCGGATCCGTACTATTGACAGGCGGCGGTCAGGAGTGGTCCAAAGGGTAACTACGAACGATATACATATAATTATGTGTAGTGTTAGTATTGGGTGCTGAATCCGCGCCCTGAATTGGAGTTTTTTGTCCTGATGCAATTTTTTACAAACATGCTTTAATTAGCTTCGACTTACTTATAACTGACCAACTAAGCTGAAGTTTTTGGTACTTTACATACATACATAAGCTCACGCCGTATCCCAGAGGGGTAGGCCTCGGATTGCTACTTGCCTCGAGCTTGACAGATCACTTTTGCTTATTGACATTCATAAATACAAAAAATATATTACGTTAAAAAAATAGTAGGTAAATTACCTATGAGTGATAATCTCAAAAAACCTTTAATATCATAGATATACCACAGCAAAAAAAAAAACATTTCTGGTACGTATACTTGTAGATTTTTCGATGGGGACTGTTCGCTCCTGTGCAGCTGCAGGTGTGCATAACCAATCATTGGTTGATCTATTATAGATCTCCATCAGAAATTGGTCGTAAGAAACGATTTGCGCTACTTTATGGGCGTGGCAATCCTCCATATTTTATAAGAAGCATGAAGATTCATGTATTATATTAAGAATAATTATTTAAATAAAAAGTACCCGAAACCGGCGTGCGTGGGACGACTAATCAATGTCGATGAAGCGAAAGTGATCTGTCAGGATCGTGGCAAATGCCGGTCCCTGGTTTCTTTTTTTTAATTAAAAACTGACCAACGATTGACCCCGATCTCACCTGATGATATAAATGTAAAGGTGCATTTCTGTAATTATTACAATCTGGTGTATTAATTACAGAAATTTGGTGGAAACTGGTAACAAACATAATTAAGTACCTTCATATTTAATTATTGATATTCGCTATATTTTCCTTATATAATATTTGTTTAAGCTTTTTACATACGATGTGAACTATAATTACGAATAAATTTATGGATCTGCATCGGATCTGAACGTGTTGACTCTGAATATTTGGTTGAAATTATACTGAAACGAGCATAATATAAATTTTTCGAGACTTAATATGTTGGGATGAAATTGAAATGCACGAAATATTTGCATGACAAGCGCACATGTGATTGCTCGCTCACATAAGTACCGATAGTTCATGGGCTGGGCGTCAATAACTCGGAGTCATACGGTAATAAAATTCGATATTAAAAGTTGTAATTTTTTACAGATGTATCAATAATTCCAGCGCTGCGACTACGCATGCAGTCGCGGCAATAAAGCTGAGCCCGCTCCTTTTTACCACAAACCTTTAATGAACAAAAACATATTGTTTATATTGTTCATCATTGTAAAATTTGTGGTAAATAAATTATTTTCACTTTCACTTTCAATAAATGGAGTTGCCAGTCACAACCCTAAAGCTTTTTGTATGGCTAGAAAAAAATAAGTGGTAAAATTTAGTGTAAGATCAACTTGGTCCTGCGGTGGATATGACCTATACCTTCCTTAGGAAGAGACCCTTGCCCCTCGGAGGGGACATAATGGGTTGATGATGATAATTATCATTAAAATATTGGTTCTTTACTTTATTGAATATAGTCACTTTCTTCCAGGACCCTAAATAAATAAAGCAAGGGAATGTAAGAAGAGTAATAATAAAATAACCCTAAAGGTGTTATCTTGTTAAGCCACGACGTTCGGTCAGCGCCGGCCGGCCCACGGACTAAGGCATTTTCCCCTTGCAACCGAAGCTTTTTAAGTTTTACGACTTCATTTTGTAAATCAAACATTCGCGTCGGAATCAAGTCCTCAGCTGAAAGGCTGACAATAACACAGACGAGTCCGGCGAAGTACAAAAATGGTCGTCATCTGTGTACAATAACAATAACATTTTAAACGGCAACCCGAGCTTGGGATCCTCCGATAGAATAGCGCAAAACATCCACTTCGTCTCTCCTTTCCCGGTTTGGTCGATAGTACTCACTTGTTACAAACTAAAACTTTCCTAAGCAGTGCATAATATTAAAAATTTAACTCAGTGACTGTCGCGCCACTTTTAGCTACAATGATGATCGCTCTAGGTAAAAATACCCAAGTACAAAATTGGGTCTTTTCAAATAAACGTAAATTTCAACATTAACATACAGACACATAAGTTGCTTTTGGCCCCACACTAGGATACCCTGTGTCGTCAGAACCTGAAAACGCGACAAAATATGTTATTTAATTATCAATTAGAAGCAAAATCCAACCTAACAAATCAACAAAGAAGTCGGACTGCTGCATGTATATTTTTCACCGACGACATTGTAAAAGCGGCTGGGAAACATTGGACGAGACTGGCACTGGACCGGATGGGTCAGCGTAAACGAGAAGAGGCCTATGCCGAACAGATTTGACGACCTCTGCGGCGCAACGGTTAGCGCATTGCCTACCATGTGAGGGGTCTCGGGCTCAGCCCCGTCTGGGGACAAAAAAACCCCAGGTCTTGGATGTTTACATGTTTGTGATGTCGCTGTTTCTGGTTGCCACGATGCAGAGTATCCTAGTATGGGGCCAGAAGCAATGTATGTTTATGTTATACGCTGAGCCGTCTATCTGTGCCCCGTCCGCGGAGTGGCCGGCCGGGCAGCCGGCTCGTAATCCCGGAGCGACCACGCTTTGTCTCTCACGAATTAGTTCCCCGATTGTCATCAAGTGCCGCGCGAGCCTTTCTTTTGTTGCCGGACGGCTCCGGTCGTTCGAATGTTTTCTAGAGAGTGTATTCCCTTGTGGTTTCCCTAGCCGGGTTGTTGGGTTGGATAGGAAAGCTCTCCATACAGTTAGGTCAAAGGTTCTTTTAAAGTCATGTCAAGACATTATAGGCTATTTGATAGGGTGAAAAAAACAGTATTATTATACGTATTCGGCTTAAAACCGCTTCAAGGCATTTTAATTGAAAAAAAAAAAAAAAATATTTGTAAAAAAATACAAGAAAAAATTTGATGATTATGTATCTGCAACCATTGTATGGAAAACGACCTGGAATGGCCGATTCGATGATGACGTCACATGTCAGTAAAATGCGGTCTATCTTTCATTCGTTTTTACGTTCATTGGTCGGCTTAGTGGCAAGTGACGTCATAATTCCTCCGCCAATTTCGCTGCCAGGAAAGGCTTCTTTTTCTCAGAGAGAAAGTTGCCTAGCGTTACCAATGCAAAAAATACATATCTCCTCCGCGTCATGTCATGTCGTATAAGTTTTGAGGCCGCATTTGCCTCAAAACTTCAGTCCAGTGACCTGGTGGTCCACGCTGCCTTTGCCAGTGGTCTTAACTCTAGACCCACTGCACGCCATCGACTATTAATATCGGCGTCGACTCTTTGCTTACTCGATATTATTTTATGATAACGAACGATCCACAAACAGTATCGGATATCTCAATATAAATAGAAAGAAATTAATCGAAATGCAAATAAATAGTCCAGTGTTTGCTCTCCATTTTCCCTGAGTTTTAGTCTAGAAGGCGCAAAAGAGACACGCAACAGCATTAAGTCGATATTAAAATCGGTGTCAGCCGCGGCCTACATTATTCATGCGGCGGAGAAGCCACCGCACTGAATTGAAAACGGAAAGGCTGACTCACACGTGAGTACCAGCTAGCTTGCTAAACAAACACTCCAGAAGTACAGGTTCAACGCTTGGTTTCAAGTGTTTCATCATCATAAACCCATTATGTCCCCACTGAGGGGCACGGGTCTCTTCCCTGAGGAAGGTATAGGCCATACTCCACCACGGGGGCCAAGTCTGGATTGGTAGAGGCTTGTAAGACTAGTGGCTGTTCTTACTGTCAGAAGTTTTCAAGCCGCCCTAAGGCCTCTGACTTGGCTTAACGACTGCCATCTATCGACGGCAGCCGGCACCAACTGCTTAACGTGCCTTGCAAAGCACGGAACCGCTGTGAATCATATAGGTAAGAGTAACCCACCTCATTATCCACAGATTACTTTGAGGACAACAAAAACTTTTTTACCGGAGAAACATAGTTTAAATAGTGCATTGCCGGAGAAGAGTTCTATCAAAGGAGTAACCTTTCGAAGCTCTGTGTCGTCGAACTATTTTTTTGTCGAACTAATGTCTTGTCAAATGTGTGTTCTGTCTAGGCATTGTAACAGTTGAAATAGTGTCTTGTCGAAGAAATAGCTCTGTCGAAGTTGAAGAAAGTTGAAGTTCAATATGACACTCAACTATGCATAGCTTCGTATTTGATTTACAGACAGATGGGAACTATGATTCTTCAAGAATCCCCCTTGACAGCCAGGTTTTTTTTTCTGGTCCATCATGTCACGTCTCTTTGGCCTTTGGACGAAGTCTGGTTTTAATGGCAGCGATCGCACGCGTCTTTTATCCGTCAGCGGATTAGGATTTCTAATAGCTTTTTGGATCACTAACAGCTGTGTAGGTATTGGCCAAAGTGCATACAGGAAAAACAAATGACAGCTGTCAACAGTATATTAACAGATTGTTAGCGTACGTACGAGAAACCGGGTATAAGTGGTCTATTTTTTCAGTAACGGTGCTCAAGAACAAAACACATGGTCATCAGTTTCTGAGTATCGGTTTTGGGTATTTTGCAGTTTTCTTAACAATATATTACTTATTAGGTATTAATTAAGACTTCTCTTGTATTATAATTAAGATAGATGGCCCATGTTAATGTCTTTTATATATTATATATTAATAATAACTGCATTGAATAAATAAAAGCGTGCTTAGAAGATCTAGTGCAGAATTGAGACTTTCACATAGTAAAATGTTTCATTTAATAAAAATATTTTGCATTGATAAATAAACGTAAGCGATAACTGTTTTTCTGTTTTAATTTTATCCTTGCCACTCCAACTTGACCACCTTTTGTGCGAAAAATATCTCGTATAATGAGAATAATTGCCTTAACCACAGTACTTTTTTTACGATTTTTTTTGTAAAATAAAATAAGTTACACGACTTTCATCAAAGCTCTCATTTCCAAGGTGCAGACCTCAGTCAGTTTCAGAGGGTATGAGAAGGGACAGTGGGGTAAAACAAAGAAGTAATAAAAGTCATCATCATCAACCCATTATGTCCCCAGGGGCACGGGTCTCTTCCGTGAGGAAGGTATAGGCCATACTCCACCACGGGGGCCAAGTCTGGATTGGCATAGATTTATTGCGTATTATTAAGAAAGCGTGAAACCTGAGACTGAAAATACATCAACACTATAAAATAAAATAAAAACACGTTTTATTAAAATATAAATATTCATTAAGCAATATTTATAACTATGCAGACGCTGCAGAAATCGTCTCATAATATTGTTGCAAAGGTCAAAGTTTGGTTTATTTTTTATTATTAACATTGGCCGTAGCTTGACTATCGAGACACCAGAAACAGTTTCCAGCTGTACGTTATCAAAAACAAGTTTATCAAGACGAATTACGAACCCCCTTTCGCTTATCTCATTAAAAAGATGTCTCATTTTCCGGCGCAACAAGCGCGGAACATTTCCGAAGCGACAGTAAAAGAAACAGGGGAACTCTCGTTAACGTACCGACGCTTCACAGAACTACATCAAACAAAACAAAATTCTAGAAATGAAATTAAAAAGCGCCATTTGTGCTCATCAAGTTAAAAACTCCGGGGGGCGATTCGCGAGTGGCAGATCGCGTGCAAGTCCGGGCTCCGCCGACAAATGTGAAGAAAACGCCCGCAGTCGGCCGATTGTGTTTCAGAATAGCGACTGCGCGGAGGCCTGAGTATTAAAGTCTGGCGAACTCCACTCTTTGACTTCGAAACAAATAGTTAATTACCTTGAGAGCTCGTTAGGTGCGGATTGTAAGCAACTTCACGGAATTCTCGCGTTTGGGGTTCCGTCGTATATGGCGTGTTGACGCCTTCATTCATGTCTGCGCCTAAGCCGGATTATCTGAAATAATATTTTATTGAAAAAAAAAATTATCACAAAAATAGTTGATCAATCAAAAGATGGATAATTTTGTAAAGGTTTTAGTGCCACAACGTTAAATTCTTATAATTGCTGATACAAATGTATAATACTATGTTAATAGTAATTTTTACAAAAAATGAGTCTATGTATGGAACATATTTATATCAGGTATATTTCAAACATAAAATTATAAACATTAACGACACTGCATACAACTTACACATAACATAAAAATTACATTCGCAAAAGTATACATTATTACGATTCACAAACTCACAAAAATTCCATTAAGGCAACATCAATGTCAACAGCCAAATTAAAAAAAATATCTAAAACTACTTACCATCTCACCCATTACATAAAATGATGAAATAATTTTCTTTAATTATCTAGCAAAGACATTTCAAATACTTAAAATAATTAAATCGCCTATTAAAATAGAACAAACAGTCCTGTACGATTTCAATACCATCTATTATATCAAGTAAAAACCATATCTATTTATTTATTTTTTGTATATTAGGGAAACAACAGCTTCTTACAATAATTTCTTACATACAGTATAGCCAATGATACTTTTCATTGACTGTTTTAATTAACACAGATTACTTTTTAATTAACACAGATTGCTGATTGATCAACCATGGGAAGAAATCCTAAGCCCACAGTTTATGATCAAACCCCTCTACCTACCCCTCTAGCAGCGTGTATTTAGATATGCGTGAATTTATTTATATTACACCTTAAACGTAACCACAAAAATGGACACTGACGTCGCGGCAGACCAAGGCAAAGATGGCGGCACAACCTAAATGGATACTTACCGGGATGATGCGAAGTCGCTGGAGACAGAGAGAGATGGAAAGCAGGGATGAGGCATTTGCCCAGCAGTGGGACACAAAAGAGGCTATGTGAAAAAAAAATGGAAACAAAAATCCCATCCGGAACCCACCCGGTCTCTGCCTTTGGTCGGAGTTAAAGGCTTGAGCTTCCGAGATTAAAATTCAGGCCAACAACTACTTAGTTGTGTTTTTTCGCTGCCCTGTTCGTCTTAAATGCAAAAGTTTTGTCTCGAACAGTCCATTTCCGCGGGGTATTTGTAATTTTTTGTTAAGACCGGCGAAGCCCCACGGATTGAAATCCGACGTTAAGTAAAGCTGGGAAACAAAAGGTTGTGCCGTTAGTAGACAAACTGTTTATTTACTGTCGATAATTAAAATATTTTGAGTAAGCGAAATATTAAAAATAATTTAGTATTTTATCAAAAAATCTAAAAACGTGACGGAACATTTTGTACAAGAGTAAACAACTGAGACTTTAAAATTGTTTTTAACTTGTAGAACCTGTGTACCCCGGTGGGCAGATCAGCTCGCCATAACAATGCTTTTTAATTGTTCTCTTTAAGCTGTCAATAAATAAAAAAATGGTTTTCAACTAGAGCGGTAGGCAGAGATCAAGCCATTGGACTTACCACGGCTTGCCAAGCATGGAACTGCTTGGAAAAATGCCACTAGCGTTAGTTATGGACGGTAACCCATCCACGCACTGAACGCGTCCAGTGTTGCTTAATTTTTGTGATCGTTTAAGATCACTCAGGCGGCCGGGGCTACGAGCGTTTCGAAGAATAAGAAGGATGATTGACGAATATTATTTATTCGGTGAATGTGGATGGAAGGGTTCACAAAGGACATTCTAACGTATGTGCACACGTTGACCAAGTCCGTTAAGTATTAGCAAAGTGCAAGAAGAATACCCAAAATCAGCATAGGATTAAAATAACAAGAAGAAGAAACATTTATTATAAGAACAGTCAGTACACACGCAAAAATAACAAAACATAAAAACAAACAAACAGAAGAAAACAGAAAGAAAATAAAGGTCACTAGTGTGTCACTGCTAATATACAAGTAAATGGCAGCTGACTCAGCAGTATGCTGATGGGCAAGCTTATACCGCTGATTTTCAGTCAGTGCCAAGAGATACCCCGCAAGTGTCACAGACCGCGGTGTGGTACATCTATGAAATAAATTATAATACATACTTACATCTCATCATCATCAACCCATTATGTCCCCACCGAGGGGCACGGGTCTCTTCCCTGAGGAAGGTATAGGCCATACCTCTGACGACCTCTGTGGCGTAGTGGTTGGTGCATCTGCTTATCATGCGAGAGGTCCCGGGTTCGATCCCCGGCTGGGAAAAAAAAAAAAAAAACTTCAGGTCTTGGATGTTTACATGTTCGTGACGTCGCTGTTTCTGGTTCCCACGACACAGGGTATCCTAGTGTGGGGCCAGAAGCAATGTATGTGCCTGTATGTAAATGTTATGTTATGTTATGTTATACTCCACCACGGGGGCCAAGTCTGGATTGGTAGAGGCTTGTAAGACTAGTGGCTGGTCTTACTGTCAGAAGTTTTCAAGCCGCCCTAAGGCCTCTGACTTGGCTTAACGACTGCCATCTATCGACGGCAGCCGGCACCAACTGCTTAACGTGCCTTGCGAAGCACGGAACCGCTCGGAAAAATGCCACTAGCGTTAGTCATAGACAGAAACCCATCCATGGACTGAACGCGCCGTATGTTGCTTAACCTTAATGATCGTTTAAGATCACTCAGGCAGCCCAGGCTACGACCGATTCATACCTACGATAAATTACACTAAAGTATAATACTCGTAATGAGTATAAAGTCCTAGGGCGGGGTTACAAATCAACACTTTGTATGACTATGTGAAATAATCCCCTGAGCTCAAAATTCAGTCAATTTCAGTCTAAGATTACAGGATTACCACCTACAATAGGTACCGGTAGTCTCATTCCTGGAAGGCGCTCGTTTCACATTCCACTCGCGATGCAGCGGGTATTACGTAGCTCGTACATTTACGTCCAAATAGATCTACAGCCAAATCAAAACAACGCCAGGGTCAATAAAAGGCCACTCAGAAGAATGACTAGCACACCAAAGTAAATTCAAATGATTAATTCACAACAAAAGCCAAATGGAGTAATGAAAGTCAAAGTTGTTAGTTTCACAATTAATAGATAATGTGGAGACAAAACTAACAAAGAAACTCTACGTGTTCTTTTCAAAGCAGTTTTAGCTTAATTAACAAACTTCCAAACTTAAACATTACGCACAGATGTGTTGAATACTTGACACAATTCTCCTCTGAATACATTCAGAATTAATATATTGTTTGACACCAGAGATCTTTGATCTTTGTCTTTTAAATAATCGTTGATTTTACAATAAGCTTTTTTGCACAGAGTATGCTTAATACATTTCTTAAACCGCGTCGTAGGTAACTCTAATATATTATCTTGGGGAATATAGGGAAGAGCGGGTGATCATGCTCTTCCACTATAAAGGGAAATTTCCCGCCAGGCAGATCGTATGCCTGGGGACGGCCGGTCCAACTGTAATCTGTTGGAGGTTGTATTTAATGTAAGTCATGTGTAAACTTTGATTGCGCGATGCAGAAATGTTATAGTTTATAGTGCGCGCGCAGAGTTGACATGTGCTCGCCACAGGGAATCGTACTATAGAACCTACAACAACCTACCTACAATGCCCCATTAAGGAAGTATTAACTTTTGCAAGTCTAAATCGTGGAAATAACAATTTATGTGTATTTCTAGTATTAATATTACATTATGATGGCTAATAAACGATGGATGGATAGACGTAAACGTCGTGGCCTCAGTCTGGGTATATTGCCATGGTTGTGGTATCCTGGCCGATAGCCTGGTTACCATAGCACGGGGTATCCTAGTTTGGGACCAGGACAAGTTATTGTGTTGATAGAATGTATCTTTTGTTTTATAAGTTTTTGTTAACTTTTGTATTATCTTTTGTTTTATTAGATTAGATTAGAACTCTTTATTGTACACACCAGAAAGAAATGAATACATGAGAAGCCTTATATATCTAAGTATATACAGTTGGCGGTCTTACCGCTAAAAGCGATCTCTTTCAGACAACCTTGTGATGTCTTGAAAGAAGAAGATTATAGAAAAGGTAGGTAAATGTATATGAAATAGAGTGAAGTTTAATCGTGAAGCTTTATATTTATTTATTCAAGCTTTGTGCACTTGTGTATTTTGGGACAAAATGTAAGACTACTATTAAATGCTATTGAGATTACAAAGAGGTTTACAATAAAAGCCTGTTCAATGCGTTCTGGGTTACAAAATAAGATTTTAATGCCACATACGCTAAAAGCACGCTTGTATCTCAGAGGAGTAAATAGAGCCGAGGCTTTGCCACTTGCCACATTCTTGGTAAACAAAGCAATGTTCACTGTTGGTGGTAAGCTTTAACTGTTTTTAAAAGAATAAATGTGCAGTTTTTTTGTAAGCTTCTGTTGGCGAAAGCCCATCAGGAGTCAGGAAGACGTTGGTAATTTTTAATTTATATAAATTTTATTCGGTATCACACGTTTATTCGTCAGCCATAGTTTAAAAAACGGAGATACAGACCATAGATAAAGCAGATTCGGTAACAGCGTCATGTGTTGAAATCAATATAAATAAATCAATGAGGAAGGAAACCTTAGGTCTGTGAAATAAATGCGTTAGCTTGACATTGATGGCACTGTCATGAACATTAAATATAACGCCATTAGATGGCGAAAGCTGCCTTTAGACCACAGACCTACTAAATATATGGACCCGTTGTACCTACAGAAAAAGGGTGCCAAAAAGTTGTCGCAATAAATGGCCGCCTTCTAGTGCCGCGCCGGAGCTATCGAAAATATCGATATCGATATTAGCGCCTGCATCATCAGCAGTGCTCAAGCAGCACTGTCACGAGTAGGGAATTAATGTTTACCGATTATTAGCCACGAAATATACAATTGTGGTGTTGGTGTTATATACAAGACCGCGGCTTTGAAGTAAATTAGGGTTGTAAGAATTACTATTTTGTGGTTTTGTCAAAGGTGATAATTCGTAAAGTAGATCGTCGCAGTCGAACAAACACAGTTGAAACTCACAGATACTTCTATATTTAACAAAAAACACGTCCATGGATTGAAGAAATAATTTAAATAAGATAGGCGCTTTATACTTTGTAAATTAACATTTACATTTACATACCGGCACACACATTATAAGAGAATATTCTTTAATGTACCAGGAAAAACACATACAAATCATTTGCATTTAATTATTCTGAATATTAATTTTTATCATTGTCAAGTAAAGATTTCGATTACCAGAAGGACTTAATAATTATATGCAGGTACTCCACACAAAACACTACAAAATCACTTCAAGAGTCAAAGTCAAATAAAAAAACGGTGCCAGAACAGATTTTATTTCCTTTCTTTTAATCTTCATTATATCATGTAAAAGTGCAAACTTCCTATTTCTTTTGCACACTTTATCATTGAAACGTTTGATTTTGTTGCGCTGCTTCTTGCACGTTGAGTTAGTCGCTTATTTTTTTCTTCATTACGACGCATCTGGAATGAGAGAAATTAATGTGAATATTGATCTAAATCAAATAAAGATAGCGCTGACAATAAAACTAAAATAAGTCTTTATAAAATACGTTAAAAATACCTCTTCACTGGGGTTGTCAGAGTTCAAATCGATTGACTGGATAGGGCACGGCAGAGCTAAGTGATTCCTGCAAATTCCCTTGTGGAATTAAAATTGCCCCTGCAATTATCACTGCAGAGCTGAGTGGATATTGTACATTGTCTCGATCAAATAAAACGGCCCTTTTCTTTACTGTAGTCCTCTGCGAAAAATTGGTACAATGTCGTTTTAAAATTTAAGTTTTAGGCAATAAGTACCTATAATATAATATTAAACAGAAACACTTATTTGTAACATTATGTTTATATGCTCTCACTATGTGAAGCAGATCACGTAACGAGACTCACCACAAGAAAATGGAGGGAACAGCATTATCACGCAATCTCACCACATCAAGTGTTCTGTTGAAGCGGTCCGCGTTAAAGTGCAGCAAGCAGACATATTATTGCTTGTGTCGTGAATTTAAGGATCTTAAGGCTTCACTACTGGGAAACCTAGAAAATGGTAATAATAAGGTTATTTAGTAACTGAATTATTTTAGCTCTACTGTTATAACTATTATCGACGTTTTATGTTCCATCCAATTACTTTGTCCCCGCACTACGGTTTGATAACAAATCATAACAAATGAAATATTGCTTTACCTACGAAAATATCAGGTTAATGAGCAGTAAGAAACTAAAATTTGTCTTAGAGGTTTAAGTTGAGACTTGAGGGCCCTAAAACGACCAGATTGTACGACTTTTCTGTAAAAACCAGGTACTAACCTATGAAGAGTCAACTCCGGTCAATTTTTGTTCTTTCGCGAATTACACTGCACAATAGAACATACAGGCATATTATTTATTAATGCCGCAACAATCCCACATCATAAATAACTGCCAATTAGTAGTATTGACTTCACAAATTGTAAATAACTCTCGACAACAAAGCAATTTGACAGCTAACATACCAGGAAACTCACAGATTACTAGAGAAAACTTGTCGCAAAACATAGCGATTATGGCACCCGGCAATGGTATGCATATAGACGAATAGGGCCTCTCCACAGGTTTCCTTCCTCATTGCTTTAGACAGCTGCTTTTACACAATAACCTATTAATTATTGTGAAAACAATTTTGACGTTCCTAAAGTACATTTTCTGTTTTTATTATGAACTAGCTTTCGCCCGCGACTCCGTCCGCGTGGACTTTAGTTCAAAATGTTGCAACCCCGTTCACTCCCTTAAGGGTTAAATTTAGAAAAACGGTGAAACACGTGTTAAATCAATTTTGTTGAAGAGTATTTATTTCAAGTTTCAAAAAAATCAGACAACATTCTTTTTAACTCCCATACAAATTTTGGCAACCCTTTTCACCCCCTTAGGGGTTGAATTTCAAAAAATCCGTTCTTATTCCTTGCCTTCATTATATATAGATCCTCTGTGCACAATTTCAGCTTCCTAGGTCAAACGGCTTGGGCTGGGCGTTGATGAGTGAATGAATCAGTCAGTCAGGACTTTGAATTTTATATATAAGATAGATAGATAAAAATAATTTATTTTATTTGATTTTATTAAGGACCAAAATGAAATTTATTGATTATTGATTTGTCTGTAGTTTCTGCTTTAGATTGACTGAAACAATTACTTTGACTACGTTGAAATCAACCTTCTGTTGTATTTACTCATCAGTAATGTAGCAAGTCAAATAAAAGGCGCAATCACGGCGCGGCGGACCCGTCGGCCCCAAAACTTGTTCGGTAACAAGCCTGCCTCGCAAACTTTGTCTTCGCAACTTATTAACGGGTTAAAAATCGCTAACTTCGAGCCCCATATTTCTAGACAATTTGTTAATTGACCGTAAACGTAAAATTATCTTCGGCTTCTTTGAACAAAAACTCAATTAACCCATTTCTGCCGGGCGTCACGGGTGAGAGGACTTAGAGTGGACTGGTAGTGGCCTGTAAAAATGAACCTAAAGCACCTAATTATAAACCTAACAAGAAAACATCAAATTATCTCGTCTTTTTTTGCTCTGCTGTCTAAAGCCGTAGCTGGAAACGTAACCGCCATTGAAAGCTTCTACATTTTTCACGTCACCTAAATTGCGTTACTAATATTTTTTTTCTATGTTCTTTTTTTCTTCCCTTATTTGTCAAGATCGTGGCAACTGGCAAACGCTGCGCTCTGCGTGCCCCTCTGTGAAACGGGCATGACTTTATTTAAATTAAAGGTATTCAGAGAACAATTGTGTCTAAATTAAAGTATTAAAAATTAATGAGTGTGTTGAAACATACATGAGTAATAATTGTTAAATTCAAAACTTTGTTCATTGAGGTAAAACAACATTGAAAATAATAAATGTAGTAAAATGTATAGGTCTATCAATAGTGAAACTGTGGTAACTGATCGCGCACTTTTGTTTTGTAAGCAACTTAGTTTAGCGCGGCCAGTCGTTAACCATCTGTCCTAAATTGTAGTAGCCTTAAACTTCCTGTAATCGAACTGTACGTGATTATGTGTCTTTATTTGGTTGTGAACCGTAAAGACTCTTTTTTTCTCTTCCTTCGACGACCTCTGTGGCGTTGTGGTTAGCGCATCTGTTTACCATGCGAGAGGTCCCGGGTTCGATCCCCGGCTGGGGAGAAAAAAAACCTCCAGGTCTTGGATGTTTACAATGTTTGTGAAGTCGCTGTTTCTGGTTCCCACGACACAGGGTATCCTAGTGTGTGGCCAGAAGCAATGTATGTGCCTGTATGTAAATGTTATGTTATGTTTTACTCCGTTATAGACTTCATTGCCTCAGAACAAAAATGAGGTGTTTTTCACGATATCTGCCCTTCCCCACTCTCTTTTTTAACATTCTAAAATTTCTAGGCTAGCTGGAAGAATTTTTTTTAGAAAGAAGTCCGCCTTTGCACTTATCACAAACTTGTTATTTAACTTACTTTATGTTTTTTTTTGTGCAACAAAGTGTAACAACCATAACAACAACAAGAGTCGGACTCTTCCGATATAACAACACCCGTAAGTAAATCCGGACTAAAAGTTTACAAGAGTAATCCCAACAGGCGCAAAATTGAATCGCCAAAAAACTAACGACTTTCTTAACAATGTTCACAAAGTAATTACATTCTGTTTTTGTTGTGACAAAAAATATTTGATTTGATTTAATACAATGTACGTTTTCGCCAAATAAGGCTTTACCCCGAAGTCAGACGAGTCGGCGTCTGTAACAAAAATGGGGGAAATAAACGCATTTAGTGCTTGCAATAAAAAGCGAATCGCGGCGCGCGGCCGTACCTACAATGAATAATCCAGCGGGCACACCGCATGCATTACGCAGCTCACGCGCTCAGCGGGGACCGAGATACATCTTCCGTGTAAAACAACCAACAGAATAAAAGACGGTTGTTTGCCTCTTGCTCGCACAATATTGTCTTCTCTACATTGTCCTAAGTCCTGCCCTTGGAAATAATAATTTCATTGTCACATTCAAGGTCAAGACTTAAACTTGGATGAGCTTTACGAGTATTTTCCGTCGAGTTCTATTTAAAGATTGTTTGTTATTACTGACTGAAACGCAGGTAAAATGTTTGCTGCGTGCCTATATACATATATATATATATATATATATATATATATATATATATATATATGACTATATACATATATATATATATATATGACTATATACATATATATATATATATATATATATATAGTTATATATATACATATATATATGTCTATATATATATATATATATATATATATATATATATATATATATATATATATATATATATAGATGTAAACTGTAAACTGTTGTGCATCTAATTACCAATAATACTAATCATAAGTTACGCTTACATTTGTTTTATAACAAACTGTATGTTTTCTAGAGTAAAATAAAATAAAATAAAACTTAGGATGATTTACTATGTGCGCGAAGGCTGCCAAGTTCATTGATAGACCACAAGGATTTACGCTTAGACTTTTACCTGTCCTATCTATTTAGTATTTATGTATAAAAACGATTACGTTTTTCGTTGTGATGTGTTAATTTGTCGCAATAAATGTCTTTTCTAGTGTTGACGCCGATCTCTTTATTTATTTCATATCGCCACACATACCACTCATTCGTTCGTTCACGCGCTCAACTCACTCACTCCTTTCCCAATCCTTTCCTCATACTCATTCTCATTACACTCATTCTCCACGTACTTCCTTCCGCTCTCAGTCCGAAAACCGCGCCCGCGCCGCTCGCCACGCCAAGAAAGTGTCTCTTGTTATAATCCTCAAAAACTCTCGCTGGGCTTGCCAAACCATCAGTACTGTGCTTAAATAAGACTAAGCGCAACCTAAAACAATTTACCACTAGAAACTATGAAAAGAAGAGGAGAGAATTGGACCGGGCCTCCACTTCCAACTGCAGAGCCGAGCTATCGAAGAAAATCCATATACCTTCCTCCGCCTAGTCCAATCCTCACAAATCCTGACCTTGAAAATGACAATTTTCAAGGTCAGGACTCAAACTTGGGAGGACGTTATGTGAGGCTGCCAAATCCATTGACACACCACAAGATTTAACGCTCTGACTTTTGGCTGTTCTATCTATTTTGTATTTATGTGAATTGTTTTTCCGTGTTACGTGTTTATTTGTCCCAATAAATATATTTTTAGGAATCAGAAGGGAAACTAATCTTTTAAAAAGAAAACTCAAAATAACCTAAAAATAATTTATTTCCATTGGCAAACAAAACTAATTATAACTAAAAATAAATTAAAACGAAAAATATTTTTACGCAGCAAGACTACAAAACACGTCCGAACGCTAGGAAGTCCACGAAGCAAGAGAGCGCGCGCGGCCTGCGCTGCGCTTTATATAGTCGCTTGACAACTTGCAACACCGCCTGAGTCTGAGTCCGCTAACACGGCCTCTCCTGACACCCTGACGTCCTCGTCAGTTTCTTCGGATAGGCAAGGCATAGATCTGCTCGATGGTCCAGGTTGGTTTGTCTCGTCATCGTTTGGTCTTGAGGAGGGCCCTGCATGCCTGTCATCCAAAGCATCATTATTATCATCATCATCTGAAAGTATATTGGCGGCATTACATGGCGGAACTCACTAATAATTCACCCGTGTTTAGTTTGTTAGACGATTATTACATTCAAAACCAACACCAAACGACGCATCAAATTAGTGACTTGACATCTACTGATTTATGATTCTTATGAATCACAAACCAATAGGTAGTCCAAGATAATAAAAGCATAGACCTGGTCTATGATAAAAGTAAGAAAAGGGTCGACCCATCACATGCACGCGAACACACATGGCATCCCAGTGGCAATACCAGTGTGGCTACCGGCAGAGGCATCACAAGGGCTTACCGCGTAGACTTTCACACCGATCGTACCATTCGATGGCTATCGACAGAGGCATCACAAGGGCTTGTCGCATAGACTTCCACACCGATGATACATGTACTTCGTCCATATACTATTCGATGGCTATCGACAGAGGCATCACAAGGGCTTGTCGCATAGACTCCGGGCAACCTTCAAAAAGGCAGCACACGTCTTAGGGGTCCACTGTCCTCTCCAGGGCACGATAAACTGGACGGCTGCATCAGGCATATCCTTGGCGACCCGGTGCGGCCCCCACGTGCCAGGGACCTGCTTCCCCCGTGACTGGGCGTACTTTACCACGTAGACCAGGTCATCATCTGAAACACACGAGAGGGACTATGGTCCCCGTTAACCACAGCGTCCTGCTGTGGCTGGTTCCTCGACAACCGTTCGGCCGTCCTCTGCCTGAGCAACTATAGACTCCCGGTTAGATGAGACAGGATCTATGGAAATATCACGTACCAGAGCCTGTATTGCCGGTGTAGTAAAACGTAAAAAAGGTAAAACCAACGAGTAAGATTAGCATTGGTAGCCGTACCTTTTACCTAGGGATCCCCGATTCCGCCCAAAACAATTGCCGTAATGAGCTCGTTACTAAGACCTTTAACGATGCGTAAACGCAGTAGTGTTTTACGTGCATAATCTGCATACGAATCTGCATAGGAATTTGTCTGAATCAATCGACAAATGTCATACAAATACATAAAATATTTTCCAAATCTACCCTCTTTACACAAAGAGGCTTAAAATATTTTTTGAAATTGCTCCACAAACGTCCGCACACAATTTTGGGGTCAAATCTAGTATATAATTTTGCGTGTGTACCGACCTTACCGACTGGATAGCGTCCACGATCTGCTCTGTACCTTGCTTGAAGGTAGGCTCGGTAGACCCCACCGGCAGCGACCGCGTCTCCAACGCGTTAAGGCGTGACACGATGGTGTGCCATGACCCGCGGCTGCGGCTGCGGCTACGGCTTCAGCGACTGTGTCGCTCGCGACGACGACTGCGATCGCGATGCGCGCGTCTTTTGCCTGTACTGCGGTCAAGCGGAGAAGGAGTCCGCACGGAACTGACCCGCTGACGGCTCACATGACGGTCTCGCGACAAGTGCGCGAGCGCCGGCCGCGCGAGGACCTGGATCGGGAGCGCCGCCCGGGCGGGCTCCGCGATCGCCGTCCACGAGATCGAGAACGCGATGATCTTTCCATTTTGCACTGTTAACAAAACACACAGCACAAAACAAAGCACGGTGCGCGAACGCAGCCCGAAAAAGAACACAACTTGAAGTTAAGTCAACACGTGTTTTGTAGGCGATTTAGAAAAAATGAAAATAACTACAAAATTACTCAAAGAGCCAAAAATTAAATATAAACGTGGGCTAGTAGGCCTAATCCCACATCTGATTTTAGGAATCAGAAGGGAAACTAATCTTTTAAAAAGAAAACTCAAAATAACCTCAAAAGAATTTATTTGAATTGGCAACCAAAACTAATTATAACTAAAAATAAATTAGAACGAAAAATATTTGTACGCAGCAAGACTACAAAACACGTCCGAACGCTAGGAAGTCCACGAAGCAAGAGAGCGCGCGCGGCCTGCGCTGCGCTTTATATAGTCGCTTGACAACTTGCAACACCGCCTGAGTCTGAGTCCGCTAACAATATTTTTTACTTTCTATCCCATTTTGAGCGTTCCATTCATGCGTTGTCTGTCCATCCGTCTGTTTATCTTTCCTCCCAATTTAAAACTGGCCTACCGTCCTTGTCTAAAGGACAATTTTTTTGGGTAAATATTCAAAATATAATGCCTGAAGAGTCAGCCTGAAATACGCAAAGTAGCTTGATACATCCAGCAGTATAATTAAATAGGTAGGTACTTACTGGAATTCAACGGCTGCTCAAGATTTATTGCTTAAATTCTATGCCACAATTTGCTACGATTTAGAGAAGGGACGTCTTATTTAGCTTGGTGCAATTAGCTAGTGTTTACTTGGAGCGTCGACATTTACGTTTTGACGGGAATAACAAACAACGAACGACATACCTTATTATATACAGTGAAACCTGGTTAAGTGAGACATCATGGGATCTGCAATGTGGTTTCACAGATAGAGGTATTCCACTTACCCAGTGTCTGAGATATCCAGGTATAAATAAAAATTTGTCTTATTTACAGAGGGTTCTATTAACAGACGTCAGAATATAACTTTTTTTAGTTATAGAGGTGCGATAATTAAAAGAAATGTTAACTGCCATTGAGGGTTTTTGCCATACTCGCCACGCTTGGCATGCGGGTTGGCGAACGCAGAATGAGGTATTTCTGCAAAAGGCGCTGCTGCCCACCTCCTGGTAATGTGTCCCTTTGCCGGTTTTTATGGCACCCACGGGCTGAGATGGGGGGGCACTATTCTAAAGCCGGCACCCCACGGCACGGCCACGGCCAAAAAGTTCTCGAATGGAGACCACATATCGGCAAGCGCAGCGTAAGACGACCAGTCACAAGATGGACAGACGATCTCATCCAAGTGGCGGGAAGACGCTGGATGCAAGCCGCTTCGGACCGGTCTTTTTGGAAATCCATGGAGGAGGCCTATGTCCAGCAGTGGACTTCTTGTGGCTGAATGATGATGATGATGATGACATAAGAAATAGCATAGACAAGGGTGAGCTAAGTACTTGGAAGTATATGTTATTATTTCTTTCTCCTGACCTAATTTAAATACTCAATACTCAAAAACCGTATGCTGAATACACTCTCCTTTGGTTGACTGAAAGGGATCGCTCTTAGAGAGAGATTGCTTTTGTAATAAATTTTACATTATTATTGGTCGTTTTAACTGTAGCTACCGCTAATGTGCCTAAAACGGTCAGAGTGCAGATTAACTTGTTAAAGTGAAAACATTTTTTTGTTGTAATAGAATATAAATAGTTTATTACCAAAAACACAATTTTACACAATTGAAGAAACACAAAATGAAATTTACATTTTTTTTTCTGGACTGGACGTATAACCATTTTGGTAATTGGAAAATGCTCAGCTAACATGTCGATTGCCACTAACGCCGATTTTTTAGCACTCCCCGGCTCTTAAGTTCATATTTAGAGCAGGAGCTAAGGCAGGTAGGAACACGTTAATTATAAAATTACATTTATTAAGACGAACATGCATGCCTCTTGTAACGTTATTATTTTATAACAACATTTTATTTAAATAAGTTGGATAAAACCTGTTAAATAACTTGTGATATAGGCACTAAAACTAATCAAGCTCAAACTAAAAGGGTTTACGCATTTCTCGTCTGCGCATCTCTAAAACCTCTTATTACGTGGAGCCGGACAGCGCGTCCGCTCTCTCGACCGCTGCCCGCCTCATTTGCCTCCGGTCCATCGGCGAGCCTGCGCGTGCGCTTCTCCTTGTTTGTAATCGCCAGTCGCCGCCGCGCCGTCTCTAACGGCCGCGAGTCAATTTTATTAATTTTCTTTTTAAAGAAAGCCGTGGTTTACTATCACGTTTGTGTTCTCGTCTCCCCACACTTTTTGGGTAAGTTGCAAACAGATATTTCAACTAAGTATTTGCTAATTTAGCTGTAGATTAGTTTTATAGTGCTTGTAGGAACATATGTAATTTATTTCCCTTCTTTTCGTAATAGCGTAGTGCTTATACGTAGTTTTAGCAACTATTTACCGTGTCGCAGAGCGCCTCTCATAGCTTGCTCGCTCGGCGACACACAAGATGGCGCCTCACAAAATTGCCAGTCATGGTTGCATCATCCATACATTTCGTTCATACAATTTAAAATATTTATGTTTAGCTTTATCTGCACACTAGCTTGCGCTTGCCACTTTTGTTAATTTCCAAATAATGTTGCAGCTAGTGTGGGAATGTTGGCAATTAGTAACTGTAGATACCTATTAATTTTTGATTATCATGTTCATTATCATTTTTCATTATAATTTCCATCTCGCATCACTCCACTACTGATTTCCTTCACCGCCACTTACAAACTAGTTGGGTTTTTTCTTCTTCTGCCGAACCGGTGGCGGTGAACTGTATCTTTCCGATGGCTGTGTACTAATGCGAGGGGTTTCTCCACAGGGTCCAAGTACCGGACCAGAATTCCCTTTTACGGAGCCGAAGACCCCCGGGGTGCCTGTTCCCGCCGTTTTGAAAAGGAGATCCGCCGTTCCCGCTGGCCAAACCTTCTCCTCACTTGGTCCACGGCCGTTGGGGGAGCGTTTCTACTGTCTCCGGTCGGCTCAGGGGAGTACCTGACCGTAGTTCCGCTAAAGAGAGATCAAAACCAGTGTAGGGCTATTTTCTAACTCACAACCCTAGTAATTGAAGAAGTGCTAATTAAACTATATCTTGTTTTTTTTAATAACGTTTTTTATTTCTTCTTCTTTATTTTATGTCGCAGCCTCTTCAAGGCTAGCGTGACATTGGCGCCCAAACGTGTTCAAAAGGTACGATCTCTCTTTAATGGTTACTACGTAGTTTGCTTTGTGTGCGTGTGCTTTGTAAAGAATAGTTTTTTATGTTGATTTTTATGTGTCTGTAGCAGCTGAGGTGTATAGCAGTTGATTTACTGGTCAAATTGAGTAAGCAACACAATAAATTGTATTTTTTAAATCGGGTTCCGTAGGAAATTTTGATTTTTTTTTTAGTTTGATTTTTCTATGTCATTCTTGCATACACACCAGTTGCAGTAATTCATCGTATTTTAGTTCACTGCTTTACTTTGTTGTGCTTTTCTATTATTCTCCTTCTTATCTATTTAGATACACTGTAGAAAACATTTCGACGTAGTATATTTTTGTAACAGAGTGGAGTATTTAGAAATATACAATAGTTTGGAGGTATCTGTTTGCAACTCTTACTTAGAAAGCGGCATTTCTAGACTACTATTATAGATTATTTTTTAAAGTACCCCTCAAATTTTTTTTTAACCATGGCAGTTGAAATTAAATTTTTATCTTTACAAAAACCAGAACTATTGTATGAGGTTGAAATTCGTGGAGAAACGCCTGCAACTACTGTGCCACTGTTGCGAAAGCAAATAGCAAAGTTAGGGCCTTTATTTCCCTCTGGTGATATCTTAGAATCACACTTAGAGCCAGAAGATGATTTGGATGGTGTCGATTCATCGCTTACGAGGCTTGAAGAAGGTGTAAATCAACTTAATGTCAAATATGACAAGCCAAAGCTGGATAGGTCTAAGAACTTGGCACTTCATATCCAATTAAGACTTAATAGGATTGACGCTTCCTCAAGCCTTGAAGCCACAGTCAGGTTGAGTCAGGCAACAACTAAGCTGCAGACGTTACAAGCCTCGCTCGCTGTTTCAAGATTGGGTGACCTTCCCACTGAGCAGATTACTGCTGAATGCTCAGAGCCCCTGCCTCAGGTTCCTGCTATACCTCAGGTTGTTGTTTCTTGCGATAGGCTGTCAGGTGACTTATCTTCTCTTAAGTATAACGGCAAAACTTGTGTTCGTGCTTTTATCCAACGAGTGAAAGAATTCATCAACGCGAGAAATATTCAATCGAGCAAAATTTTTAATTTTGGTACGGAAATTTTCACTGACGAGGCCTTGCACTGGTTTCGAAGCCTCCAAGGTACGGTAGCGACTTGGGATGAAGTTTGTGATCGTCTCAAGGAAGATTTTAGCCAGTCGGACTACGACTACCGCTTCCTCGAGGAGATCAGAGCACGTACGCAAGGTGAACGAGAGAACATTACTGTTTACCTATGAATTATGTCAGGCATGTTCTCCCAGCTTAACAAACCACTTTCCGAAACTGACAAGCTCGAGATAATCCTCCACAACATTAGGCCTACTTATGCAGGTGTGCTCACTTCTGTAGCGAAAATAGAGTCGATCGAACAGCTACGTTTACTTGCTAAAAATTTTGAAGACGTTCAGGCAAGGTTATCTTGTTTTCGCGAACCGCCTAAAGCTAGTCCTACCACCTTAGCTCCCAATTTTGCTTACGCAGATGCTTCAGACAGCCCAAAGTATAAGTACAGTGGTAACAGGCAGTATCAAAATAATAATTACCACCAGCCTAAGCCGTCGGTCAGCTCACCGAAGCCTGTGCACGCAGTTGCTAGGCAGAAGTTTTGCCCTCGCTGCCGTGTAGACTCTCACTGCTTGCGTCAGTGTACCGCGGAGCGCAAAATTGTGTGTTTCCGTTGCGGTCGCCCTGACTACCGTCATTACGACTGTCCCAACTGCCAAGGTTCTTCACAGATTCGGCAGTTAAAAAAACTAGTGACTCAGAATTGTGAAAAAATCAGCCATTTTGATAAAGAGGATTGGACAAAATGGTTGACTGTAGTCAAGAATTTCTTTTCCTACTACACCATTTCCACAATTCTGAGACACAAACCAATCACTGACTCTAGACCTTACGTCAAAGTTAAGATTAATAACATGGAGGTCTGTGGTTTGCTGGATTCGGGCGCAGCAGTTACAATCTTGGGTAACAATGCGCACAAAGACCTTCGATTGGAATCGAGCATTGTTTCGGACGACTCCATTAATATTGTGGCTGCTGGAGGTCAAACACTCAAGAGTGTTGGTTGCGTTAATCTTCCTGTCACTTTCGAGAACAGCTTTCACTTACTGAAAGCCTATGTAGTTCCAGGGGTGGAGACGTCTTTGATTTTGGGCATTGATTTCTGGCGGAAGTTTGAGCTGTGTCCCAAGTATCTTGGAAGTATCAACATAGCTCAATCTGCTGATTCCCCAGTGTCATTGTTGTCCGCCAGTTCCGATTGTCACATCACCGCATACGAAAGTTTAGAAGAGAGTCAACGGCATATTGTCGATAACCTAATCGACCAATTCCGGGACATCTCTATGGATAGGAAGGGCCTGGGAAGAACCTCACTTATATCTCACAGCATTGACACTGGTGATTCACCACCTATCCGCCAAAGATACTACCGCATGTCTCCAGAGAAGCAGCGAATCTTGACTCAAGAAGTGGACGAAATGCTGAGCCTAGATGTCGTAGAGCCATGCGAGAGTGAATGGTCTTCCCCGGTCCTGATAGTTTACAAAAAGAACGGGCAACCCAGATTTTGTCTTGACAGCCGTAAACTTAATGCTGTGACAAAGAAGGATGCCTATAACCTACCTTACATCTCTGAGATTTTGGACAATCTTAGAGATGCTAAGTTCTCAAGCATCGATCTCTCTAAGGCAGTTTGGCAAATACCAATCAATGAGCAGGACCGCAGCAAAACTGCTTTCTACGTCCCTGGTCGGGGCTCTTTGCGTTTCAAGACGATAGCTTTTGGTCTCACAAACGCGCCTGCGACCCAGCAGAGGCTCGTGGACATGATGTTTGGTCCAGAGTTCGATTTGAAGGTATTTGCTTACTTGGACGATATTGTGACTGTGAGCAGCACATTCGAGGAACACGTTTCTCTTCTTCTCAGCATTTTGGAGAAGTTGAAAGAGGCGAATCTAACTATCAATATCGATAAATGCCAGTTCTTCCGGAGTCAACTAAATTATTTAGGTTATGTAGTGGATTCTAACGGACTACGTACCGATCCAAAGAAAGTCGACGCTATCCTTAACTATCCGACACCAACGTGTCGCAAGGATTTAAAACGATTTCTAGGAACCGCTACATGGTACCGCCGTTTTGAACCAAACTTCAGCACCATTGCAGGCCCATTGAACAAGTTGACTTCGAGTAAAAAGAACGCTCCACCTTTTGTTTGGACCGAAGAAGCGGATGCTGCCTTTAACAAGCTCAAAGAGTGTCTTGTCTCAGCTCCAGTGCTTGTCTGCCCAGACTACAGTCTGCCATTTGAAGTACATACTGATGCAAGTAATTATGGCGTAGGTGGCATGCTGACGCAGACTGTAGATGGTGTGGAGCGGCCCGTTGCTTACATGAGCAAGTCTCTTTCGGGCGCAGAAAAGAATTACAGCATCACTGAGAGGGAAACCCTAGCTGTCCTTACAGCACTTGAGCATTGGCGCTGCTACTTAGAGAATGGGCAGACCTTTACAGTTTACACCGACCATTCAGCTTTAAAATGGTTTTTGTCGTTGAACAATCCGACAGGCAGACTCGCTAGATGGTGCGTGCGTCTGTCATCTTTTAATTTCGTTATCAAGCACCGCAAAGGGGTCGATAACGTTATTCCAGACGCGCTATCACGAGCCATCCCAGTCTCCGCCATTTCTACTTCGGATTCTTTCAGTACTACCAACGATCCTTGGTATAAGAAAATGTACAACGCCTGTTTAAATACGCCTTCTGCGTTACAAAATTTTGTAATAAAAAACAATAGTCTATATCGTTTGTCCAAGAATATCGCTAACAGCACGCTCACTTCAGAGTTTGCTTGGAAGGAAGTGGTTCCTATTGAACTTCGCGAGGAGATAATCTCCGAAAATCACACGAAACCTACAGCTGGCCACTTGGGCATATTTAAAACTTACCACCGCTTGAGTCTTCGGTATTTTTGGCCGGGTATGCATGCAGATGTGGTGAAGTTTGTTTCGTCCTGTTCCGTATGTCTTTCCCACAAACTTCCGAACCATACTACTTTAGGTGAAATGGGAAGGCCTAAGCAGTGTTCTCGTCCGTTTCAAATGATCTCGATAGATTTCGTTGGTCTTTGATAGATTTCGTGATGCCTTCCAGTAGAAAACAAAACGCATACCTGCTTGTTGTTATGTGCTGTTTCGGCACCCACGGGCTGAGATGGGGGGGCACTATTCTAAAGCCGGCACCCCACGGCACGGCCACGGCCAAAAAGTTCTCGAATGGAGACCACATATCGGCAAGCGCAGCGTAAGACGACCAGTCACAAGATGGACAGACGATCTCATCCAAGTGGCGGGAAGACGCTGGATGCAAGCCGCTTCGGACCGGTCTTTTTGGAAATCCATGGAGGAGGCCTATGTCCAGCAGTGGACTTCTTGTGGCTGAATGATGATGATGATGATGACATAAGAAATAGCATAGACAAGGGTGAGCTAAATACTTGGAAGTATATGTTATTATTTCTTTCTCCTGACCTAATTTAAATACTCAATACTCAAACACCGTATGCTGAATACACTCTCCTTTGGTTGACTGAAAGGGATCGCTCTTAGAGAGAGATTGCTTTTGTAATAAATTTTACATTATTATTGGTCGTTTTAACTGTAGCTACCGCTAATGTGCCTAAAACGGTCAGAGTGCAGATTAACTTGTTAAAATGAAAACATTTTTTTGTTGTAATAGAGTATAAATAGTTTATTAAGCAACATAGGGCGCGTGAATAGGTGACCGTTCTATGACTAACGCTAGTGGCTTTTTTCCGAGCGGTTCCGTGCTTTGCGTGGCACGTTAAGCATTTGGTGCCATCTGTCATTTGGTGCGACTGCCATCTATGTACGGCAGTCGTTAAGTCAAGTTAGAGACCAAGGCGATTTGAGAACTTCTGACAGTAAGACCAGCTACTAGTCTTACAAGCCTCCACCATCCGGACTTGGCCCCCGTGGTAGAGTATGGCCTATACTTTTCTCAGGGAAGAGACCCGTGCCCTTCGGTGGGGACATACTGGGTTGATGAAGCGGTAATATGCAGGTTAGCTAGTTAGTGAGTATATTAACGTATTCTTTATTCTAACGCTAACATATAACGGTCCTTTTGAATGTTTTTTTTTCGTCATATCAAACGTCCACGCTCCTAGTAAACTTCAGCTAAGGGTGCAGGGATAAATATTTCACACGATAAATGGAATGATATGCTAAAAATTTCAATTGTCGGATGTCGTCATTTTGCCTGCCATCGCGTTTGATAGTGCAATTTCTGAGAATGAAGCGGCATCAAACAAACGTTGTGTCAAAAATGACGGTGACGAAAAAAATTATTGAATTGACACTCACACACAAACACACACACACATACATACACCCTCACACACACACACTCACACACACACATACACACACACACACACACACACACACACAGACACACACACACACACACACACACATACAAACACGCACACACACACACACACACACACACACACACACATAAAGGTGGCAAATCTTGAAGGGTTTAAATTATTATAAGATAAGATAAGATAAGAATATTCTTTATAGTACCAGGAAAAACAAATACAAAATATTTACAAAGATACAGTACAATAGGCGGCCTTATTTTATTAAAAAAATGCATGTATTTTATTTTGCTGAGCGTTATCGTGGTATATTTTAAGTGATCATAAAATGTCTATTTGTCGATGTTTGTTACTGGCCTTGTGCACCATCTTTAGTATTGCCTCAACATTATTTGTTTTCGCTGTTGTTGTCCTGAATAAAACAAAAGAAAATAAATAAAATGAAGAAAAGTACAAAGAGTAAGTAGCTTCTGTCCCTTTAACTCATTTCGGCCCATGGATCGCAACATCGAACTGAGTTTCAATATTCTCAGATCGTAGACAAATAACAAGAAGTAAACAAAATACCTACGAAATTGCCGTTCTGCAGTACTGGCCATTTCAAATCAAAATAATTTTTGTTTGGCTAAGAATTCTAATTTCAAATTAATTTTATTTTAAGAACATGGAATTTTTTTTCCAAAAGTAGTCATTTGTTTATTGATTAGTGTTACATTTTCATCGCATTTCAATCTTTTTCGTCATCATGGATACGTAAAAACTTCGACTAATTATGGAATATGAGTACCATTGTAGCAGCAACGCGGCACAAGCGGTACGCAACATCAACGACGTTTACGGAGCTAACACTACAAGCCAACACACCACCTGTTATTGGTTTGCTCGCTTCCGTTCTGGAAATTTCGACCTGAAAAATGAACCTCGACGTCGTCCGAAGACTTTGGTCGACAATGACGAATTAAAGGCGCTTGTGAAAGCTGATGATACACAATCTACGGCTGAATTAGCAGCAGCTTTTGACGTTAGCTACAAAACAATATTGGTCCATTTGTGTCAAATTGGCAAGGTAAAACAGCTTGACAAATGGGTGCCCCACAAACTCAATGATCGCCAGCGCGAAGTACGCGTCGAGACATGCCTTGCACTGCTCAACAGAATGCAGGAAGCACAAATGAAGGAATTTTGAGCCGCATTGTTACCTGCGATGAAAAATTGATTCTGTTTGATAACCGCAAGTGCTCAGCAAGTTGGTTGGATCCTGGTTCAACACCTAAACAATGCCCTAAACGAAAACTCACCCCTAGAAAATTGATGGTCACTGTTTGGTGGTCTAGCGCCGGTGTGATTCATCACAGCTTCTTACCAAACGGGGTGAGCATTACTGCAGATGTGTACTGTGAAAAACTGATCACAATGATGGAGAAACTGGCACATCTCCAACCAGCATTGGTCAATCGCTCGTCTCCGCTGCTCCTGCACGACAACGCGCGACCTCATACTGCACAGCAGACGGTCTCCAAGTTGCAAGAACTGGGGTTGGAATCTCTCCGTCATCCGCCCTACTCACCAGACCTTGCGCCTACAGACTACTACTTTTTTCAGAATTTGGACAACTTCTTGGCGGGAAAAAAATTCAATACCCGAGAGGCAGTACAAAATGCCTTTGAAAAATTTGTTGCCTCCCGTCCAGCTGATTTCTTTAAGAAGGGCATCAATAAACTGCCACTGCGTTGGCAAAGATGCATTGATTGCATGGGTGATCACTTCGATTAATACAATAAAAAATACATGAAAAAAATTCGTTTAAATTTTTTCATACAAAACGGCAATTTCATAGGTAAAGACCTAATATAATTACATCGACTAACGGTCCAACAAAAATACAAAATACTTCGTGCATGAAATATCCATAAAACGAAATTGAAAGAGCTTTGAACGAATTAGATGGTTTCTAATTAAAAAAAGGAAGAACGCTTACCATTAAATACCTAATGACCTTTTTATGAGCTTTTAAACAGTTTTATTAGCCATGAAATTAATATTTACAAAACGGAATTTAATGTGAGCAGCTAGGAATGGCTTAAATTGTTTTTTACTTCAGCAAAGTCTTAATTATTTGGAATTTTATTCTAAGCAAATAATAATTTTATACAGCTGTTAGGAGTTGCTTCAGAGAAACTTGCGGATTAGGCGACAAAGCTTAGTTGTGTATGTGTTTCTGAGCACAAATAAATTATTTATCTATTTGTCTCTAGTAACGTCGTCAAAGTGTTTGTTTTTATTTTGTATTTATAACGCTATATTAAGTTATGTCTTACGAACCTGCACCAATCCGGATTTGGCCTCCGTGATGGAGTATGGCCCATACTTCCCTCAGGGAAGAGACCCGTGCCCCTCGGTGGGGACATAATGGGTTGATGATGAAATAAACAGTGAACACAAACATAATTCATAGTTTTGTTCCTTTTTTTATCGTTAGTATCTAATAATGTAGCCTGATGTGATGACTCTTTTCCTCAGCATTTTTTAGTCCATTCTTCGCAGGCCCGTGATTTATCTCTGTGTTCTTTGGGAAAGCAAGATAAATATAATATCTTGTGCATTAACAATGGAATATTTTGTGTAATATCTCATCATCAGGTGACGCTACTTAACACATACTAACATTGACACATACTTAAATAAGTTCACGCCTATATCCCAGAGGGGTCTGGGATTTGGGGGCTGCCATTTGCCGTAATCTTGACAAATCACTCGCTTCATCGATATTCATTAGTCTTTGCTCACATGCACGTTGGTTTTGAGCACTTTTTATCTATCCATACTAACATTGAGATTGACGTATTTTAGGTGATCGTAAAAAATTAAGTCAGATAATTGAAACTCAGTGCCATTACCTAGCTCGCCAACTCATTGTACCGTGACTATTAGAGCTTTCTAATATCATCCTGACAGAACTATGAGGGCTTAGAAACATTCACATACAGGCACATAAAGCTCGTTCCACGAAAGAAGTCCCATGAGTTAATGAATTTTGGCTTATTCATTAAGGACCTTACCGTGAAACTTGTCTTGTGCACCAATGTTTACATTGCTTCTGGCCACATCACAAATATGTAAACATCCAAGACCTAGGGTTTTTTTTTGTCCCTAGCCGGGGTTCGAACCCGAGACGTCTCGCATTGTAGGCAGATGCACTAACCGCTGCGCTACAGAGGTCGTCCTTCTACGTCTTGAAAAGTACGAGAAAGGCTTTGAGAAAATATCCCATTCGTCTTGGTGAGGGTACTACCTATACGAAACGGTACTAATATAACAAACGGAGTGCGATACCATCTCACTTCTCAACGGATCCCCGCACAAAACCCGTGATATTTATGTTATACTTTTAATGTGCAGCCTGGACGCTGAGCAACCACCGATGCAAGAAGAAACTTTGGACGCACAATAATGAGGGTGTGGCGAGAACATGTCAACTATGCTTGCACACTACAAACTTCGCCATTCCTGCATCGCGCAATCAAAGTTACACAATGACATACCATAAATACAACGTCCAGCAAACCACAGTCGGACCGGCTATCCCCAGGCGTACGAACTGCCTGGCGAGAAATTTCTCTTTATAGTGGAAGAGCACGATCACCCGCTCTTCCGCATAAGGAAATAGGTACACAGTTTAGCCTGCATATGTCGCACTGTAGGGCACAGGCATTCTCTCGAAGGGAAAGTGGGCTTAATCACTACAATTACCCACCACAGATCGGCTAACTCCTCACAGTTAGCGAGTGGTATCGCTACTACATTCACAAATGTTTGTAACTCAGAAAATAAACTCATTGGACCATATGGATATGACTACTTTGGGGTGGGCGCTTTTCGAGTCTAAATGACAGAGTATAAAAATTAAAAAAACGGCCAATCCCTGCACGGAGGTCAATACCTCAGCGCTTGATTCAATAATCAGGCACTCAAGTTTCCTTCAAAGTTTTTCTTCACAGTTAGAGAGTGGTATATGTACGATAAGCAAACGATAGCAGATGAAGAAAACACCACAATATAACACTGAAAGTTGACAATCTACAAAAAGATGACACTCACAGATAGGTAAGTCTAGCAAAAACGACATTTGCCTCATCCAGGCTATCGCTTCACACATCAACGGGAGAGATAAATGCGGAAAGATTTTTCAGCGACGCGCGGCGACTGCGTAATTTGTTTGCAGCGTTTTTGGACGTTGCGCGATGACGGGGCAGAATAACGACACACAGAGAAATTGCGCCCTATCTTACAGTTGACTTTTCAGTGGCTATACCTTGTGAGAATCTCGCACTTTTGCTGGACGCAGTAAGGGCTATCTGAGGTAGAAAGCTAGTTTCATTACACCTTACTTATATAACTGGAGCTTTTGTCTAATAGATGGACTCGACCGCACATTCTACGCATTGTGCCTAGGATATAAGGCCTAATTCCTTATAGAAAAAGGATTGTTGGTTGGTTGTAAATGACGACCTCTGTGGCGCAGCGGTTAACACATTTGCCCACCATGCGAAAGTTCCCGGGTTCGAGCCTCGGCTGGGGTCAAAAAAACAGGTAGTCTTGTATGTTTACATGTTTGTGGTTCACACGACACAGGCTATGCTAGTGTGGGGCCAGAAGCAATGTATGTGCCTATTTGTAAATGTATATCAATTAGTAAGATAAGGGATTAAATTTTAACGTGTATATTGTATCGAGCTCTCCATCTGTACGAAAACAGTTGCGAGGTGACTACTGGGGCGGGGCGGTGCGGAGGGGCGGGCGGCGGCATTCATTCAATTGACGTTCACCGATTAAATCAAATCACGTCCTATTTATTTATTTTTTCTTTCAACGAGGCGTCTTTTTTCATAATATTTTCCCCGTTTGATACAAATCCGATTATAAGCACAGCGTTTTACAGAAGTAAAATTTGTTTTCAGCTATTAAAATTACATGAAATTTTTATGTGTATATCGCACGCAAATTTGTATGATTCCGCGGTTTTCAAAAGGTATCGTCCGCTTATAAACACTCGCCGTTTAGAGATCTTATGCCAGAGGTAAAATGTAAATTGCCTTGTCACTATATAATATGCCTCATCATTTAATTAAAAAAATCAATCGCCGTTTACTTTTGCGTCATTTTTGACGCGGCAAATCTAAGCACTTAGTTATTTTTCTTACCACACACGGTGCTGTTAATTGGAACAATAGAAATATGGCGTCAGGTTACGGTTTTCTGCTCAAAGAACCTTTTTTTGAAAACAACATTGTTTTAAAGGCATTATTATAGTTAGAATGAAAAAAAATCACTAATTGAAGTAGTAAATAAGGCGTGGGAAAATGAGAAAGTTTTCTAGGTTATTCGGCACGTAAAAAACGCTAAGATGTCCATGGTAGGTACCTTTTGCTTGTACTCCTGCGAAATATTATTGGTGCAAATTGGACGATGTGATGACTATAGACGATGTAGACTACTGATTCTAAATATAGACTCTCATTAAGATTGCGATATACGTTTTCATGTTATTTGAACATTGCTGAAAAAAGAGTAATTTTTCCAAACTCTATTTTATCATATTCGTTTTATCAATCTCAAAATTTTAACAATTGAACAAGACGCAAGGCAATTTACAATTTGCTTTCGGCATATTTCAGAACCACGAGCGTTTGTTGACGGACGACGCCGTTTGTAAATCGCAGAATCACTTAAATTGTCTGCAACATGTATGTAACTTTAATATTAGCAGAGGATGCATCTAGTGACTAGGTAATCGTTTAAGATCACTCAGGCAGCCGGGGCTACAAGCGATTCATAACAGCATGCATGCAGCGCTTAAAACAATAAATGCTGCGTCTCTGTCTTGCAGAACAACGACCCGCGGACTGGTGGCACGCATGCAGCCCTTAAAACTATTGATACTGCCTCTCTGTCTTATGGTGCGTACAGACTGGTGAATCGTAACATGCAATGAAAGAATTTGCCATACATATTGCCGCAATTTATCATGAAAGGTAACAAACACACTTTGAAACCGATTCTCATAGTTAAATGAAAGGCAGAATGTTGCATTGCATGTTACGTTTCACCAGTCTGTACGCACCATTACAGAACAAAGACTTGCGGATCCGCCTGCACGCATGCAGCACTTAAAACAATTAATATTATCCCTTCCTCTTGCAGAACAATGACCCGCGGACGCATGCAAAGCTTGAAACTATTAATACTGCCTCTAGCAATGACCTGCTTTCTTTCTTCTTTCAAATCACCCAAACATAGTGTATTGGCAGCATCAGTTCAACAAGGTACCTCTGACACAGTCGACCTTAGCAGCGGCCATCTTATCAGAGCGACACCTTGGAAGAATACAAATGTGCGCGGCCGGGGGCGAAGCCCGGACCGGAAATTAGCGCCTCGGGCCGAGCCGAATGGATTTCCGGGGAAGCCCCGCGGCCCTTTATTTAACTTTTATTGTATTTCGCCGAGCCAGTGTGGGCGATCGCTCGAGACTCTCACTCGACCAATTTTAGTTAAGTGTTTACGCTGTGCTGCTTCCGGGCTCGGATTAAAGACTATTTGCGACGTTTTAGCTGGACTTTCTTTAGTTTAATTCAATTGAAATAAATTAACTAACTGTAGTTTATTGCATAAGTAACATTTGAAATTAAATAAGAAATAGCATGTACAAAGGTATCCTTGGGGACCTAATAAACTCGGCAAAACGTGGGCTCAGTTAAAGTATTTGGTGTTTCTGCCTACTCCCTCGGGGATAACGGGCGTGAGTTTATTATTTATTTATTTATAAAGGTGACCTTATCTCTGTAAGAGAGTTTTTTCCGACCCTCGGTGCTCATGCTTTTTGGCAAGACAGTAACTATCGTAGTCAAGTGGAATAATGAAGGTCTTGAACAGTTGAACTGAACACAACAAACACACTTTCTACCAAAATTGTACTACTTAGATTAAAAATTATGTAGGTGACAATAACGTATGTTATTAAGGCTAGTCCAATGCATGAGTTCTAGGTTTTAGAATAATAATTATATAAACTTTGTTAATTAAGGATCAAAAGGCTAAGTTGGAAGTTTTTGTTTTCATTGTTTCTTTACAATTGTCTAGATTTTGAAATGGACATCTGATATTAGCATATTCTGTGTTTTTTTTTTTTTTCCAGTATGCTTAACGTACTTTTTGTCAGCCTACATTGTCAGTCTGAGACCAGGGGCCGCTTGCCACGATCCTGATAGGTCACTTTCGCTTCATCGACATTCCTTCGTCGTTTCATGCACGCACGCCGGTTTCGGGTACCCTTTATCTTGCCCTTTACTAATACATCCCCTATTTGATAGAAGTATGTCCTCCTGGGGCGTCCTTTAAGTCAAATTGTCAAAAAAAATTGTCCTGTTTATGTAATTTTTTTTTTTGGAAAGGTAATTTCAAGATCCAGTGTATGTTGCGATTCTAGCTGCTTTGGTTATTAGTTAAAGTGAACAAATTAATTCGCTTTCATTCGTTACATTTGCTCGATATATTCGTTAAGTTAGTCTTTCTTCCTTCCCTTCCTGGGATGCTAGGAACTACCACTTAAGCGTTAAAATAACCACTATAAAGTCTGCATAAGAACCATTATTTAGCTATTTACTCACGTGAAAAAAACTGCTATCATGAAAGTAAAGCTTATTTACAACATGAAAACTTCCGTGAAGAAAAGCCGCCGCCGCGGGCCGCGACCAACAATTAAAGTTCATTTTCCACTGTCCCCGTTTCTATTTCAAGCTTGTCCGACTCCATGAAGCCCTAAACTCTTCCGCAAAGTTTACGTATTCAAGGAGCCGAAACGGCCCGAGTCGGGCTCAGCCCAAGGCCTCGCGAGTGGCGTCTATAAATTAGTCGGTTAAGACCGGCCGACCGCCGCCGGCGACCGGGCTGCGAGCAGAGCCCGCCAGAGGACCACTTTTACTGCTGTCCGAGCTAATATACTGCCCAAATAGAGACATCCGACTTAATAAATGTTAGCCGGCTACGTTTTACAAGAGAAACAGTGCACTAAGAGCCTAATCTAACCTCTTCTACGCGTTAGTATTAGATTGCCTGATTGGGGCATGGATTTAGATACCCAAATGATACCGTTTTGACTGCGCGGCCATGTTCTGTTTTTGAAAAGTGCTTATCGTCGATAAAATTCTGACACCGCTAATGTCAACTTACATTTCATACAAACCACAGCTTTACGGTAAGCTAATTTAGGTATCAAAGATAAAGTCACCTATTATGCGACTAAGGCGCTGTTAGAACTCCTTCGGCCGTTTAGGAAACCGGATTTTTGAAACCAGTTTCCTATAAGGATGTTTTTATCCTGCTACGTAACTGGTTTCCTATAAAGATTTGTTTATCTTTCTACGTAACTGGTTTCCTAAGAGTACTACTTCACCGACGTTATGTCAGGATTTGGTCAAAATTTGTAAAAACTGAATGGTGAAAATTAGATTTTATTCACAGCAATAAATGAAACAGTTATTGAGGTTCCAACGTATTGAGGTTACGTTCGTGGCCGCGCGAACGTAACGCGGAGAACTGCGCGGAATTATGAATTTAAACTCGCCCGGCCACCTTCAAGCCTCAATAACTGCTTCATTATTGTTGTAACAAATTTTGACAAAATTCTGAAATAAGCACTTTTTGAAAACAGCGTGCATAGAAACGTTAAAAATACATTTACTTCTATAATTTACAATGATGGGAAAAGTCACTAGCAAGAGACGCGTAGGCCGGAGAAAGAACTTCTGGTTGAGAAACGAAGTCTGTTTGATGTATTCGAAAACTAATTAATTATTTTTCGTGAAGTGGATATTGCGCTGCCTTTAGCTACATACTGATATTAAAGTGCAACTCGGTCGAACTTTCTGCGTGTCACTACCGTGTGGTCTAGCGATCTCAGGCATTAATATTGATTAGAACGGGACAGCGGCTAAGAACACCAACTTCTGTTTCAATCGAGCCTCACTTAATTGAATCAAAAGGCTTCGTTGACACCGCCTAAGAACGATGGCTCAAGTTACACGCTGAGTGGCTCTGATTAAGCTTTTAAGTATCAATAAACTGAAATAATATAGTGCTTTGAACCCTTTGAGAATGGGTGGATTCATTAAACCTTCTCATCTTGAAACTCTCAACTTGTCTTAAGACCTTACTTATTTGTGATATTGTTATGACGTTGCGGACAATGTTTTAATGTCATCTTTTTTTTAATCAAAAAATAACTTGATAACCTTTTTATCATAATTAAAATATAGGAAATTATTTTACAGCACATAATATTCAATAACATAACATAAACATTTACATACAGGCTGTATTTTAGAGAATATGTTTTTGTGTATTATGTGGTGTCAAATAAATTATTTATATTGAAGAAGAAGAAGAAAATAATTGTCTGATAACCATCAGTAAAAAAACTAAAAGTGAGGTGTAAAAAACAAATGAAATATTTATAATCATAATAAAAACGAAATGTTTACTTTATGAAAGGCAAAGTTGTTAGTTTTACAATTAATAGATTATGTAGAGAAGAAGCTATTTTTAATTGTTACTATACATTTTTAACCTTTTACATAAAGGAAATTATTTTACAGTTTATAAAATGGGGCTGTATTTAAGATTATATTTTTGTGTTCTGTTTGCTTTGGAGGATTCGTTCCTTTTTTGCGTCAATTGTATATTTAATCCACTGTGTATTTTCTTAAATTATTACGTGATCTCGTGATGAAAAAAAAAATTTGTAATCATAAAATATGTACTTTATGAGAGGCAAAGTTGTTAGTTTCACAATTAATAAGCTCATAATTAAGATCACGTGAAGAATAAGCCAAGAAGAAACTCTACATTTATTATTTTCAAAATAATTTTAGCTTAATTAACTAAGTTTTAAAGTTAAAAATAAAAACTCGGGAATGTTGTTTACAATGCATAATATTTTGTCCTCTGGATACCTTTATTTTTCATTTTATCTTTATTAATCTACTCTTTAACACCACAAGTTTATTTATCTCCTAAATAAAGCATTCCCTCTTCCTCCTCACATTTAAGATTACGAGCTCTAGTTTGATTTTAAAATGTGTAATAACTTTGTTATAGATACTGTGAGTAACTTGCAGAAATACCAGTCACTAATGCCGAACACCTGACTTTCAGAGCTATGTACCAACAATCGGACTGCAAAATCATAAAAAGCTTTGCTTTTTATATATTGCCATTTAAAAATCCGCCATGGATGCCAACGTCTTCCATGTAATGTAGAGAGTACCTAGTCAAGTTAACATTTTATACTTCGTTATTTACAACATGTTATTGTAATAAGAGCGTTGACAAAAAACGAACTTCCCAAAAAGGATTCGTGTCTTGCTCGAACAAAAATTTCCTTTTCCTTATTTTCAAAGTAAAACTTTCATAAGCACTACATTTTTCTTATTAGTAATTAAAATGGAACGATTGAAATTAATTTAAAATAACAATACCTGAAGAAACGGCTTTCAGTCTTTGCGTTGTTTCAACAATACCTTGTAAAAAGCTCATTTTACATGAGCCAACACAAGGGAAAATACAATGAAAAAATATGCCTACATCTTAGACTGAAGGATTATTTTTAAAAGCTTTCTATAATTGAATCTTCTAATCCGCCGACAAACGCTACGCGAAAGCGTTTGAATTTGCATTAGCGATACAGCAGGGTAAGTAATTCGATTTTTAAGCTGCCCCACACCGGGCGGGCGGCGCGACCGGAAATTAGTGTCCTTAGGCGTATCTTGAAGGGCGCGGACCGGAAGTGGCGATTTGCGCGCGAACTTCATTACCTGGCCCCGCGTCGGGCAGATTTAAGCCGGCCACATACAGTCGGAATTACGTTTCATAATTTCCGTTCTGAACTCAGTAAATTCATACATGGCCTATCATACGAACATTTTTTGTATGAATCTCTTTACGAATTGAAGATCAATTCGTAAAGAGATAGAACGGGAAGAAAGGATTCATTCAACAATGGTGATCTATTGTCTTCTTCTTAGCAAGATACAGTCAAATTTATAAAACCACGTGACTACGCTAGTGGCATTTTTCCGAGCGGTTCCGTGCTTCGCATAGCACGTTAAGCAGTTGGTGCCGGCTGCCGTCGATAGATGGCAGTCGTTAAGCCAAGTCAGAGGCCTTAGGGCGGCTTGAGAACTTGTGACAGTAAGACCAGCCACTAGTCTTACAAGCCTCCACCAATCCGGACTTGGCCCCCGTGGTGGAGTATGGCCTATACCTTCCTCATGGACGAGACTTATGTCCCTCGGTGGGGGCATAGTGGGTTGATTAAATTTAAATAGTAAAGATATAACATTAATAAAAGTTCGAAATAATCCGTTATGTCATTTATTTATTTATTTATTAGTCATTTATTTACATTATTTATTTATGTCATATTTCATTTGTTAAGTAATGAACGAAATCTGAAGTAATAGTAATAAGTCTTATCTTTTTCCATCTTTTCCAGACCAAAAGAAAGCTGAGTCGGTCTGGAATCCGAGCCAGATAATAATTAAGAAAGTATTTTTAATGAAAAGACCTCGCAAAGCTTTTGCAAGAAACTTAATTACAAAACCAAGCTTTTAAGACTGACCACCGTCCTCAGGTAAAACGATGTAAGTAAAGCTTAGTTATTTGACAACATTTATAAAACATTAAATTTTGTGTCAATGTACAATTCAGACTTCGTGTCTAACATGATTTGTCATACTTTAAGCAGGTCTGATCGCAGCTTTGATTTTTAATTTTGATTATTTATTTAATGTTAGGATATTTGTCTAGTAATATAGGATCTATTACTATTATTAATAAATGAGGCCCCAGGCACATTATTTACTTGGGAGATCTGTCAAACTTTTTGCCCCAATGGGAATTATACACCGACAACCTATGCCGACGAGCGGTTAGCGCATCTGCCTACCATGCGGTCCATGAAGGTCCCGGGTTCGAATTCCGGCTGGGGAACAAAAAAAATCGCAGGTCCTGGATGTTTACAAGTTTCTGATATCGCTGTTTCTGGTTTCCACAACACAAGGTACCCCTAGAGTGGAGCCAAATGTATGTGCCTGTATGTAAAAAGTAAATACATTTGGAGTTTCTTTGTTAGCCTATTCTCCACATAATCTATTAATTGTGAAACTAACAACTTTGACGTTCATAAAGTAAACATTTTGCTTTTATCATGAAAAAAATATTTGAATTTTAATTTCAACAATATACGAAAGTCGAATACATACAAGTAACATATCGACGCTGGAAAGGAAAAATTATCCAAGCGACATTAGACTAACTTTATAGTAGAGCTGTTTAAAGATTTAATTTTCGGAAAAAAAAATCGTGTAAATTCTTGTAATGGTCCAAAAAGCCTAATTCTTATGAATTTATTTATTTACTTTTTTAGCTACGTTATAGTAACGTAACTATTAAAAATAATACTTAGTTTGAAAGTTAGTGTCGCTTAGTAAAATTTTCCCTTAAAGTAGAGATGGGAAAAATTGACTAACCGACAAGCTTTGATTAAGGAAGGTACGGTAAAAATGTAAAACATATCTTTTTTTAGAATTTTATCAGAGTAAACGTTGCAAAAAACATATAGAAACTAAATATTAATTGAATATATTTTTTATCGTAATTTTGACATAAATAACATGCGCTAACACAAAATTGCCAGATACTGGAAAAATTTACTAAGTGGAGTAATTACGAACAGAAATGTCAAACTTGACCAAAGGGAAATTTAGCATTTCACAATTACGACAACCACCAAATTTTCAAAAATGGTCGAAAATTTTGTCGGTTAGTAAGGAAAAAAAAGTGAAATCCCGCTAACTCCAAAATGTCGAAGCGACATCAAAAATCGTCGTACAAGGACGTGAGTAAGACCAAATGACGCAAAAAAATCAGGCGATTCTAACAAATTTGGCCAAAAATGTCGCTTGGATAATTTTTCCTTTCCAGCGTCGATATAGACACTCGTCGCTTTTCCAGTTAGATAAAAAAACGTTTTTATTTAAATAAAGACATAAAAAATAGCCGTAGCGGATGTACATCAAAATAAAGTATGTCTAGAATGAAGCAACAGTATTCGAGTCACTTTCACCTTTCCGCCCACAAACGGATTATCTTTAATTTTCGTTGGGAAAAAGTCCCGTAACTTAATTATAATTACGCCGGGGCTTAGCGAAAATAAAGACGTAAGTATAAATTTCTCGAGAGGGGAAATTTCAACCGCTTGCACTTTAAATGAAAGGAGAGGGAATTCACGAAATTACAACCGAAAAAAAATTACTCAGAACAAAAAGCCTAATCTTTTTCCCTGTTGCTTGAAATTTGGTTAAAGCAATTATCTTGTTTTTTCGTCTCTTGGCCCGAGCCGAGGTGTCTCCGCCCTGGAATTAACAAAGAGCCTTTGTGCGCTCCCGGCATGAATTAACGAACTAGAAAAGAAAAACAATAGTTCCCGAGAAACAGCGGCGCTATTCGGAGTAACCTTCTCTTTAAAGTCAAGTTACAGAAACTTACGGGCTCGGAGCGAAACACTTTTGCTTCTCTAATCGTGTACGTAATAGACTATGTGACACTGAGAAATAAAAGTACTATTAATACATCTAATTTATAAAATTCTCGCGTTACCGTGCTAGTGCGCATACTCCTCCGAAATGGCTTGAGCGATTAGGATGAAGTTTGGTGTGTATATTCGGTAGGTCCGAGAAAAAGTTGTTATCTATTTTTCATATCCCTATCTGGCAAAACAACGTTTGCGGGGTCAGCTAGTATTCGTATAAATTTTGAGTCCTGAAAACTGCTTTGCTTTACTTTACTGCTTAGAAAAATAAAATCTTGTGGCAGAACTTGTGGCCTACTTAGTCGTAAGTTACATTTACACATACAAATATAATACACATGTACAATACATAGTATTTATATACACAAATACAATTCTTATAAATATATATATAATTACATACATATATACACGTATACATATAAATACATACATAATATTATAAGCCATCATATTACATACATAATGCCTACCTATCGGTCGAGTATCGATATATCGATAAATATCTCGATACATTCATTATCGACCTACTGCACCGCACCGATAGCCGTTAGCGACAAACCGGCTGGACAACGTCGCTGCGCCCGCGCGCATGCTTAGAGGTCAAAGCAGTCACTACACAAATGCGACGCCGAACGCACGCTTAACGCTCTCGCTTTCTGTTTACGCGGCTTGCATTGTTTTGCCTTATTTACTATAAATTACTGCCTGTTTTCTACTTCCGTGCTTTCCTATAAACTGTTTTTCTGCCTATGAACTATATCGGTGCTTGTGCTTGTGCCTCTTGCTCTTCTGTGCCTTCTGTATTGGATTCTTGTGTCTGCCTGGACAATACATCGATAAAACTGTAAGTGCAGTGTTTTATTGACATCAACACCTGGTAGGCCGCTACATAATTTAACCCAAACTGGTGACCCCTAGAAAGACACAATGTCACAAGAGCAAAGAGCTGAGCCCGCCCGGCAACCAGGACAAAGCACTAGTGATGGGGGCGTATCGATGAAACCTGTCGATGTTTTTAAAGTCGGCGTACGAGTACCACCTTTTTGGCCTGAAGAACCCGACATATGGTTCGCTCAAGTCGAAGGTCAATTCGCCATATCCGGCATAACCAGTGACTTGACTAAATTCAATTATGTGATTGGGCATCTCGACAATCACCATTCTAAGGCAGTTAAGGATGTGATCATCAATCCGCCTGCGACCAATAAGTACGAGAAGCTAAAGAGTGAGCTAATAAAGAGGCTTAGCGACTCCAAGGAGAAGAGGATCCAGCAGCTGATGATGCACGAGGAGCTTGGAGACCGAAAGCCCTCACAGTTCCTCCGACACCTCCAAAGTCTCGCCGGTACCGGCGTCACAGAGGATTTTATGAAGACGATGTGGATAAATCGTTTACCCTACGGAATCCAGACGGTCCTCGCAGGTCAGCCAGAATCCACAAATCTGGAATCTTTAGCGGACTTAGCTGACAGAGCAAACGACCTCGCTTCATCTTCACCGAAAGTGGCAGCAGTGAGCCATGCAGTACCCAGCTCGCTCATCAGTGACCTTACGAGAGAAGTGGCAGAGCTTCGTAGAGAGTTCCAGAAGCTGAAAGCATCAGAACCAGGGAGAAACTCCAGATCCCGTACTCCAGCATCAGGTTCGCGAGGCAGGCGCAGTAGTTCCAGACAGCGATCCCAGTCCAACTACAGGAAGTACCCCTTGTGCTGGTACCACAGCAAGTTTGGAGAGAAAGCTGCGAAGTGTACTCGTCCCTGTGACTACACGGCGGAAAACCCGAGGGGCGGTCGATAATGGCGGCGGACGATTGCCCCACATCTTCAACTGGCCGCCTGTTTGTGACCGATCGATCTTCGAAGATGCAGTTTTTGATCGACACCGGAAGCGACCTCTGTGTCTTCCCACGGTCGGCTCTTCGTGAACGTCGTTCAAAGACTAACTACAACCTGTGTGCTGCTAATGGTTCTAGTATTAACACATACGGCTATGTAACTTTAGTCCTAGATCTCAACTTACGTAGGACCTTTCCATGGCGTTTTGTAGTCGCTGACGTAACAAAGCCAATCATAGGGGTTGATTTTTTAAATTTTTACAATATTATTGTAGATTGTCGCAATAAACGATTAATTGATAACCTCACTTCTATTGCAGCAATTGCTACGTCAGCGAATTGCCCAAGCGTTTCGTCGGTGAAGGTGGTGACTGGAGAGACACGGTATCATAAGATCCTCAACGATTATCCTGAGATCACTCGACCGGCAGGTAGACACCACCCTACACCACACAACACAGTACACCACATACGAACGACACCAGGCCAACCAGTATTTTCTCCTCCCCGTCGTTTAGCGCCAGACAAACTCAAGATCGCCCAAAAAGAGTTTCAGTCTATGCTGGCCTGCGGTACAGCTAGACCGTCGGAAAGCTCATGGGCATCTCCACTTCATCTGGCGCCAAAAAAGAATAACGGATGGCGCCCCTGCGGTGACTATCGTAAGCTGAACGCCCGGACAGTGCCTGACAGGTATCCGATTAAGCATATCCATGACTTCACTCATAATGTTGCCGGTTGCACTATATTTAGCACATTAGATCTGGAAAAAGCTTATAATCAGATACCTGTCAACCCCGAGGACATTCCGAAGACCGCCATAACAACTCCATTCGGGTTGTACGAATTTCCTTATATGAGTTTCGGACTTCGGAATGCGAGCCAAACCTGTCAGCGTTTTGTAGACGAGATAACCAGAGGTCTCGATTTTGTTTATTCGTATCTGGACGACTTCCTTATTTACTCCAACAGCGAAGCCGAGCACGAAGAACATCTGCGAACAGTCTTTCAAAAGCTAAAGGACTACGGCATGATGGTCAACACATCCAAATGTGTCTTCGGTGAAAAAGAGGTAACTTTTTTAGGATACCAGATCTCGCAAAATGGCTGCAGACCCCTGGACTCTAAGGTGCAGGCTTTAAAGGACTTCCCACCTCCCACCAACGTGCGACAGCTGCGAGGCTTTTTGGGTATGCTGAATTACTATAGGAGATTTCTTCCTCAAGCAGCCCAAATCCAGGCCCCTCTTCACGCTCTGTTAACGGGTACCGTCAAAGGCACTCAGCCCATCACTCTGGCAGGAGATACCTTAGCAGCGTTCGAGGCCTGCAAGGAGAGCTTGACCAATGCTGCCCTGCTGGCTCACCCTGACTGTTCGGCAAAGCTTGCTGTGGTGACAGATGCTTCTGACAAAGCCATAGGAGCAGTTCTTCAGCAGCTTAAGGACGATGCTTGGGAGCCGCTAGCGTTCTTCTCCAGGAAACTCTCTCCCTCGCAGACTAAGTACTCACCTTACGACAGGGAGCTGCTTGCAATTTACGAGGCCATTAAATACTTTCGGCACATGCTCGAGGCCAGGCATTTTGTCGTCTATACTGACCACAAACCCATCAGTTTCGCATTTCACGAACGAAAAAGTAACTGTTCACCAAGGCAGTATAGACACCTCGATTTCATCTCCCAGTTCACAACTGACATTCGGCATATATCCGGGAAGGATAATGTTGTGGCCGACACTTTGTCACGTATTGAAGAACTGGGAGCGCCTGTAAGCTTCGAAACATTGGCCGAAGGTCAGGCGTCTGACCCCGAATTGCAAGCGCTCCTCAGTGAAGGATCATCCCTGCAGCTGCGGAAACTACATGTACCCGATGGTAGGTTGCCACTGTACTGCGACGTCAGTACCCCAACCTCCAGGCCATATGTTACCAAGCCCTTCCGTAAACAGGTATTCGAAAGCCTTCACTCTCTTAGTCATCCTGGCTCCAACGCCTCTGCTAAGTTAGTCGCTGAGAGGTTTGTTTGGCCAGGGGTGCAGAAGGATTGCAGGGAGTGGACGCGTGCATGCTTGCAGTGCCAGCGGGCAAAGGTTAATAGGCATGTAACGGCCCCCCTTGGCACCTTCAACCTACCACGTGCTCGGTTTAAGCAGGTTCACATTGACCTGGTCGGCCCTCTTCCTCTCTCGTGCGGCTATCGGTACTGCCTTACTGCAGTGGACAGGTTCACTCGGTGGCCGGAAGCAGTACCAATACGCGACATCACTGCCGAAACTGTTGCGAAGGCCCTGCTGTCGACCTGGATAGCTCGATTCGGCTGCCCTACAGACATCGTGACTGACCGTGGCAGTCAATTCGAGTCCACGTTGTTCCAGTGTCTGTCACAAATAGCCGGATTCGAGCACAAAAGGACGACAGCCTACCATCCTGCATGCAACGGTCTCGTTGAACGATTCCATCGTCAACTGAAAGCGGCCATTGTATGTCACGCGAACGAGAAGTGGACAGAGTCGTTACCTTGGGTGCTGCTGGGAGTGAGAACGGCTTTTAAGGAAGACCTACAGTCATCTGCAGCGGAGCTAGTCTACGGTGAAACATTGAGGCTTCCCGGCGAGTTCTTCGATTCAGGAACAGGTGGTACCTCGGACATAACCGAATTTACCGCTAGGCTCAGAAACTTCGCCGAAAAGCTAAGGCCAATACCAGCTGCCCGACATTGTAAATCTAAAGTTTTTGTTTACAAAGAGCTTAAAACTTGCGATTACGTGTTCCTTCGTGAAGACGCATTGCGAGGTTCTCTCCAAGCAGCATACACCGGACCCTATAAGGTTCTATCGCGTGGGGATAAGGTATTTAGAATAATGCTGAAAAATAAGGAGAAGTCAGTCTCTATAGATAGGCTTAAACCAGCCTTTACACTGTCTGCTGATGGTGATGGGGAAGATCCTGCTCCTATTTTACCTACTCACAAAACACATCAGTATGTTACCCGTTCCGGTCGTCAGGTGAAGTTTCCAGACTATTATCGCCCTTGACGGTCTCTGGAGGGGAGTGATGTGGCCTACTTAGTCGTAAGTTACATTTACACATACAAATATAATACACATGTACAATACATAGTATTTATATACACAAATACAATTCTTATAAATATATATATAATTACATACATATATACACGTATACATATAAATACATACATAATATTATAAGCCATCATATTACATACATAATGCCTACCTATCGGTCGAGTATCGATATATCGATAAATATCTCGATACATTCATTATCGACCTACTGCACCGCACCGATAGCCGTTAGCGACAAACCGGCTGGACAACGTCGCTGCGCCCGCGCGCATGCTTAGAGGTCAAAGCAGTCACTACACAAATGCGACGCCGAACGCACGCTTAACGCTCTCGCTTTCTGTTTACGCGGCTTGCATTGTTTTGCCTTATTTACTATAAATTACTGCCTGTTTTCTACTTCCGTGCTTTCCTATAAACTGTTTTTCTGCCTATGAACTATATCGGTGCTTGTGCTTGTGCCTCTTGCTCTTCTGTGCCTTCTGTATTGGATTCTTGTGTCTGCCTGGACAATACATCGATAAAACTGTAAGTGCAGTGTTTTATTGACATCAACACCTGGTAGGCCGCTACATAATCTAACCCAAAAACTTATGTAAACACTGCACACAATCTATATATATAAAGGAGAAGCTGACTGACTGACTGACTGACATATCAACGCAGGGCCTAAACTATAAGAGTTAAAAACTTGAAATTTTGCACAAGGGTTTCTTTTGTAACGTAGGGGAGCACTAAGAAAGGATTTTTCGAAATTCATCCCCTAAGAGGGAAAAAACTGGCTGCAAACTTAGTATGAAACTTTGCCGTTTTTGAAGTTATTCGAATGAGATTCAATATGAAGGTCCTTCATTAAAAGTTATGAAAAATATGTAAAATAGTTTTTTAAAATAATCCCTTAAGGGGGTAAGAGGGGGGTGCAAAGTTCGTATGAAACTTTGCCGTTTTTGAAGTTATTCGAATGAAATTTAATATAAAGTTTCTTCTTTAAAATTTATGAATTACATGTTAAATAGTTTTTCGAAAATCATCGCTTAAGGGGATAAAAATGGGGTGCAAAGTTAGTATGGAACTTTGCCGTTTTTGAAGTTATTCAAATGAAATTTAGCATGAAGGTTCTTCATTGAAAGACATGAAAGACGTGTAAAGTAGTTTTTCAAAAATCGACCCTCAAGGGGGTAAGCGGGGGTTGCGAAGTTAGTATGAAAGCTCTTTCGCATGCGCTAAAAGTATCCCAATCTTATTTGCAAACACTTTACTCAACTAAAGCCCACGCGGACATAGTCGCGGGCAACAGCTAGTGATTCATATTCTTTTAAAAGCGATTGCTCTACAACTACTAAACAAATGCAATTTACTCTCCACAACCCTGATCCCGAAAAAAATGGGTAACAATGTTTTTTACAAGGTCAGGACTAAAATGTAGGTTGTAGGTTGAAGAACGAAAGACAGAACAAATCAAGCGAGCGTATGTTAGTATACTAAATCAAATAGGGGATATATTAGCAAAGGGCAAGATAAATTGTTCATTCATTAGTGCGTCGATGTCGGCGCACCTGCCTGTAATGACTACTGGATGTCGATGAAGCGTAAGTGATATGCCAGGATTGTGGCAAGTGGCAATCGCGTTCTCTGTCTACCTCTTTAGGCTACAGGTGAGAGCTTATCTGCCTATTTATGTATAAAAAACAATACTAACAATAGCAAATACTACTTGTCACGTTGGGACCTAATAAACTCGGCAAAACGTGGGCCCAGTTCTTGTAATTGGTGCCTCTACCTACCCCCTCCGGAATAACGGGCGTGAGTTTTTTTTAACAATAGTAACCTAATCCAACTTAATATTAGAATTAGAATACATGCCATAGAAAAAGCATTTTTATATTTATTTATTAATTTATTACGAAGGTTGTAATTGTTTCCCTGCGCTATTCTATTTCTAACGATAAAATTCCTGGTCATTTAAAGAAAATAAGCAAGTCATTAATTTCCTTCTTACAGAGGTATCAGTACACTTAGCTCAAAGGAAAATTTAAAGCTTTTACAAGCTCACCTTCGTAGCTCGTGGCCCCCTTAGTAGAGCAATTTACACTTTGTATTAATAGTTTACCGAGTACAGATAAAAACAAATTGGTGCCACTATTAGCGGCCCCGCTAATAAAGTCGCGCCACGCGAACTAAGGATAAACGTCTCATTTTAAATGTGCATCGCTCCAGCGTTTGTACATTCCTGCCGCTTGGCAAAACAAGTAAAAATACTGAACTCTTCTTTCTCAAAAGTTGTCTTTCTTTGGAATAGTTCCTATTAGGGAGAATTTATTAAGAAAAAATACCGAGTCAACTGAGACAAAAGGTACCATACGATATGCAAGGAATTTTCCTAAACGTTGACAATAGTTACAAAGGATACTTTGTTTTGATTAATTTTTGATAAATTTAGAGTACAATTGTATTTAGTATTCAACATCCCCATGAAAAATCATTTTTAACTTAAAATTTATTAATCAAGCCAAACCTATATTTTAATCGAATATGTATATTTATAAAGGTACTAGCATAGTTTTATATTAAAGTTATATTTATTTTTATTCATAGTTAAATTTGACAAAAATCATCTGAAAAATAAACAATTCAACACAGCCAAACCTGTTTTGGAAAGAATAGATGTGGAGTTTCTTTCTTACTTTCTTCTCCACATAAAGCAAAAAGCACATCTTTCGAAAAGCAAATATCCAGAAGGCACCGTCAATACAGTCGAATGCTCTTCGACACCCATTCTCTGACAAGAAGGCAACTGAGTCAGCTTGCAAGCGATTCCTATTGCAATGGTTGATTCCATTCGATTTAGTTTAATCGCTTGTTTAGCATACGGACAGCTAGTGCCAGCGGACTCAACCGTCCCCGCGACGTAAATGCTAAGCAGTCAGATAAGCAGTGATCGGAACGGGTGATAATACCTACGGTTGGCGAGGATATCATAATGAGGTTGTTGATGGAGTTGTAATCACTGAAGTTGTGGTCAGATTTTTGAAATACTAATTTGGGTCGTCACCGCGAGAGCCAAACATGCATCGATAACGGCAATAATTTACTTGTAATAATTTACTAATTTATCTTACAACTAATTCTAACTAACAGGCATTCGATTGAAAGTGTTGTGCACCGGTCTATCCGGCTCTGCGGCAGCCAGCGGCAAGTGCCGGCGGCCTGAACATACCGGCGGCATACCCGCGCGGCAAAAAGCCGCAGGCCGTGCCGCCGGCATAGTGTTTAGCAGCTATTAGACACTTGAATCGACGTCAATTCCGAATCATCAAATTTGCACATAAGCCTTGTTGAGATAATTCCATTTTCACAGTTTAGTAACAGAGGCGCTTAAGACGCAGGCTGTAATCTCATCGAGGTGTAAATATATAATCGCTAAGTAAGTTATTCAGAAGAGTAAACGAGGAGTACTCGCGCCATTGTCACGACGCATCGGCTTGACGTCTGACGAGCTGCGAAATTGATTGACGGGGATATTCACCGCAAGCCTCACATAATGGCGGATGACGGTAGAAAGACAAGACCAACACTGATATACTTCAACCAAATATAGAATTTATTCATCATCATCAACCCACTATGTCCCCACCGAGAAGCACGGGTCTCTTCCCTGAGGAAGGTATAGGCCATACTCCACCACGGAGGCCAAGTCCGGATTGGTGGAGGCTTGTAAGCCCAGTGGCTGGTCTTACTGTCAGAAGTTTTCAAGAAGTTTCTAAGCCCTCTGACTTGACTTAGCGACTGCCATCTATCGACGGCAGCCGCCACCAACTGCTTAGTGTGCCTTGTGAAGCACGGAACCGCCCGAAAAATGCCACTAGCGTTAGACATAGAACGGTCACCCACCCATGCACTAAACGCGCCCTATGTTGCTTAACCTTCGTGATCGTTTAAGATCACTCAGGCGGTCGGGGCTACGAGCGATTTTTTTAAGTATGTATATACCTCCATAAATATTTTGAGTCATGATTATGAAAACCTACAACTTTATTGTAAGCGAACACCTTATCGAGTGATTTCACTTTTCAAGTAAACAGAAAGTCATTTTGAAGTTAAAGGTAGAATTTATCGTTGATTGGTTGTTAATATTTTACACTGAATAAATACGCCACGCTCGAAATATTTGATTTTAAAACCGTGTTAAAACAACCTACAATATTTAAAATGAGAAATACAGGAAATAGAGGGAAAGAGATATGTAATAATTTTATTAGGTAATGGTATTTTATGTTTAGTTAAGTTTTAGTATAGTAATTAATTGAAAGATATTTATTTGTATTAAGTTGGTACATAACATAACATTTGTTATGTTTACCATGCGAGAGGTCCCGGGTTCGAACCCCGGATTTCCTAGGATTTCTTTTCCCTGGGGGAAACAAATCCTAGGTCGTGGATGTTTACATGTTTGTGATGTCGCTGTTTCTGGTTCCCACGACACAGGGGTATCTTAGTGTGGGGCCAAAAGCAATATATGTGCCAGTATGTAAATGGTTATCTTTCTTGCGATTTGGCATAAAAGCTGTCATTATGTTGTATATAAAAACCAAACCAACTTTGAGTGGGGATTTTAATAGGGTAGTTTCCAGGGTCAAAATAATTAAATTCTATTTAGTCCGCATTTTAGATTACAAAAAAATATTGGACGGGTATTTTTTCTTTTTTCGATTAAACAAAAAATAACAAAGATATAGCAGATTAAACGCCGTTAACGTCACTCCGTGCTAAAAAATGCAGCACGGCGTGACGTCACACGTAACTTTAATGGGCTATATCTTTGTCATATTTTGGTTTAATTTACAAATAAAAAAATACGTGTCCCTTATTTTTGAATAATCTAAAAGACGGACTAATTACATTTTTTAGGGCAAGTAGCCCATTCTGATACGATCCATAAAATAAAATCGCGTCTGCAGTGAATACGCTCGTTTAGGGGCGAAAGATGACGGATGTGAGACGGCGGAGCGCGACTCATCGCCGCCTTTGCTCTTTGTATTTGTGTGACTCTAATTAATAAGTCCTTCAGTTCTTGTTTGCCCTGCTACCTGACACCTCCCTTTGTGTGGGGTTGTTTACGCCTGCCGCACACTGGCACGGTCACCAGAAAACTATTTAGCCTGTGTGGGGTGGCTTGTGGCTTAGCTGCGTATCAAAATATTTTATATCAAGAGAATATTTAGAAATAATTTGGAAAACCTTTTTTTTACATGCAATCATCATCAACCCATTATATTCCGACCGAGGGGCACGGGTTTCTTCTCTAAGGAAGGTACAGGCCATACTCCACCACGGGGGTCAAATCCGGATTGGTGGAGGTTGTAAGACTAGTGGCTGGTCTTACTGTCAGAATTTTTTAAGCCGCCTTAAGGCCTCTGACTTGGCTTACAAATCCAAATAAATACAATTAATACAAATCTTAAACATCCAAAATCTATATTTATTATATTGTCTTGTGTACTAACTTTATTATATTTTATTTTGGACTAAATATTTATTAAGTCGAGAGAATGAAGAAAGACCATCTGACAAAACAAATATATCGAGTGAATGAGAGTGGAAGGGCCGGTATGGGACGCCCCAGCTGGGCATACTTTGACCAAATAGGGGATGTATTAGCAGAGGGCATGATAAAAAGTACCCAACGCAACGACTAATAAATGTCGATGAAGCGAAACTGATCTGTCAGGATCGCAGCAGGTGCAGTCCCTTGTCTCTGCCAACCCTCTTGGATACAGGCGTGAGCTTAAGTATGTATTTAATATAATATTCTGCATGCAAAAAATATATAAAATAATATTAAGTTCATAGTTTTTGCAGCTTTCACAGCAATAGTAAATAAATATCTTAAAATTAATTGTTAAACTAAAAGTTAACTATATATAAAATAACAATATCTAAATTAATTAATATTAAAATTACTGAAATTGCCTTGATGTAAAAAAATTGACTATTGACCGCTGCCGTTGGGTACTTAATCTTTGAATAAGTTGGAATATTGTAGTGCCCTTATAGGGTGTCATGTACTTACCTGCATTTAAAATTACAAAAAGGAACTTTAATAATGATACATGACAATGCAACAAGTCAATGAATATGAATAACAAAAGTGATTTTTGCTATTTTCGTTGTCCTACCTTGTAGTGTAAAAACGGAAGAAATCAGACAAACTACACGCTCGCTCACAAAGTTTTAGTAAAAGTTCTTCAAATCAATCAAACGCTATCCATCCAGCGATCTAGCGCTTTAATAATATCAAATTCATTTCCTTGAGTCCGATACTTAATAGGGATTAGAGATTTTCCTCGGAATCGAACCCTCAAGGGGCTTCGCATATTCTTTGAGAGAAAAAACATTTTTCTCTCAAACTTCCTTAGAGGAGAAACACCGGAAGTTATTATTTCTCAAACTCTCAAACGAGTGCTACAATAAGTTGCGCGGAACGGTGGCTCAGATAGGGGAACTACTGAACTACTGGGGAATCGCTCGTAGCCTGGGCTGCCTGAGTGATCTTAAAAAACGATCACTAAGGTTAAGCAACATACGGCTCGTTCAGTCCATGGATGGGTCACCGTCAATGACTAACGCTAGTGGCATTTTTCCGAGCGGTTCCGTGCTTCGCAAGGCACGTTAAGCAGTTGGTGCCGGCTGCCGTCGATAGATGGCAGTCGTGAAGTCAAGTCAGAGGCCTTAGGGCGGCTTGAAAACTTCTGACAGTAAGACCAGCCACTAGTCTTACAAGCCTCCACCAATCCGGACTTGGCCCCCGTGGTGGAGTATGGCCTATACCTTCCTCAGGGAAGAGACCCGTGCCCCTCGGTGGGGACATGATGGGTTGATGATGAAAAAAAAGGGGAACTACTTGCCCGTAGCTCAGAATAATAATCTTCTTTGTGCTTTTCTAAGATTTCAATCAATTCTGTCAACAACTCAACATTAACTTTATATCAGATTTATAGGTACTTATGTAAAATATTGTCGGACGAGTCGGGTTTCGACCAGGTTTCACTTGGTGAGCAGAGACGGAGTCCGCGTCGTCGGGTGCTCGACTCTTAAGTATATCCGGAGAACAATTTACAATGTGTTGTGCTTCATCATCAACCCATTATGTCCCCACCGAGGGGCACGGGTCTCTTCCCTTAGGAGGGTATAGACCATACTCCACCACGGGGGCCAAGTTTGCGACATTGGTTGCTCGTCTCTGACCATGATTAAGCTTCCGACTAAGGGTAAAGTAAGTGTATCAGGAATAAAGCTAATAAGAAAGATTTAGTTAAAAAATGTGCTTAAATTTGGAATGAAATAAATTTAAATATTGAACCATTTGAAATAAAACTTTTTTCTTAATTATTTATAAAAAATTCACAAAAATACATAATATATATTATACTAGCTGTCCCGGCAAACTTCATACCGCAAAAGTTTTCGTATTTTTTTACATATTTTTTCACCATTTAAACCTTCCCTGGAACTCCACAAATATAAAATAAACAAAAATCAGCCAAATCGGTCCAGCCGTTCTCCAGTTTTAGTGAGACTTACGAACAGCAATACATTTTTATATATAAGATTATATACAAATAAACCGCCACTGAAACCTGTATACTGTATAGGTCTAACTTTGAGGAGAAAAACTAACATAAAAACGACAGACTCCAAAACAAAAATTATTATTGAAGAGCACATAGTTTAAATTGTGACAATTTTCGATTGGTGTTGTACTCGGGTAGCGAAGAGGCAGTAAAAGTCTTATTCCAGTGCATGGGCTCGGGTGCAGTTTTATTTATCTCCGTTCTCCAATCGCGAAGTAATCCCGGCAGCAGCTGGTCCCACGGGCCTCGTCGGTTATCTGAGGCGTCGTCTTGCATCTGCCAGATTGATTGCAGCCCGCTCTGCTATGCAACAGTATAAACAATTAAGCTAGCTCAATAAACACGCTCTGTTTCCTCCGCCTGTTATCTAGCTTACTCAAGATCCTCCGTATTATGCAAGATTAAGATGAGCACTACATTGAGCGAGGGTATTCCCCTAGCCATAAACGTAGAGCTAGGAGTCGTTATCTTAAAAAGGTGTCTCGAAACACACGTGCGAAATCCGGTTACGGCCGGACGGAACTAGTTTAAACCGGTTCAAGGTGCACGTCTTGAATGTCACGCAGCCCGCGGGACCCGTCTGACCTAATTAAGGCAAGTGGCGTGGAAAATTACGGGTTGGGTCTGCTGAGCCCCTGCTGAAGGGTTAGGTGATTGACGTTTGCTTCCGCACCTCCACCGTCCAGATTTTTGATCATTTTCCTCACCCAAGTTTTTAAGTTCGTTATCCTTCAAAAACGTTTACACAAAACGTTTTACGCTTTTACGGAGAAAATAAGTGCACAACTTAATATTCACATAGCATATCGTGACAGCATCGTGAAGTTTAATGTCGATCCGCTTTATAAGCAGTTTTCCTAAGAAACAGGATTGAGTTACAAGCATCACTTGAACTATAAAAGCTCAATGCACTAGCTGTTGCTAGGTGTGCGAGCCTCGTGGGCACTGGGATCACATACACAATTTTAGCTTGACGAGATTTACCGCCACAAAACGTACACCGCTTTTAATTAAAACAGAAAATGTGCTCGGACTCCACTATTCCAGGAAAAACTCACCGCTAAATTCTGTAACTGTCGCCCACGTGTAAATACGGTGTTGATGTTATTTACCAAGCCAGCGAGTCTTTCCACAGTCCTTGAATCTAGCCATCTCCGCTGACGGTTTATGCGCAGAATGTGCTACTCGTAAAATATCGCTGACGCAAAATAACATTTGCGCTTAACGTTATTTTCTGAAGACTAGGGTAACGTCTTTTTCGAACAATATGCTATGTATTATTGTTACTATGCCTCAGCAGCCGTAGCAGTTAACTTCTTCCAAAACAGAGAATTAGCAGTCAAACATGGCAGTGAGATAAGAGTTAAGCAATTTATCGATATTCCAGATGCACCTTCTTGACTTTTTGTTGGAAAAGTCCGACCAGGGGTGCAATTACGTAAGACTCCACTGTATGGAGTTGTCCAATTTAGCCATTTTGTTCCCGGTGTGTCACACCACCTTACGTCACAGTGTTACATTAGATTTTTCATTAATAAGGCGCTTGCCCTCCCCCGCTGTCTTTAAAATCAAGGTAAAAGAGTTGTATCTCTCTCTATGGTATTTGTGCGTTATTCTATATCGTGTATTTATTTTTTTCTCCCCCATGTAAGTAGGTATATTATTATTTATTTATTTCCTCCTCCTGTAGGTTATTTATTATTATATATTTATGTGTGTTTATCATAACTATATACGTAATGGTTTATGTAGGTGTATTGCTATTTATGTAAGTATGTATATTAATATTCATTTTTGCACCGACTACCCGTCTCCTTTTTCCCTCAGCAATTTGTCCATCATAGGATTGTCTGGAAGAAATTGCTATTAGCAATAAGGCCGCCAATTGTACTGTTACTTTGTAAATATTTTATGTTTGTTTCTCCTCGTGTACAATCAAGAATATTCTTATCTTATCTTACATTGGGACTTTTTTTCCCAGAAGGTGTGTCATACTCCTACTTCAAACTGTCATAATAATATACATTCTTATTTTGACTCTATCGAGTTGTCTAAATGCTTAACCCGATAGAGTGGAAAGTCACGTAATATAAGGGGGCTGATTTCGCTGTGATGCGCAAAGCTTTTATAATCATGGTCAGCAGAGACGGAGCTCACGTCGTCTCTGACTCTTCCGACAAACAGTCAAGTAAGTGTATCCGAAATAAAATTAAAAATATCTAGTGCAGTAAAAAAGTTAGTTATCTAGTAAAAAAGTCTTCGTTAAAAAATGCATCTATATAAGGTTCTAACAAATCAAGCGCAAATATTTTAAGGGCTGATAGAGTAAAAGATAAATAAATAATAATTTAGAATGTTCAATACATCAATTAAACAATTATTATTAGGAATAATAGGTCGAATAAAAAATCGATCATTCATACTAAATCATCATCAACCCATCATGTCCCCACCGAGGGGCACGGGTCTCTTCCCTGAGGAAGGTATAGGCCATACTCCACCACGGGGGCCAAGTCCGGATTGGTGGAGGCTTGTAAGACTAGTGGCTGGTCTTACTGTCAGAAGTTTTCAAGCCGCCCTAAGGCCTCTGACTTGGCTTAACGACTGCCATCTATAGACGGCATCCGGCACCAACTGCTTAGCGTGCCTTGCGAAGCACGGAATCGCTCGGAAAAATGCCACTAGCGTTAGTCATAGACGGTAACCCATCCATGGACTGAACGCGCCGTATGTTGCTTAACCTTAGTGATCGTTTAAGATCACTCAGGCAGCCCAGGCTACGAGCGATTCTATACTAAATAAAGAGAAGTAATTAAAATGGTTCATCATCATCATCATCAGGCTATCTTAGTCCACTGCTGGACATAGCCCTCCCCTAATGAGCGCCATAGCGCCCTGTCTTCAGCTTGCCGCATCCAGCAAAATGGTTAGCAATTATATAATTTGGTCAGCAACAAAAAACAGCATTTAAGTAATTTGGTCAGCATACAAAGATTTTGTTTGCAATAAAAAAAATCAGGCAGCAATCCTGGTTCCGCAAATAATTTTGAAATAATGCACTAGTCGATTTAGTGAAAAATTGTACTCAGGAACTGATATGTGATTTGGATATGAAATTGTTTGTTTGTTTACCCTGCCCTTTAGAATGTGGTAAAATCGAAAGATGTAGGACGTCACCCGAGCTAATTTATTGAGAGTCGAATACTTTTCAATAAATTCCACATTCTCGGCCGGTGCAGAAACGGCTGGTACGGAGGAAATGGGGGGGCTACGCTTCTCTTCGCTCGTCTGGGAAGTCTCCAAGCGTGTAGGCCAGCAAGAGGAATCCTGGGAAAGCCACTGAGGGCCGTGAAACCACATGTCATTTTTAAGGAAAGCGGAAGGCAACATACCACGTGATGGCGCATCGGCTGGGTTTTCAGCGGAGGGCACATGCCGCCAGTGTTCACTCGGCACTAGTGAAAGAATTTCACTAGTACGATTGGAAACGAAAGTTTTCCACTCGTATGGAAGCGATCGTAGCCACGCCAGTACGATGGATGAATCTGACCACGCATACACCTCGTCTCGACTCACTTGGTCGCTATAGGTACGTAATACCGTATCGATTAGCCTTGCGAGCAGAACGGCACCCATAAGCTCGAGACGAGGTATGGTCAAGCACGGAGAAAGGGGGGCAACGCGGGTCTTCGACAGTAGAAGATGCGCACGCGTCTTGCCAGTGTCGTCCGTAAGACGTAAATAGACACAAGCGGCGAAGCCCCGCTCGCTTCCGTCACAGAAGCCATGAATTTGAAAGGTACAATTATCAGAAAATACCTGACGTGGAATGGAAACACGAGATAAGAGTGGTAACTCTTGTGAAAAGGCAACCCACGCATTGATAATATCCACTGGGGGTCGGTCGTCCCAGTTCACGCCGGAAATCCATAACAATTGCATTAAATGCTTGGCGTAAAATATTACTGGTGCAAGCCAGCCAGCAGGATCGTACGTTTTAGCGATTTGCGAGAGAATCGTACGTTTAGTAATTTTGTCAGTAACACATTGAACACTGAATGTAAATTCGTCAGTCTGCGGGTTCCACTGAAGTCCTAGGACTTTAGTTTGATGATCATTTTCCATAGGGGCGAAAGGTACGGGAGCGGGCCGCTCACCGTGAACATTCGGCGCCTGCACCGCCGCGAGTATCGCAGGCGAGTTGCCATGCCACTTACGTAACTCGAAACCTGCAGAAGCACAAATACCTACAAGTTCCTTCTGCAGCTTGAGAGCCGTTTTTTCATCATATGCCCCCGTGATGACGTCATCAACGAACACCTGATCCAAAAGAACCGCAGCTGCGAGCGGGAAGCGTGCAACTTCGTCAAGCGCCAGCTGTTTGACAGTGCGTAACGCCTTTGGTGTTAGTGCGTCCCCACGGACGCACTAACACCAAAGGTCACCGTACACAAACGATATTCCAGCAAGAGGTCATTAAGTGACCTTCGCCACAAAATACGTAAAAAATCGCGGTCAGAAATTCGCATGATTATATTACGATACATTTGTTTTATGTCGGCGGTAAACGCAATATTAGGTATACGAAACTTTAAAATAATCTCGACGATATCCTTGTGCAATTTAGGACCCGTTAGAAGGTTGTCATTCAATGAATTACCGTTTGTAGTTTTGCAACCAGCATCGAATACTACGCGCGTTTTCGTAGTTTCGCTAGCTTCCTTCACCACACAATGATGAGGAATGTAAAAGACTTGCCCGGGTTGCGGGGCTTCCTCGACCGGCTCCATATGCCCGAGGTCGAGGTACTCTTGTAAACAAGCATGATACTCCTCCTTGAGTTGAGGGTTGGCTTCCAATCGACGTTCGAGTTTATGGAACCGAACGAGAGCCACATCTCGAGAATCGCCTAAGGGTTGTGCATCAGGCCGGAAGGGAAGCGCGACCACGTATCGTCCGGATTTGTCACGCGTGTACGAGTTCTCGTATAGGTTCTCGCACAGACGTTCGGCCGCAGTGAGCGTCTTCACTTCAGGTGCCGATTCCAACTCCCAAAATCTCTTCAAGTCACCGTCATCGCAGAATGAGCTAAAGCAAGCTTGAACTGAGGAAGCAGCATCGAACGAAAGTGGACCTAGTAATAGGTATCCGAAAATACTGTTCATCGCGATCGGAGAATCGGCTGAACCAGTAACAACGTTACCGAGTAATATTTGGGATAGTATATCCTCACCAATTAACATCTCCACATCCTGTGGTTTATGAAAGGAAGGATCCGCTAATTTTAAAATTTTGATGTGTGGCCACCCTGTATAAGGTAACTCCACACTAGGCATTTTTGGAATCAACTTCGGTAAAATTAATGCTTCGACCGGAATCGAAGGCTGGACTGCGTCGGTGGGTGAGATGCAACACGTCACTACGCCCTTGGGTTGTATTGGTTTACCATTACCTATGCCCTGTACAGGTACCTGTATCTTACGTCGCGTTAGCCCTAAACGCTGAACACACGTAATAAATGTCGCTTGAATGCCCGTGTCAACCAAGCATCGTACAGTAGCTAATTTTTGTTTACCTATGTTTACATTAACAAGGGCCGTCGACAACAAAACCGTCGAAACACGCGCGGTAGGTAAATTAGATAACGCATTGTCACTAGGCGAAGTCTGTTGTACGGAAGTCATAACGATTTGCGACCTTATTGCGTCGGCCTCAGGAACGTGCGTACGAGTCTGAGTCTCAGCTGCCCGCGCAACGGGAGTGAGCGAGACGGCATTACTGCTCGCAGTGTCTGCGTTAACTTCCAAATGTATCAAAGAATGATGTCGTGTATGACACGAACGACAAACAAAATTCGACTTGCAGTTGTTTACATCGTGACCCACGCTTAAACAATTAAAACATATGTTTTTTTTATCCTTCACAAAGTTATACCTGTCCGCCTGTGACAAATTCAAAAACTTAGAGCATTTTGACACAAAATGAGTATCGTCACAGAACACGCAATTCCTCTTATTAGTATGAGAATAAGGTTGAAATTGCAATTTCGTATTTACGCGACCGTCGGGAACTTGCGTCGCGAGTACACGTCGCGGGGTAACTTGCGCCTGCCTGTAGGTAGGTTCGGCTCGTTGGAACTGTGTGGAGTTTCTCTGGGGCGTTTTGCCGCTAGAACTACCCACGTATAGAGAATTAGTTACCTCGCATGCAGCCAGTTCGCGTTCTAAACAGCAGATTAAAGTTTTTACGCATGGAATATCATTTGGTTTCTGCAATGATAACTCGAATCGTTTACGAATGGAAATAGGTATTTTACGCAATAAAATACTTAAAAGCAAAAAACTCCATTGTTCAACGTTAAGTTGTAATCTTTCTAATGCGAGAATATTTTCTTGATAGGTATTGAGCAATTTACGCAAACTAGGACCGGTTTCCGAACAATGGTCGATATCTAGTATTTTATCCAGATGTTTGGATGCAATGGCTCGTTTATTTTCGTATCGAGAAATGAGAATTTGAAATGCAACTGAATAATTATCGTCCGTGATAGGTATCGACTTTATGAGATTCAAGGGCTAGTCTTTGAGCGTTAGCAATAGGTATCGAAACTTTTCGGTATTCGTATAGGTACCCTTGTTGTGTACCAGAGAACAGAATAAATCGTAATACGATTGCCACTGGGTTCCCTCGCCCTGGAACGAAGGTAAGGGCAATACCGGCAATCTATCGTGATTACAAATAGGTATTGTACCGACAGTGGACAATGAACGGCGTTTCGCTTCATTTTGGCTCTCTTTTAGCTTGTCTAAATGGCCTAAAATGGTGTAATAAACCTGATTGAAATCATCCCGAATGATCAATTGGTCATTCTTATTGAAAGTTTCATTTTTCATAAGAATTTTTTCAATTTTAGATTGTAATTTAAAGAACTTTCTCTGAAGAGAAGTAACATCTTTTGAACGAGTAAGAAATTGTTGTACATCAGTTGTATACAATTCCAAAGTACGATTTAAATCTTGAAAAACAATATCGCGTTCGAATAAATCTTGTTCCGCCATCTTGGCCGGGCCGCGTAGCGGACGCAACAGCTCGTATGGGGACAAGGAATACGCACTTATGACAGCAAAAAACAAAGAAAATCAGCACCAATCCGACTCGAACGGATCAAAATTATGTTAGGGAGTAGACTGATGCCCTACCTGAGCAGCCACCGAACGCCTCCTCGTACTTCCAAGCTCGCCGGCATCGTGGTCGTCTTGGCCTTCAACTTTGGTCTTCCCCAACGTACGGCACATCCACAGGTTCTTTAGCGATGCTAATCCTCGTTGTCCGTGTCACAGAACTCACAAAACAGTATCAAAACACACTGAACGCGGAATATCAATATTTTATTAGATTTTTGTAGCGGATGCAGTTGCAATGGCCGCGCGGGACTTAGTTCTCTACTTTTCCGTCGCCGCTCGCGAGGGCGCTAGGCGTGTAGGTTGACGCCGTGTTGGCCAATCAGAGCGAGGTTCCTCGGTGACGTCGGCGCTGACAGGCGATAGGCAATTAGTCATTTCCCATCCATTTAAATTAAATATTGCAGATTTACCATGTATTGCTGTCATAAATGAGTGGAAAATAATTCGAAAAATATAAAAATTATTTTTGAACATGAAAAGGAATGCTTAACTGATTCCGGTACGGAACAAGAGTAAATAAATTAAATAATCTTTGTAAGAAATGCGTCCATTTTCCGCATGACAAATACAGTAATTTTGCTACAAAATTAATTTATTTTGCTTCCACTCTGAATGCTTACCAAAATTTTATTAAACAGGAGCAGCTCATTGCAGTTCATATATATAATATGCTGTATAAAAATAATTACAGCGATCCAGAATGACATAAATTGATGATTTATTTTGAAATGTTTGCTGGCCTTGAGTTGCTGATCAATTAGCTATTTCTATCAATTAGCTCACAGATTATATTTTTCTGCTCACAAAAATGCAATACTATGCTAGCCATTTAAATAACACCCCTAAATAAACACTCTTTAAACAATGTACACGCACATATAAGTGCCACCGCACTATGTACACGTGTCATAAATGTCACATGTCATTAAAATACTTCAATCATGAGTTCGTGTGTGCATGAAAACAGGATGATATAAAATGAATTTGTTTGGAAGTTATAATTTTTGTTTTAGAAAAAAATTTAGCAAATCCTTTAATGATCTAATATTTTTTTTGCTCAAAGGTATTATTACTATGACTACCCCTAAAAATGTTTGCGCTGGATTTGTTAGGACCAAATATAGTTTATATTTATGTAGGTTTTTGTTTTATTTTCACAAACTCTTTGCATAAAAACCTTTCTATAAAAAGTTCTAACAAGCTAAGCCTTTTTTCTATGCTAAATCAATGCCACCAACGGCACAATGAGAAATTCGAGTCAAGGAGACATTTGGCCCACATTATTATAAGAGTCTGTGCCTGAAGCATCACAACTGAGCCACTAGGTCGCGGCGAGAAAAAAAAACTGGAAATCAATCTATTTCTATTTGTCGGCGTTGGTTCGGCATCTATTATCATAATGTGATAGGGGCCCAATCCTATAATCAGATATGCGCGACCCGGCCACATACAGCGTGTCTCCGTCCGCAACTTACGTCACGCATATTGTATTATGCGGCACACTGACGCAATGTTTTTGATTCGATTGTACAGTTCAGTTAAAATTGATGAAGAAAAATTGATGTTGAAGAAGGATTGATGATAAGAATGAGAATCATAATGAATTTACAGGAATTAAAGAGAATTGTTGAAACCATACTTAGGATGATTTGAAAAAATGGTCAAGGTGGAGTTTTTTTATACCGCAGCCTTATTCTCCACTACAAAACGACCCGAAGGCAGCAGCTAACATTTTTTTTTTATTTATTTATTTATTCACTCAACACATTACGAAATTACAACAGCATTAGTTTGCCAAACTGCTAATGCAGTATATCGGCAAGCTCTTGGTAACAGTTCTTAAATACTTACACAACTAACATTACTTCCTACACAACTAACATTATCGGTAATATTTCATGTTTACAAATTGCTTAAAACAAAGCGCTGACATCGGCATTGACATTCAGCAAATATAATGTAATCTAATTGAGATTTTCGTGTCTGAATTCAGAATTTCGTGTTTATTGCAGTACATTGTAAAAAGGCGACTGTTTGCAACAATAACAACAAACGTTTATTTCAGGGCATTGATTATTAGCTGTCAACGTACAGATAAGAATTGTTTAAAAAATCTAGTTTTTTTTAATGATTTTTATTGCACTAATTAGAAAAGTAAAATGTTCAAGGGCCTACTAAATTGAAGAAGCATTTTATTATGCTTGCTTATGTTAAGATGGCTCTTGTGTGTTTTCATAACTTGACATTAAATTTGTAATAAAATGAGTAAATTTGTGATAAATTTTGTTTGAGAATTTAATGGCTAGTTAAATTGCAAATATTCAAGGCATATTTTTAATGTTTCCAAGGCCTACTAAATTTAAGAAGCATTTTTTTATGCTTCCTTAAGTTAAGATGGTTTTTGTGTGTTTTCATAATTTAACATTAAATTTGTAATAAAATGAGTAAATTTGTGATAAATATAGTCTGAGAATTTGATGGAAAGTTAAATTGCAAATATTCAAGGCATATTTTTTGATGTTGCACGAAGTTAATAATTTTTGGGGCTACTTTTCTTTTTTAAAAACTTTGTACAGAAAAACAAAAATATATTAAAAATGTCTCAAATTTAATTATGCATGTTGATTAACAACGTGAAATTGTTCGAGCGATACCGAGCCAAACCTGTTAGTTTCACAATCATTCACGGATTACTTGGAGAAAAACTTAACGAAGACTGCACATTTCTTCTTTTCCAAACAGGTTTTTATTTAATTGATAGCGTTTGTTTTAGAACTATTCAGAGAAGGCTTAGAAAAAACAGCCTGTATCCACGTAGGTGCTGTAGCTATCATTATATTAGGGCGGAATGGATCCGCGGCGTCGCTCGTGACAGCTCAGTATTCTTACCCTTTCGATTTTTTTATTATTTTCGGGCCTCGTCCGCATTATATGGGGCATGTTCGGTAATATTATTACCATGTTTATAAATAGTTTTCCTTTTACGTTTCTTTTCATGCTGCATTGGACGAGAGTTGAGGATTAATATTATAAATATGATAGGTGTGAATAAAGACATATGAATAAGACCGGTGTCGTTAGTAAATAAACGGGAATAAAGTAGTATTCCACTTCGTCGTCGTCGTCAACCCATTATTTCCTCACCGAGGGGCACGGGTCTCTTCCCTGAGGAAGGTATAGGCCCTACTCCACCACGGGGGCCAAATCCGGATAACTTCCACTACTTATTGTTGGATTTTCATCGCCGATTGTCTGGACTACATTGACTTAAGCAGTATGGCCGTTAATTGTACTCGTATACTTTGTAAATGTTTGAACACTAAAGAATAATCTTCTGACAAAGATATTATATTATCTTATTCCGTAACTAAAGCCTTTGAAATAAACATTAAAATAGGATAAGTAATTTTGGTAAATACTCTCCAAATACGACTTAGACTGATGCTCTGTTGAATCCATAATATAATAAGATTGTTTGGTAATAGAGCAGATGCAAGGTCACAATAATTTTACGAAACGGTAAAAAATCGAAGCTTCATAATGGGCCGAAATAATTTCGGTTTTTTTTTATTCAGTTGTACTGTGATCCTCGTCCTACTAATTCTACAGGTACTGCAATACAATACAACACAACACCACACAACGCAATGCAACACAACATAACGTGGCACAACGCAACGCAACGCAATGCAACGCAACGCAACGCAACGCAACGCAACGCAACGCAACGCAACGCAACGCAACGCAACGCAACGCAACGCAACGCAACGCAACGCAACGCAACGCAACGCAACGCAACGCAACGCAACGCAACGCAACGCAACGCAACGCAACGCAACGCAACGCAACGCAACGCAACGCAACACAACACATCACAACACAACAAAACATATTACAATGCAATAGAATGTAATACAATGAAATGCCATACATTGGCTTCATTTGTCAAATATGGGTGTCGACATGCAGTTGAATAAGATTAGATGTTTCGTGCGCCACATTTTACCCTGCGCTGTTCGAATATTCAAGTTCCTAAATCTAGATTGGAGCGTAAATACATAAGTAGGTATACCTAAAAAACGCACTTTTATTTTCTCCGGCCATAGGGTTTTGTCTGCATCCTCAGGACCAAGTCACGGACACTGCTAGTCCGAAATAAGTAAAGCGAAATTCGAGATCTCTTTCGTGGTTACGAATTCCAAAGCAATAAAGGTTAGAGCGGAGTGGAGTCATTAGAACGTCGGAGTCTAATTCACGCGATAAATAACACATTTCGCCCTTATTTGCATTCGTCGCCAAAACGGAAATTGCCTGCAAAATCTCATCAAGAAACTAGGAATTGTATTGTTAATCTGGATTAGAAACGTTTGGAGGAGGCACGCTTTTCATGCAAGCGTGCTAGTCAATGGGAACGTTTGAGAACTAGTTTTAGCTTCGGTAATTAATTTTTGATTGTATTTCCACATGAAATGTGCAGCTAAAGTTCCGTACTCCTTCCTACTTCGTACTAATATTATAAAATATGTGAAAGTTTGTTAAGTTGTATTTATAATAACTATATGAAGTTTATATATAGATCACTTATATTTATTGCTTGGATTTAGTTTATTATGATCTTCCTCTATACTTCACATATTATTTTAACACTAACAAATATATGTATTTAAGACAGTATATTATTATGGTTTTCCTTTATAGGGCGGCTTGAAAACTTCTGGCAGTAAGACCAGCCACTAGTCTTACAAGCCTATACCAATACGAACTTGGTCCCCGTGGTGGAGTATGGCCTATACCTTCCTCAGGAAAGAGACCCGTGCCACTCGGTGGGGACATAATTGGTTGATGACGATGATGTGCAGGAGGGGGCGGCTACCTCAGCGCAGTTAATATGTCTGCAGCGTACTACAACTAATGTAGAAATAATAAACGCTGTATAATGATAAAATCCGCAGTCAGTTATGCTATCATCCCGCAGACTAGGCTGTTTTTACTGCAGACGTGAAATAGGCAATTTTGATAGGGCGTCGTTTATTCTGAGTGATCTTTGATGTGATAGTTCCATCAAAGCATGCAATCGCCTATAACAGTGACCACCTGCAACGATGCTCGTAGCGAGGTGCCGCATCCAGCCGGCTCGTTAACGGCGGTGGCAATGAGATGCAAATGCAAGCGCCGCTGCCCCAACTCCGCCGGTTGCCATCGCGTCGTGAGTAAGCTGCAATCGTGCTGCTTCACGAAGACACACATACATAAGTTCACGCCTTGATCCCACAGGGTTAGGCAGGGACCAGGGACTGCTTTATCCTGACAGATCAGGAAGACGTCAAGGCCTTGGTCTTACTTCTATTCCTAGGGTCGGCGAACTTAAACATATTTATAGTAATAATTATTGTCATATAATTAAAAATACAATACTGTTTTTGTAAAAATAAACAGATATTCATGACAGCTCCCATTAATATAAAATAAAGATACTAAAAATGCCATAGAGTAATTTTATAACAAGTATTCTTACTGCCACAAAAAATTGTGTTTTGGGCGCGAGCTCCGTCTCTGCTCACCGTGATTAAGTTCTACGAATCAGTGTGCTAAGTGCGAGTTTTTTTAACTACTCGATCGCGTTAACGTAAACTCATATTCTATAGGAGTGACAAAGCGCGCCTGCTAGTTGTCTCTCTGTCACTCCTATACAAATTGCAAACGCTCTCGCTATCGAAAGTGAATGAAAAAACTCGCACTAAGGGCCCTGAGCGAAACGTGGTCCGACTCTTTCGACAAAAAGTCAAGTAAGTGTATCCGGAATAAAGTTAATAATGTCTAGTGCTTATGTTTCTCTTTCTCGCTGGCGATAAATTCACCGTACTTCTTTCTACTCTTTGCAAGGAATAATTCTTAATTCTTTTTCTTAGCATTTTTTATTATTGGTGTTAGTTGGTCGCCAGCTCTTTTAGCAAAGTCGTAATTTTGGCGTGACTACAACTGATTGAAGTTAAAATACTTCGAATAAAAACGACTTCAAACGACTTCCTTCCTTCGACTTCCTTTACAGGATTATGTTAAGTATAAACCACTTAGAGGCGGTTTCTCAATCGAGAATTTAACTTTCATTGAAGTAACTTTCTGTCACGCTCTTTGCTGAGAAATTTGACGAGACAACAATGCAGTTAAATAGTTACTTAGCAAAATCCACCATTCAGAAATTGGCTTTATTGAATTTATGTTTTTCTTACTTATTTATTGGCAAAAAAATATATTCGTTGCTGCAAAATATTTAGGTCGGAAAGAGATAGCCAATGATGAATGAGATACCGATTGGAGCCGAGTATTATGCGATTCAGATTCACGGGACCGAACGAGAAGATTCAGAATGGTTCACTGTTCAGAATTGTGAGCTTAAAAAATGTTCACTTCAAAATTGTTTTAGTTTAAAATTCACATCAGAATTGACGACCTGTGTGGCGCAGCGGTCAGCGCATCTGCCTAGCAAGCGAGAAGTCCCGGGCTTGCATCCCGGCTGGGGAAAAAACCCAGTTCTTGGATGATTACATGTTTGTAATGTCGCTGTTTTGGTTCCCACGACACAGGTATCCTATTGTGAGGCCAGAAGCAATGTATGTGCCTGTATGTAAATGTTTAATGTTTTCCACAGCATGCAATTCACTTTCTTGAGCGATCTTCTTTTTTTGTTTTACAGAACGTTTTGAAGCGCGTCCTATATATCAAGTTGCATCTGTCTTACACTATCTTTATGACGGCTAAAACAAAAAATATCACAGAAGACGGAGTACTCCTATTTGTCCGCTGCATTACCATGCGATTGTTTTTGCACTCTATTGTTTTAGTAGCTTAGAAGTTGCCAGCGCGAATGGACAATTCCCAGCCGAGATTTACATAGAGATATGTTGAGTTTACTCCAGACACGGTTCAATAAAAACTAAAGCCCTCTTTGTGGGCTGCCTTAAGATTAATATTTATTTAGGTGACTAAAATGTCTCGATTTTGATTTTGAATTATTTGAAGGGAATCGCTACGTTAAGTTTTGAAATCAGTCGATCTCTCGCTAAGCTAATCGATGCACGTCGAATATATAGTATAAAACCGGCCAAGTGCGAGTCCGACCCGCGCACGTAGGTTTCCGTACCATTATTTATGGGAGTCTCCCTTAAAAATATATTTTTTTTAATTTTTATTTAATCATTTATTTTTAAAGTTAATAATATAACATTTGACATAACATAACATTTAAATTACATACAGGCACATACATCTTCTGGCCCCACACTAGGATACCCTTATCATGGGAACCATGGCTAAATATTCTGTGAATATTACAAGCGTCTACCAACTGGGAGACAATTGTTATTATCAATATCGGGCGAAAAAATCACAACAACCGTGATTTTTTTGCTTACACCTTACATTTTATTTTATTGTAATTCAATTATAGATAGATAGATAGATAGAGAACACTTTATTGTACATAAAAAAGGAAATTACACAGGTATTTCTTAATCTAAGAGTACAGACGGCGGCCTTATCACTAAAAGTGATCTCTTCCAGACAACCTTTGGATGGACTGGAGCAAAATATTGGAGAAGGAAGCAGATGTACAAAATAAGTAAAATAATAATTACTGAGTTATATCAATTTTCTTTTTAAAGTGTATATAACTAAATATTCTACCTGTTGCTGTTATCAATATCGATCAAAAACGAGCAAAAAAACACGTTTATGTTTTTTTTTTTATTTTTGTTATAGCGGCAACAGAAATACATCATTGTGTGAAAATTTTAATTGTCTAACTATAACGGTTCATGATATTTTAGCCTGGTGGCGATGGCGCAGGGACGCACGGTCGGACAGCGGAGTCTCAGTAATAAGGTCCGTTTTACCCTTTGGGTACGAAACCCTAAATTATTATTAAAATTATTATACCAAAAACCGAATACGCATCTTTTTAATAAAGAACTTCATTAAATTTTCGTAATTTTATCTTCATTGTGTTTCTGTGACACTTTTAATAAAATCCTTTTTTCTTTCTTTCTTTCTAAATTCAATTATTTTTACTGCAATAAATTCCAGAATTCAGTATTGTAATATCATATGTATGTATAAAATTTGCAGTTCAAGTGTAATTTTAACCGATAAGCCATATAAATTACATAAACATTTACATACATGCCTGTATGTATACATTGATTCTGGCCCCACACTAGGATCATAATTTGAAATAAATATTTAGTATACTTACATACTAATAAAAATTATACTATGTTAAAGTAGTCTCTATCTATCTACGGAGAGCCTATTTTATTTTAATTATTTCAGTCAACGACCTCCAAAACAAGCTCAACTTTCAAGGCCTTCGACCTCATTTATCCCAAGGCTTAAATTTCCTCACAATGAAGGTGATTAATTAGCTTACAATCCCTTTAAAGGCTGATTTAATCGTATGTCAATGCTTTGATAAGGTGTTCAAGCTTATTAAGAGAACCATTATTAATTGTGATTGTTACAGCATCATAATCATCAACCCATTACGTCCCCACAGAGGGGCACGGGTCTCTTCCCTGAGGAAGGTATAGGCTACTCCTATACTCCACCACGGGGGCGAAGTCCGGATTGGTGGAGGCTTGTAAGATTAGTGGCTGGTCTTACTGTCAGAAGTTTTCAAGCCGCCCTAAGGCCTGTGACTTGGCTTAACGACTCCCATCTATCGACGGCAGCCTGCAGCAACTGCTTAACGTGCCTTGCAAAGCATGGAACCGCTCAAAAGAATGCCACTAGCGTTAGTCATAGACAGTGACCCATCCGTGGGCTGAACGCGCCGCTTGTTGCTTAACGTTCGTTTAAGATCACTCAGGCCGCCCAGGCTATGAGCGATTGTTACATAATTAATTGAAAATAATAATTAAAAACCATCATTATGATAAGGCGATAGGCCCACCTAAAATTCTACTAGTTAAGCTGTAAGAATATTCATCATCATCATCATCATAATCGGCCGGTGTCAGTACACTGCTAGACCCCCAAGACAAAAGCCTCGCCCTGTGACTAGGTAGAATGACAATAATGTAATGAATGACTTCCTTTCCTATAATGACTGTGGCCAAAATAAAATAAAAATAAATAAAAGGCTTTTGTCCTGCAGTAGGACACAACCGCCACTTTGCATGAAAAATCATACAATATAGACTGTGTTTCGAAGCCTAGGCGCTAGCGACACGCGACAGGCGCCAGCTCGGCGACTAGACGCGACGACAGGCTACGGCCGTCAATTCTCATATCGTCGTCTAAAAGTGATAAGCTGCTAACTCCAAAAGTACAAATTTTCTGGACTAATAAAACCATCCTATTTTTACATCAGGCAATGAAATGAAAAACACAAAATACCGTTTTCGACGAAATTTTCATCGAATTTCATCAAAAAATTTATTTTCTGTTTTTCGTTTCATTACCTAATGTAAAAATAGGATGTATAGGAAAGAGCGGGTGATCATGCTCTTCCACTATAAAGGGAAATTTCCCGCCAGGCAGATCGTATGCCTGGGGACGGCCGGTCCAACTGATGTTTGTTGGACGTTGTATTTATGGTATGTCAATGTGTAAACTTTGATTGCGCGATGCAGAAAATGTTGGAGTTTATAGTGCGCGCGCAGAGTTGACATTTGCTCGCCACATCACTCCCCTTCAAGACCGTAGCTACGCATAGCTAGGTCTGATAGGAATCGAAGTCTGTGCTCTAAAGCTTGCAAGTGCCAGGAGACGCTGTGTCAGTGAGTCGACTAGCGGTTGAGGGGTGTTCGGCGGCTAACAGTCACTTCACCGGCGACAATACCTATGGAGACCGCGCATGTGGTAGGAACCGGTGAAGGCTGTTGTACCACTGGCAGCGCGTGCTGCTGTGTGGCTGCCGTGCCGAGGGGTAGGGAGAGATCACCATCAGAACCAGCAGTCGGTGCGTTGACTGTAGTGGAACTGATGAAGTGAGAGGGAAGAGGAAGAATATGTATTATGTACACGTATGAATGAATGAATGAATGAAAAATTCTTTATTGCACAATAAACAGTGTTCTGTACAAGGGCGAGCTTAATACTATAAAGTATTTTCTACCAGCTAACCATGGGTGATGTGGAAAGAGTAAAGGGTAGTGCTATAGAGGTCATAAGAAACAATAAAAAAGATAAATTACCTACTTGCAAATTCGCAAACTTCTAATACGTATATACACACTATATTATAATACTTCATAAATATGTACCATTATTTTATGCATACCTACTACATATTATTTCTACATATTATTTTATGTACATGCTGGCTTGCTTGAGACTGTGTGTGGAGTGTGCTGCGAGAGCGACGGAAGGTTGACAGTGTTCTGTCAGGGGTCACCACTATAGGGAAGAGCGGGTGATCGTGCTCTTCCACTATAAAGGGAAATTTCCCGCCAGGCAGATCGTATGCCTGGGGACGGCCGGTCCAACTGTTGTTTGTTGGACGTTGTATTTATGGTATGTCAATGGGTAAACTTTGATTGCGCGATGCAGAAAATGTTGGAGTTTATAGTGCGCGCGCAGAGTTGACATGTGCTCGCCACAGATGGTTTTATTAGTCTCCCGAAAACTTTTACTTTTGGAGTTAGCAGCTTAACACTTTTAGACGACGATATATTTTGTTCTATCTCGAATCGCTCGTAGCCTGGGCTGCCTGAGTGATCTTAAACGATCACTAAGGTTAAGCAACATACGGCGCGTTCAGTCCATGGATGGGTTACTGTCTATGACTGACGCTAGTGGCATTTTTCCGAGCGGTTCCGTGCTTCACAAGGCACGTTAAGCAGCTGGTGCCGGCTGCCGTCGAGAGATGGCAGTCGTTAAGCCAGAGGCCTTAGGGCGGCTTGACAGTAAGACCAGACACTAGTCTTACAAGCCTCCACCAATCCGGACTTGGCCCCCGTGGTGGAGTATCGCCTATACCTTCCTCAGGGAAGAGACCCGTGCCCCTCGGTGGAGACATAATAGGTTGATTATGTATGATGTATATTTTGTTCGAATCTCCGTATACTTGGCGTCAGAGTCGCGGAGTCACGACGACAATACGCCAAAAGCAAGTAACAACGTCGCGTCTGACGCGGTGATTTGACGCGGCGACAAGTCGCCCTGTCTGCGACGGCTCGCCTAGTGTGCGCGTAGGCTTAAAGCACACCTTGACAGATTTTGACAGGTTTTCTTATTTAACATCTTATCAATTTAATACATTTTAAATATAGAATTATTTATTTTTCTGACCAAATGAGATAGAATAACATAAAAATATTAACCACCAGTTTGTCGTACACTAACAAACTGTTAATCTACTGTTAACAGCTGTCTACAGTATCTAAAGTCTAAAATGCATATAGAAAAATCATTTGACAGCCAGCAGTAGATTAACAGCTTGTTAGCGTACGAAAAACTGGGGGTAAGTGATACATAATGTCTCAGTCCGTATATTCCCATTTTACGCACAAGGCACAAGGCAGCCAGCGCGAAAGATTGAAGTTTCTGTATTTGTGCGTCTGCGGCCAGCCCCGCCGGGATTTCATTTGGGCAATTAGTGGGCCGTTGTAATTGGCCGCCATCTTCGCAACGACGCCCGAAAGAAATTGTTTTTAACGAGTGCTCCCGCGCTCCAACTAATGAGGTTTTTTCGGGATTCGTATTAAAACAAAATTAATATGGTGATCCGGCGTAATTGTTACCGCGCGTCGGAGGAACTCTTCGCTAATTAGTTTTCCCCGATATTGTTTTATAGGACGCCCTATCCACGGGATCCACTCGAAATGGTCGAGGTGCTATAATTCACTGCAATGATTTATATTATCCTCAAAGTGGCTTAGGAGGTGAAGCCTTAACAGGCCCAATAAATTAGCTCTGCGTGCCAAATTCATGCAATCTAAATTCTGTTAAGGATAATGGGATTGAATCTCACAGACGTCTTTAGTTTACAGATAGGCAATTAAAGTTATAGAAATATTATGCAATCACATATTCATTCCTTTATCCAGCAGGGGTAGGCAGAGACCAACATTTACCACGACGACCTTTGTGGGGAAGCAGTTAGCGCATCTGCCTACCGGGTTAAACCCCAAAAAACCCCCAGATCTTGGATTTTTTATAGTTTTTGATGTCGCTATTTCTGGTTTCCACGACACAGGGTATCCTAGTGCGAAAGCAATGTGCGTGCCTGTATGCTTTATTTATTAAATAAATAAATAAATTATGTAACAGCTGAAAATTGCGCTAGGCCAATAACCACGGCCAGACACCGCTTCGAAAAATGCACTGAAAAAAATATTCCAAGCACCGCACATCGATCGGGATGACTCCTCAACGTTGCCGCGAAGTACAATAATAACTGTGATTTTTATTGATTTTTTATTTTATCCATTTTGGCAATTAACAGTCAAAGTTTTACAAACAGGAACATTGCAGTTGTGCTTAGTGAAAAGACTTAGGGCCGACCTCTGAATTGAGAATTTACACTAAGTAAATACTTAAGTAACGTTCTATTACACTATTTTCTAAAGAAATTTGACGAGACAGCTCTACAGTTAAGTATTCACTAAGCAAAATACTCAATTCAGAAATCGGTCTGTGCCAACTATAGTGTTTTAAGCTTAGGAGTATATGGTAACAGGTACACAATTTATAACCCTATGTCTATGAATCGTAAATTAATTGACTGGGTTCTTCGAGTGCACGGATTTGTGTGGGACTTTATAGTGCTGCGTGAGCAAAATGTGAGGACAATACTTTTAATGTTTATATTATAACTGACGGCATTTATTGGAAAACCAAATTTTAAGTAAAAATTTCAGTAATACATCTTTAGAAACATTAAAAAAACAAACAATGCAACCCGTCATGCGTTACCGCGAAAGTTGATAGCTGCGAAGTACGTTACAGCGAATCTTCTCTGCAAATACTTATGTTATAGCGAATGTACGTTAAAACTTTGGTTCAAGCCTTGGAAAAGACTATTCAAAACCGCTGTTATGGTGAGCCAAGCGCCTCACCAAAAATACTATAGGTTGATTGCGTTTCCTGTGCTCCTTTTGAGATAACAAAAGTTTAAATTTATGAATGTCTACTGTTCGTGCATAGACCTCCTCTAGACACGCTACTAGCCCGATCTTCAGCTTTTCCTTCCAGTCACTGCCAACGCTTTGAGAATCTTATCGCTCTACTGGGCAAATACAAACAATATTAATTCATCCAATCAATTCTATCGCCAAAACACACTTTTGCCGGGATTTCCTTTGTAACCTTTAGCTTATAGGTCTACTTACATCTCGTAAAGCATTCATCATCAACTCATTATGTCCCCACCGAGGGGCACGGGTCTCTTCCCTGAGAAAGGTATACGCCAGACTCTACCACGGGGGCCAAGTCCGGATTGGTGGAGGCTTGTAAGACTAGTATGCAGTCGTGGCTGGTCTTACTGTCCGAAGTCTTCAAGCCACCCTAAGGCCTCTGACTTGGCTTAACGACTGCCATCTATCAACGGCAGCCGGAACCAACTGCTTAACGTGCCTTGCGAAACACGGAGCTGCTCGGAAAAATGCCACTAGCGGTAGTCATAGAACGGTAACCCATCCATGCACTGAATGCGCCCTATGTTGCTTAACCTTCGTGATCGTTTAAGATTACTCAAGCTGCTGGGGCTACGAGCGATTCTTAAAGTAAAGCGATTCGTAAAGCATTAGTAGCATGTTTTAAAATCAACAAAAGTCGCTGTAGCAAATATTCGCTGTAACTTACTTCGCAACTATGAAATTTCACGGTAACGTACATAACTTTATTACACATAGCGGCTACATAGTGTAGCTGCTCGGGACAGACATTTCACTCGGCACCTTTATATTGCATGCATTCGGTCACACAGGTCCGAATTGCGAATCCGAATCCGACAATCTAGGAAGACCACAGAAAAGTTACATCTGGGTAGCATTACCAGCTCTTGACTAGCAAGAACGAATTTTAATTCTTTTGGTACCATAGTTCATAGATGTAAATGGAAGGGCCGGTAAGTGACGCCCCAGGTGGACATGCTTCAACCAAATAGGAGAAGTGTTAACAAAAGGCAAGATAAAAAATACCCAAAATCGATTTGCCTGCATGCAACGACTAATGAATGTCGATGAAGCGAAAGTGATTTGTTAGGATCGTGGCAGATGGCAGTCCCTAATCTCTCCTTAAATATTTGTTTTATTTTTATTTATTTTTAAAGTGAATATAAAACTAACAAATATTTCAAGCGTTATCAATATAGGGCATATAATATCGTTATCAATATCGAGGAAAAAAAGCAAAAAATCGTGTTTATTGTATGGCAGGCCATTAAATATTTATGTTTTTCTGTTTTTTAGTATTTGTTGTTATAGCGGCAACAGAAATACATAACATGTGAAATTTCAACTGTTTAACTAGATATTATATAAACTATCTGTTTGGTTTTTTTTTGTTCTTTAGTATTTGAGTTAATTATGCTATGTTGTATATAACTAACTTTGTAGCGATTTGGGATTAACTGTAAGTTACAAATGTAAATAAATAAATAAATAAATAAATTGAACGATTCATGATATTGCACCTTTAGATGAAACCCCATTAAGTCGAAATAATATATGACAACTTATTTAGCTACTTTTTCGACTTCGTGACCTTATACCGGACTGGACAATATAACTCTCATAACCATACCTTCAACGTGAAGGAGACGTTTTGGGAGTTATATAGTCCGGTCCGGTATAAGGTCAGGAAGTCGAAAAGGTAGCTAAATAAATTGTCATATTATTTCGATTTAGTGGGGTTTTCATCCAGGGGTGCGATATACAGCCTGGGGACAGACGGGCGGACAGCGGAGTCTCAGTAAAAAGATCCGTTTTGCCCTTTGGTTACGGAACCCTAAATACACACCATGCAGATTGGGCTTACGGCTAAAAAAACAAAATGTATAGCATAACATAACATTTACATACAGGCACATACATTGTTTCTGGCCCCACACTGATTTATTAATTTTATTTCTAGTCTATAGAAATAAAATGAACAAGTTCCAATGAAGAGTAGACTAGAATTATAGATAACAGTCTATGTCAAAATATTCCCATACATTTATAATTAGCAATGTGAACAGATAAAGATAAAGATACGTTTTTGCCAAGAAGAAGTATCAATCAAGCTACATAATATAAAAACATGCACTTTGGATAGAAATATACAATTTAGGCCCAACATGTTCTGCTGACCTTATATAAACATAAACATAACACTTTATAAACATAAACATTTACATACAGGCACATAACGGGTGTTTTTTTTAGAGGTATGGAACTTTAAGTCGGCAACAGTTTTTTAAATGACGGCAATTTTTGCACCTGTCACATTATTTATGTTTAGTTTGGTTTGGCATTTGAACATGAATAGACTGACGCCTGAATAACGCTTCCAAATTATGCAAATTTATTTTGAAACTAATGGTTCTGTTCGAAGTACGTATCGCGCTCTACGTCCATTTTATGGTCAGCATAATATTCCCAGACCGAGTCAGAAATGATGAGGTCCGTAGATGAACGAAAGTCGTCGACATAGCCCAGCGGATTAGTAAGTTGAAGTGGCAGTGGGCGGCCATAGCACGCAGAACTGATGGCCGATGGGGCCGAAAAGTTCTCGAATGGAGACCACATATCGGCAAGCGCAGCGTAGGACGACCAGCCACAAGATGGACAGACGATCTCATCCAAGTGGCGGGAAGACGCTGGATGCAGGCCGCTTCCGACCGGTCTTTTTGGAAATCCATGGAGGAGGCCTATGTCCAGCAGTGGACTTCTTGTGGCTAAATGATAATGATAATAGTCCCTCAGAGCGGTTAATTCGTTTAACTATGGATCGTTTTGATACCACGTTTCCTCTAAATGATAATACGCATCCAAAGAGACGTCGTACAGTGCGTACAGAAGAAGTCATTGCTGCTAAAGAGCGTAGTGTAGAGGAAGACCCGAAACAGTCTATTCGCCATCGCGCGTAGGAATTGGATACGTGTCCATCCACTTTAAGGACGATTTTGCGGAAAGATCTTGGTTTGCGTACTTACCAACCATGCAACCATGATGTGCAGGAGCTGTGGTTTCAGTAAGATGGCCCAACATGTCATACAGCTCGTGGCACTATTGATTTATTGAAGAAAATGTTTGGTAACCGCATAGTTTCACATTTCGGACCCGTGAATAGGCTTTCAAGATCGTGCGATTTAACGCCACTCGACTATTTTCTGTGGGGTTATGTGAAGTTGCTCGTCTACGCCGATAAGCCCAAAACGATTGACCACTTGGAAGACAACATTCGCCGTGCTATTACAGATATACGGCCACAAATGTTGGAAAAAGTCATCGAAAATTGGACCTCCAGATTAGACAACGTCCGAGCCAGCCGTGGAGGTCATATGTCAGAAGTCATATTTAAATTATAATGCCAGAAGGTTATCTTCCGAATCAAGTTGATTTTATGTCAATTTAAAAAAAAAATGTTTTATTCCATTTCAAAGTTGAATACCTCTAAAACAACACCCTTTACATTGCTTTTGGCCCCACACTAGGATACCCTGTGTCGTGGGAACCAGAAACAGCGACGTCACAAACATGTAAACATCCAAGACCTGGAGCTTTTTTTTTCCCCAGCCGGGGATTGAACCCGGGACCTGTCGCGTGGTAAGCAGATGAATCAGAATCAGAATCAGAATCAAGAATTTATTTCAACGTAAAGAATTTACATTCTGCTTGTTGAATGTCAATGTACATACAGTTATGTATAACGTTAGCCGCTGCCTTGGGGCCGTCTATAGTGGAGAAAAAGGCAGCGAAAAAAAAACTCCACTCTGACCATCTTTTCTCAAATCACCTTAAAGCTAATACAAATAAAACATACAAAATAATATCTTGGATGTGTTGAACACTAGACACATTTATCCTCTGATTTAATTTAATATTAAACTACTATTTAATGCCATACGTCCTTGTCTTCTAAATAATCGTTGATTTTATAATAAGCTTTTTTGCAAAGAGTGTGCTTAACACAATTCTTAAATCGCGTTGGGGGTAACTCTAATATATCTTGGGGTATCTTGTTGTAGAACCTTATACAGTGCCCCATAAAGGAAGTATTAACTTTTGCAAGTCTAAATCGTGGAAATGACAATTTATGTTTATTCCTAGTATTAACGTTATGATGGCTACCAAGAGTTTCGAAGTCCTTAATATTTTTCCGAACGTACATAATATTTTCATAAATGTATTGGCTTGCAACTGTTAAGATGTTAGTTTCTTTGAAAAAATCTCTTAGCGAGTCCCTACTACCTAGCTTGTAAATAAATCGGATCGCTCTCTTCTGCAAGATGAAGATAGTCTCAATGTCTGCTGCCCGGCCCCATAGTATTATACCATAGGACATAATACTATGGAAGTAACTAAAATAAACAAGCCTAGCAGTTGCAACGTCAGTAAGTTCTCGGATTCTTTTCACGGCATATGCTGCGGAGCTTAGTCTATGTGCCAATTTTATAATATGTGGACCCCATTGTAGTTTGGCATCGATTGTGATGTCCAAAAATACAGTATCTTCAACAAATTCTAGCTTATTATTTTCAATTACAATGTTCTTTTCAACTAATTTTACGTTAGGTAGGGCAAATTTCACACATTTTGTCTTTTTTGAATTTAACAATAGATTATTTACTGTAAACCAATCTAGAACGTGCGAGAGAGCATTATTTGGTTCGGCAAGATTACTTTCCTGTCTCTTTATTTTAAAAACAAGTGACGTGTCATCAGCATATAGCACTATCTCACACATTTTTTGTACCAAAAACGGTAAATCATTTACATAGACTAGGAAAAGGAACGGCCCTAAGATAGATCCCTGCGGGACTCCCATTTTTACAAGTGAGCCTGACGATTTAATACGATTTATTTCTGCTTTTTGAACCCTTCCTTCTAAATATGATTTTAAAAGATCTAGACTTAATTTTTTTATTCCATAGTGTTTTAACTTTGAGAGTAATGTTTTGTGGTCTACACAATCGAATGCCTTTGACAGATCACAAAATACTCCTATCGCATCATTATGATCCTCCCACGCACTGAAAATATGTTTAACTAACATGACTCCAGCGTCTGTTGTATTCCGCCCTTTAATGAAACCGAACTGCTGACTATGGAGGAGTTCGTAATTATTGAAATGAGTAAGTAATTGATCTAAGATAATTCTTTCAAATATTTTACTTAATACTGGTAGGACTGAAACGGGTCTAAAATTTGTTGGATCTTGTTTATCACCGCTTTTAAATAAGGGTACTAACCTACTATATTTCATGAGGTCTGGAAATACTCCTTCATCTACGCATTTATTGAAAATCTGTGCTAACGGCAAAGCTAGGATATTTATCACTGAACTAACTATTGTTACTGACATACCCCATAAGTCCTCGGTTTTTTTAAGATTTAATAATTTAAAATTCTTAACAATGTCATGGGGCTCTATGTAATTAAACGTAAAATCGTGTTCGCATGCGGGGACATTGTCCCTTAATAATGTCGCCGCACGATCAGGTGACGAGTCTAACGGAGCTGTAGTTATGATTGGGACATTAGTGAAGAACTGTTCGAAAGCTGCAGCGATACCTTCATTTGATGTTATTATTTTGTCATCAATCTTAAGTGAAATATCTCGGTCTCCTAACTTTGCTTTACCCGTTTCTCTATTTATTATGGTCCAAATTGTTTTTACTTTATTCGGTGATTTTAGGATTTTACCTTTTATATGATCGCATTTAGCTTTATGGCAGACGGCCTTAAATAATTTTGAATATTTTTTTACGTACTGTATGAAGTTGGCGTCATATGTGTAAGTCTTTTTGTCATATAATTCATAAAGTGTGTCTCTGCTCTTTCGAATACCTGACGTAGCCCATTCACTGAATCCTACTCTATTGTCCTTGCTTTTTAGATGGCGCAATTTAAAAATCTTTTTAAAACTACCCGACACCACTTCGAATAACTCTTTGTAATGATCATTAGCATTTTCATAATTTTCTTGAGTCCTTATACTACTTTCTAGGTCTGATTTAAATGAAACTAATTTTTTACTTGTTACGGGCCGGCAGAGGATAACAGGTTCGGCCTTTTTTGTATCTATTTCAAAATGCACAACTTGACTGCTGTGGTCTGACTTTAGACAATTTACTGTAGAATAATCGGAAAAATCGCAATCGCAGTAAACATTATCTAGGCAGGTGGCAGTAGTTTCAGTTATCCTGGAAGGCTCCAAAAAAATATTTGCTAGATTAAACGACTTGAAAATAATTGTCAATTTTGTATTTAAAGTGGTGTCTGCCATCAAGTCAATGTTGAAGTCACCACAGACTATGACTTTCTTATTGCTGCTAGAAGCTACCTTTAAAACATCCTCTAATATGGTTTCAAATAAACTGTAATCACTGGTAGGGGGCCTGTACACGGCTACTACAATGTGTCCAGACAGTTCAACACACGATATTTCAATTACTTTTTCAACAGAAAGTCTGCAAATATCATTCCGTTCTTTAAATTTCAAATTATTTTTTGCTAGTATCAAGGACCCCCCACGCCTTGCAGACTTTCTATTGAAGCAACTGGCTATTTGATAATTATTCACAGAAAAATTCATTTGAGTCTCTAGTAGCCAGTGCTCTGTGACACAAAGTATATCCACTCTGTGTTGTTCTAAAAACAACTCTAGTTCTAATAATTTTCCAGAAAAGCCACCCTGTATATTCTGATTAGCTAAAATAAGTTTTTTTAAGGAGGGCTTTTCCTTTGTCTGCGCTGGCAGTTTAAATCAGCGGTCAAATTTAACCTACTACTAGTTCTTTTCACAACCTCTGAGTACAGAGATGCGCTAACCGTTACGCCACAGAGGTCGTCAATAACTTTTCAATAACTTTTTAACGCGAATAACTTTGCCGTACCTACTTAAGTCTTTCCAAAAGCTGTAGCTTCAATTTCAGACGGCGAACGCGTCAAGGATCTTAACTGCAGCCCTGAAGCAACCTTCAGGGCCGTACTGTAGCCGGCCCAGCTCGCCAGCTGATATTAAATATTCCGCGTCGCGGCGGTCGACTGCCCGCTACTATCGCAACTATTCGTGGACAGCGAGCACACAGTCCAATGCATTTGTTCGCTATTCAAGCAGAAATAACTTGTGACTTTAGCTATTTACCTTAAAATAAAAATATTATAGACTTGGAAACTATTGGAAGCCATCATAATGTTAATACTTGGAAAAAACGTATTTTGTCATTTACACTGTTTGGACTTGAAAAAGTTAATGCTTCCTTTACATGGTACTGAATAGGGTTCTACAACAAGATTCCCCGAGATATAGAGTTACCTTCGAAGCGGTTTAATAAATGTGTTAAGCACACTGTGCATAAAAAGCTTCTTAAAAATCAACAATTATTTAGAGACAGTAGTAGTAGTAGTAGTAGTAGTACATGATTAACATTAAATGTATTCACAGAAGAATAGTGTCTAGTCTTCAACACATCCACGAGTAATATTTTTTAAGTTTGGAAGTTTGTTAATTAAGCTCAAACTGTTTTAAAACTAATAAACGTGGAGGTTCTTTGCTAGTTTCTTTTCCAAGTAATCTATTAATTGTGAAACTAAGAACTTTCACGTTCACCTTCTTCTTCGGTCCTTTAACTCCTAGAGGAGTATGGACCATACCCACAGATATCCACTTCTGACGGTCGTTCGCGGCAGCTTCCAATTCAGACCATCTAGTGCCGATTCCTTGATTCCTTGACTTGATCGACTTGACATTCATAAATAATTGGAAATAAAATATTTGAATCTCAATTCTGCATTTTTACTATCGTAACCGCTCTTTCCTTCCTTAAGGTCGGTTTTGCATTACCTTAACCTCGCTAAGACGAGCAAAGACATAAATTCGGCTGCAACTGTGTGTACTAAGTGAGCCTACCTGTGCTAAATACTCGGCGACTTGGCAGTGTAGCGTAAGTAAATCTTGCGCGTTAGTAATGCAAATGGTTCCGTGTCTCCGTGTCGGGAGGTGGAGACTAGACGTGCGCTAAACGCTTCATTGGAAGTAAAATAGTGATTTAATTCATTTGCATTAAAGTTCACTTTCTTCCTTTGTTCACGATTAACAAATGAATGAGTTCGTTAATTAATTCATTTTAATATGCATGAATGCCAAGACACTCAGGTGAACAGTCACGAGCAATAACATTATACACTGTCACATTTTCTAAAAATCTTGACTTGAATGTAATGTGAAAATTTTTAATATACAATCTGAACACAGGCGTGGGCATGCAAAAGCAGTTGCTAAGATATAACTACTTCAAAAACAATCAATGGCTGTCCACGACACAGGCTCGGTCTAGTGTGGGAGCCCGAGAGTCCATAGTAGCACTGTTTTGCTCACGCTTGTGACTCGCTTGTCTCGTCAACGGGTGCTAACTAAAGTGCGTATTCTACCCGTCACCCACGACACAAGCTGCGCCTAGGAGTCGCAATAGAGCATAACTTTTTGTAATTAATTTCTTATATATATTTTTTTTTATATGCATGTATGCCACATAATCATTCACTTATTCATTCAAGGATTCTATCACTCGTATATTTCGTCTAAATCAAGGAATTAGTGGTTAAATGAACGACTAGTTCATTATTTTAGTCCTAAGATGTTGGACGGGAGAAACATTAATTACTCAAATTCAAATCGAATTTTGTCTACTACAAGAGAGAGGACGATGAATGGTCGCCGTGAAAGTACAATAATTTTGGTTTATAATGCTACGATCTATGGTTACATGATGAATTTTTGATGAAAAAGTTTATGTATAGTAAGTAAAGTAAGTATAATAAGATTTATTGAAATAACACAGTTACAGCATATTTTTTGTTACATAATATTTTGTTTAATAAAAGAGGTGGGTAGGTGCACAATACACAGTTTAACGGCAATCCCCAAACTAGGCGAGACCTGTATCTTGGGGACTTTATTAGTGTTCACAGAATACATTTTTCACGGCAAGCTAATTAAGCAAAACGGTTACCTTACAAAATAAACGTTTTTGTGAATATCTAATCTAGAAAAACACACTACTATATGGCATTATGGCACATAATTATATTGTATAAATAATATGTAATATAAATCCATTATAATATAAGAATATATATTTGTATAACTACATAAATATTAAATATAGATAATCCAAAAGTAAAATAATAATAAATATATTTAGATATGTACCTAGTTTTGCTTGTAATAACAATAATTATTTTTTAACAATCTTAAATAAGTTTTCGGTATCAGTATAATTCTGCCTGTTCAAGTATTTTGTAATAGAGATATTTGCTTCAAAATATGTTAAGTTTATTAAATTACAGGACAGCATCAATTTATTATACAAGAAAGGAAAAATAAAAGGGTGGAAGCGCTGTACAAACGATGTTCTAGATGACGGTAAAGGTATTCTATGGGGCCTTCTTAAAGAGTTTGGTTCTGGTTTGTGCTTATGTTGTGTAAGTACAGCTAATCGAACAAATAACTGGCTAAATAACTAATTGTATAACACAAGTAATGAATGAATGAGTTGTCTAACAAAATGAAGCGCTTCATTTGAAGCATTTGCGCACTGCACAAGTCTAGCGGAGACGCCATCACACTTGTCACGACTGCTGTTGGAGGAGCAAACTCCATTAGACACTACGGGCTATGCGGTTCTTGGTACCTCAATTATGGGTTAATAGGATGACTAACATGTATATATCCATATACATATATTCATGTGTATTTATGTGTATGTGTACGTATATCTGTATTAAATACCTACTCTATTGGGTTAAATTATTATCTGAAAGTCAGTTAGTTTATTTATACATATATTAATATCCCCTCAGTATAAATAATTTCTAAGATTTTTTTTCTGTATTATTTCTTTTGTGCAATAAAGCGTAACAAACAAACAAACAAGATAAGACCTCAAATTCTGCCGTACTAACCATAAAAGACGCATGTGCACGAAGGTAAGTTTCGAGAAAAACGCGCCAATAGTTTAATAGTTTTATTTCTTCTTTTACCTGTCACGTCTAAACTAAGAAAGATACTTGGAAAATTTTAAATGTGTTTAATGGAGAATTTTTACCTGTCACGTAAACTAAGAAAGATACTTCGAAAATTTTAAATGTGTTTAATGGAGAATTTTTAATGTATGCAATGGCTACAGGTATGTATTTTCTATGTAGTTATATTTTTTGTAAAGTCAAACAGCTAGAGTATCTTAAAAAACCCAACAACTGTTTATTACTAGTATGCTTAACCTCATAAACTAATAAAAATATCAATAAACGGGTTATTGATTAAGATAGATAACGCTGACGCGACTCAGAATCTAACTCATTTTCGCGAAATAATCGAATGCGTTGGTTATCTTCAGAACGGCAGAATTGTACAGGACAAATCATAGATTACATACCTATAGGTTCCTAACGTTTTTATTTTTTCTGGTGTGTACAATTATCATCAATCCATTTCATCCCCACCGAGGGGCACCGATCTCTTCCCTGAGGTAGATATAGGCATACTCCACCATAGGGGCCAAGTCCGGATTGGTGGAGGCTTGTAAGACTAGTGGTCTTACTGTCAGAAGTTTTCAAGCCGCCCCCTGAGGCTTCTGACTTGGCTTAATAACTTCCATCTATCGACGCCAGCCGGCACCACCTGCTTAACGTGCCATGCCAAAGCACGTAACCGCTCGGACAAAACACCACTAGCGTTAGTCCTAGACGGTCTCTCATCCATCTACTGGACACGCCCTATGTTGCTTAACCTTCGTGATCGTTAGATGACTCAGGCAGCCGGGGCTTTGAGCCATCATGCTTAGAAATCCACAAAAATAGATTATGAGCTTATGAGCTTACACACGCCAAAAAATATCACGAGCTGTCGATGCAGTGACAGAGTGATAGAAAATACCTGTGTCGTGTGAAATGCAGCTCCATTTTACATTCTGCGCGCTTGTATTCCGCTTCAGACACGGATTCTAGATGCAACCGAAGTTTCACGTTGCCGTCCAAAGTTTCAACTTGCCTGTCAACACAATGGATTTCAGGAGTCACGGGAATTCAACTAAAACTGTCCGTAGGTATGTTTTCTGTTCAGATAGATCCTTTGATCAACAGCGGGCTTTACATGAGTTGGAAGCAGCCTGTATACGCCCCACTATAGGGCACAGACCTTCTCTCTGAGAGAGAGAGAGAGAGAGAGAGAGAGAGTATGGGCTTTAATCACTGTCCTGTCACGGTCGCCATGAAGTATGCCCAGTGGTGTTTGGGAGTGGTTGCAGGACAGCGGCGCAGCAGGGAAACAACAGGAACGGTTGATCACATTTTAATTAATACATCGTTCAGACTCCAGTCTCTTAACTTCTTATTCTAGTCTTACACTAGCTTATATATAATAATCCTACGTGCTCTACGTGCTTTGGGAGGAGTTGTCTATATTTCAGATACGTGAAGGCATGTGGTACGTGATGTTATTTGCCTATCACACCACGCGTGCCCACTGCAAATTGGCGATGTCAAGCGCTGAAGTATTGAATAGCTCAGACACTCAGGTTGACTCTTGATGTTTTCCTGCACGGCTAGCGAGTGGTATTGCTGTACATAATGTAGCAGACAGGAATAGTGTGCGAGCGAGAGAGCGCGAGTGAGATCGTAGGATGCAGTAGTAAAATCAAACTCGGATGGCCGAAGAAATAAAGAATCAATTTTTTTTTTAGCCCTATAAAGGGCACCCTCCGGAGGACACGGGGGAGGGAGGTGGTGAATGCTCATGCATATCAGCACGGGCCCGGCCGTGCTGCCAATGTGGGACTCACAGAGTGCGCCTACCCACTAAACACCACCTTGGGGCTGGTTTGGTCCTAAGGACCCCTAAACCTACATCATGAGCGACCCCCCTCGAGGCCGAGGAGGGCGCACAGCGGAGCTCACTAGAGCTACCGCTTAGAGGGAATCGTCACATAGTGACAGAAAGAAATTTAAGTGAGAGTAGTGTCCCCGGGGACACTGTTGGGAGCGGGGGCTACATCTGACTGGGCCTGGGCCTCCAGTAGGAGGTCTAGGTCGGATGAGAGCTTATCGGGTGGGTCGACTAGTACGTTCCTGGGCCTGCGCACCAGGTGACGAGGGTTAGTCGTGGGGGGAGAGTAAACTGCTGATTCGCGGATCAGGGGGTTAGAGTGTTCTTCAGCCGCGCTGAAGAACGACTCTGAGAGGGATTTAATGAACTGTTGGATAGTTAGAATCTCCATATCCCGATGGAGATCGGCATTTCTGACGCACCAGTGTGCGTTCAGAGCCCTACGTAAGTTCAAATTAAAAAAAAAATCAAAATTATATTTCAACGGAAAGAATTTACATTCTGCTTGTTGAATGTTAATGTACATACAGTTATGTATAATGTTAGCCGCTGCCTTGGGGCCGTCTGTAGTGGAGCAAAAGGCAGCGGAAAAAAACTCCACTCTGACCATCTTTTCTCAAATCACCTTAAAGCTAATACAAATCAAACCTACAAAATAATATCTTGGATGTGTTGAACACTAGACACATTTATCCTCTGATTAAATTTAATATTCGTGGACAAACACTTGTCCACTTTAAAAGAATTCACGTGCAGATGACTGCTGGCAATTAACTGGACTACGACTCTTATCGCAAGTCCTACGGCGATGAGGAGGTGACGGAAGGAGTTCGGACTGGTAAGTCCGGCTCCTAGTTAGCTCTCTGCACGTATGGCGGTCGGACGGTGATGGTCGCTCCTGGACTCGATGGAGGCGGGAGTCCGGGTTTCGGCAGCTCTTCCGACGACAAAGCAGCCCTATTCAGGATCGCTCTGCTTTCCCCAATCCGGGGAGGGGCCTAGAAAAGGTGGCCTAAAAATAGTTCGTCTCAACCCCTACCTTGGTGTCAAACCGCGGTCACCTAGGCACCAAATAATCGCGGTCGTAAATGTAATAAAAATAAAAGTAATAAACCTAAAACTCTAAATCTCGCAACATGTAATGTAAGAACATTATTAGACACTGACAGAAGTTTATGCCCTGAGAGAAAGACTGCCCTTATAGCTCGAGAATTGTCGCGATACAATATCGATATTGCAGCAATTAGCGAAACTCATTTGGCGGACAGTGGAGAGCTTCGCGAAGATTTGGGTGGGTACACTTATTACTGGTGTGGTAAGCCTTCTTCGGAAAAAGCAGCAAGTGGTGTTGGTTTTGCTATTAAAAACCAGCTGGCAAAATCTTTAGTCGAGCCTCCTAAAGGTATCAATGACAGGCTCATGACACTGCGCTTACATATCGCCCCCAGAAAATATCTCCATCTGATAAGTGTCTACGCACCTACACTTCAAGCGTCTGACGAGAACAAGACGATGTTTTATGAGGATCTGCGGGAATCTTTGTATAAAATTCCATCTTGCGATAAAGTGGATCTACTCGGAGACTTCAACGCACTCGTCGGTACCGATTATGATGCCTGGTCAGATGTACTGGGACGACATGGTGTTGGGAAGTGCAACACAAATGGCATCGACCTTCTATCTTTCTGTGCGGAATTTGATCTCAGCATCACCAATACATTCTATCGGTTGCCTAAGAAGTATAAGACCTCCTGGATGCACCCCCGCTCCAAACACTGGCATCTGCTGGACTATGTTATAGTACGCAGACGTGACCTTAATGACGTACTTATTACCAGAGCCATGCGAGGAGCGGAGGGTTGGACTGATCATCGTCTTATTAGGTCCAAAATAAGGATATCCTACAAGCCCCCACGCAGAGCAGAACACAAAATCCCTGTGAGACTAGCTGTCGGGAAGCTTATCCACGATAAGAAATTACAGCAAGAGCTTGATACTGAGTTTGGTAAATCTGAGTGCGGCGCTGTCTTAGACTCTTCAGTAAATGAAGATTGGCACAATTTTTCAAAAGCTCTACATTACTGTTCTCAGCAGATTATTGGCAAACCGCATAAGAAAAATCACGACTGGTTTGATGATTCTGATGCGGAACTGCGGAAACTTGTTGATGAACACAGACATGCTATAACTAATAGGACAGTCCCTACTCAGCAGCGTAGACAAATTCAGCGAGATCTTAAGTGCAAAGTGCGGGCTTTAAAGAATTGTTGGTGGCAGCTGAAAGCTGAGGAACTTCAGAGATTTGCAGACTCCAACCAAACTGGTAAATTCTTTGAGGGTTTGAAAACTGTCTTTGGTCCTCGACGTAAACAGACAGCCCCAGTCTTCTCGCGTGATAAGACCAAGCGACTTACAGACCCTCAAGAAGTTCTCTCACGATGGGCGGAACACTTCGAAGAAGTGCTCAACCCTAAGAGCCACGGTGCCGATCTTGCCTACCTAGAGTCACTTGAGAGCTTGCCCTTATCAAGTGAACTTGAAGATCCACCTTCTTTTGACGAGTTCATGCAGGCTATAAGGCGACTCAAAAATGGCAAAACTCCCGGTTCCGGCAGCCTGCCTTCCGAGTTATATAAATATGGGGGACCACACATACATAACAGGCTGTTTGAACTGGTCTTGAAAACATGGGATTTAGAAGCCGTACCACAAGACTGGAAAGATGCCTCGATATGCAAGCTATACAAAGGAAAGGGAGACATGTCAGATTGTGGCTCATATCGAGGCATATCTCTGATCTGCGTAGCAGGCAAAGTCCTTTCACATATTGTGAATATGAGACTGAACAAACTGGCAGAGACAATTCTTCCAGAAACCCAGTACGGCTTTCGTCCAAGTAGAGGCACAGTTGATGGAATTTTTGTGGTTAAACAGCTCCAAGAAAAAAGCTTGGAACAACACCGTGACCTCTACATGTGTTTCTTAGATCTAGAGAAAGCCTTCGACCGAGTTCCAAGAGCTGCTCTTTGGATCATTTAAAAAAAAATAGGGTGTCCCGAGAAGTTCGTTAAGATAGTGCGTGAATTTTATGATGGCATGATGGCCACTGTGCAGCACGAGAACGACTTCACGGACCGTTTCCCAGTTACGAGCGGCGTTAAACAAGGCTGCGTTATGGCTCCTACGCTTTTTGCCATCTATTTCGCTGTCGTTATGAAGGAGGCTCTAAAGCACTGTAATGGACAAATTATGCTCAGCGTTAGGTCCGACAAAAGCATCTTTGATTTGTCGCGTTTCAGAGCCAAAAATAAAGTCACACAACTGTCCATTCTGGAGGTTCTTTATGCTGATGACGTCTGCCTTATGACTGACACTATGGAACATCTGCAGCAATATCTGGACAATCTAGATGAGCCTTGTCGCAACTTTGGCTTAGTGATAAGTGCCTCTAAAACCCAGGTCCTTAAGCAACCGGCTAGAGGTAGACCTGCGAGCGATGTTGCACTCACACTCAACGGCAAGAAGCTGGAAGAGGTGCAATCGTTCCGGTACCTCGGCATCTTACTAAGTGGTGACAACCGTCTAGCATCCGAAATCTCTACACGAATAGCTAGAGCTGCAGCGGCATTTGGCAGGCTCCAACTGAGAGTTTGGAAGGAACACGATCTGAAACTTCAGACCAAACTGCTCGTTTACAAAGCAATTATCCTTCCACTTTTGCTTTATGCGTCGGAGACATAGTGCCTTTACAGAGGTGACATTCGGCGCCTTGACACCTTCCACATGAGATGCCTTTCGGCTATCTTACGTGTGAGCTGGGAGGATCGTGTTCCTAATACGGAAATTTTACGTCGAACTGAAATGACAGGCATGGAGTGCCTCCTAATGAGGGGCCAACTGAGGTGGTGCGGACACGTGGTGCGGATGGACTCTTCGAGACTGCCAAAGGCTGTTTTTTATTCTCAGCTTAGTTGCGTAAAACGCACAATAGGTGGTCAATACCTTCGTTATAAAGATGTCCTGAAGCGCCACCTAGTTTCGAGCAATATATCGGTCAAGACGTGGGAGGAGCTTGCCGAGATAAGACCAGAATGGCGAAAAGCTATTACCACAGGCACCACTGCTTTTGAACAAGCGCGTCATGAAGACCTCGATGCCAAACGCCAGATTCGGAAAACTCGTCCTAAGCCCTCCTACAACTACACATTTAACTCAAACGGTCAACTTTATTGCGTCCGCTGTGACCGTATATTTAAAAACAAATTCGGATATGCATCTCACATCCGTGCGCATGCTCGGGTCTAAATTTATAATTGCCAAGGTGTCGCCGTCAACGGAATCGTTGTGGAGGACATCAAATTTAATATTAAAATACTATTTAATGCCATACGTCCTTGTCTTCTAAATAATCGTTGATTTTATAATAAGCTTTTTTGCAAAGAGTGTGCTTAACACAATTCTTAAATCGCGTTGGAGGTAACTCTAATATATCTTGGGGTATCTTGTTGTAGAACCTTATACAGTGTCCCATAAAGGAAGTATTAACTTTTGCAAGTCTAAATCGTGGAAATGTCAATTTATGTTTATTCCTAGTATTAACGTTATGATGGCTACCAAGTGTTTCGAAGTCTGAAGTCGAAATATTTTTCCTAACGTACATAATATTTTCATATATATATTGGCTTGCAACTGTTAGGATGTTAGTTTCTTTGAAAAAGTCTCTTAGCGAGTCCCTACTACCTAGCTTGTAAATAAATCGGCCCCACAGTAGTATACCATAGGACATAATACTATGGAAGTAACTAAAATAAACAAGCCTAGCAGTTGCAACGTCAGTAAGTTCTCGGATTCTTTTTACAGCATATGTTGTGGAGCTAAGTCTATGTGCTAATTTTACAATATGTGGAGCCCATTGTAGTTTGGCATCGATTGTGATGCCCAAAAATAGAGTATCTTCAACAAATTCTAGTATTTCATTTCCAATCACAATGTTATTTTCAACTAATTTTACGTTAGGTAGGGTAAACTTCATACATTTTGTCTTTTTTTAATTTAACAATAGATTATTTGCAGTAAACCAATCTAGAACGTGCGGGAGAGCATTATTTGCTTCGTCAAGATTATTTTCCTGTCTCCTTATTTTAAAAATAAGTGACGTGTCATCAGCAAATACCCACCGGCGAATGCCCGCCTACGCGGCAGGCCCCTCACGCCCCTCCCGAGCATGGGTAGGGGTCTGAGGACGACCGTGAGTGCCCGGTCATCCTCGTCCGACGGGGTGACGAGCGGTGCAATGCGGGCGAGGGCGCTCCCGCGCCTTTCGCCCGCTGCTCATCACCAAGGGGCGAGGCCCCTCCTGCTCCGACCCGGGCCACCTTCTATGCCCTCTGCTGATCCCCTCTGCTGATCAGAGGGACATAGAGGAGGCCCCTCCGTCCTGTTTTTTATAGAGGTGGTCTCCTCGCGGCCCGAAAGCCCCCAGTCCCACTCAGTGTGGGGTTCCGGGTTTGGCGACGGCCCGGTAGCCGCGCTAGCGCACTTACCGAGCCGACCGTCAAGTGCGGAGCCCAAAGTGGGCCCCGCTGGACATCTAGCAGCAAGCGCCGCTGGACGTCCCCCTCTCCTGGTTTTGGTCCGCGCCGGCCGAAGCCGGTACCCCCCATATCTGGAGGGCGTTCCCCTATCCGCCACCCGGGGACGCGTCCGATGGGAGACCAGGAACTTCACACGGAAAGGCTCTGACTTGGCTTAACGACTGCCATCTATCGACGGCAGCCGGCACCAACTGCTTAACGTGCCTTGCGAAGAACGGAATCGCTCGGAAAAATGCCACTAGCGTTAGTCATAGACGGTGACCCATCCATGGACTGAACGCGCCGTATGTTGCTTAATCTTAGTGATCGTTTAAGATCTCTCAGGCAGCCCAGGCTACGAGCGATACGAGCGAGGGTTTGAATACCGGCTGGGGAATAAAAACTTACATAGACCAGGAAAATTTACATAGACCAGGAAAAGGAACGGCCCTAGGATAGATCCCTGTGGGACTCCCATTTTTACAAGTGAACCCGACGATTTAATACGATTTATGTCTGCTTTTTGAACCCTTCCTTCTAAATACGATTTTAAAAGATCTAATCCTGCATTTTTTATTCCGTAATGTTTTAACTTTGAGAGTAGTGTTTTGTGGTCTACACAATCGAATGCCTTTGACAAATCACAATAAGAAATTATTCTGGACTATCTGAAGTTGATACATGAGATTGGGGGCCGCGTGTGCGAAAACGGGAGCCGCGTAGGTCATCACGGGACGAATGCAAACTTTGTAGAGCGTGCGCTTGTTTCTGGCTGTCATTTTACTTTGTCTGACTACCATGGAAGATAGGCGGCCAAGGTAAATACGAACGGTCCGGGTTACCTTCCGGATGTGTGACCTAAAAGTTAGTCTGTTGTCTAAGGTAACTCCTAAGTACTTGGCTGATGTTCGCCAGGGGACTGGGGTATCTAACATGCGGATGGGGGGGTCGCTTAGACCCCTCCTGCGTTTGTGGTCGAAGCGCACTGCTGTGCTCTTTTCTGGGTTGACCTCAATGCGCCACAGCCTGAACCAGGCTCCTAGCTCATCGACCGCGGATTGTAGCCTTTTATGGATGTATGACATGTTGTGACTTCTAAAATAGAGTGTGGTGTCGTCGGCGAAAAGTGACAGTTGGACCCCATTGCCTGGGATGGGGATGTCATTTGTGTACAAGATGTACAGAAGGGGGGAGAGCACGGAGCCTTGCGGGACTCCAGCTCTGAGAGGACGTGGGGACGAGAGTACCCCTTCGTGTCTGAAGCGGAAGGACCGGTCCTTCAGGAAGCTATCTATTACGCGGACAAGTCTGTCGGGGAGACCCAGCTCATATAATTTATAAACTAATCCGGCGTGCCAGACCTTAACGAAGGCCTTTGCCACGTCGAAAAATACAGCTACCGATTTATCGCGCCTAGGGTAGAAACGTTTCAAAATGTACTCTACGATGCGGTGGACCTATTGAGGGCAAGAGTGCCCAGCACGAAAGCCAAATTGGTGGGGAATATCTCTGACGGGAATAGGTGGTTTCGCATGAGGGCGAGGATTACTCTCTCGAAAAGCTTGCCCATGGCTTTTAGGAGACTAATGGGGCGATGGTTAGACGCTTTATTTAAGGGCTTACCCGGCTTGGGTATTCCTATGACTGTCGCCTCTTTCCATGCGGATGGAAAGTGGCACAGTTCAAAACAGGCATTTAAAATAATAGTTAACAAAATTAGTAATTGACTGGGGAAATTTTTGAGCGCTAGGTTGGCAATACCGTCCGCTCCTGGGGCCTTTTTCTAAGTTTTCTAATGAGAAACTGAATTTCGTCTGTGTCCTCAACCTTGTCCACGTGAGCTGGGTCGCACGGTTGAGTGCTGGGCGTGCATTGAGATTCAATGCTGTCAGCAAAACATTCGGCCTTCTCATCGTCCTCGAAGGCGATGGTGCCATCTCTACGCGTCAAGGGAGGGGTGTGGGTGATCGCGTCTACGCGTAGAGCCCTAGCTATTTTATAATAAGCCTGGTGGGTGGGGGTTATGGTCTCCATGAGGTCAGCCCAGTTAGAGTTGGCCTGATCGGATAGTCGAGATCTGACTTGCTTCTGCAATTCATTGGCGCGTTTCCTGTACTCAGGAGTTGGGTAGAGCTTGGCCCTACGGAGGGCGGCTCTTTTGGCTCTAATCAGATTCCTGACAGCGAGAGGCAGTTTACGGTCGCGGACCGGTACTACGCGCTCGCTGCCACGAATGGCTGTTTGGACCAAAAACGTGAGGGAGTCTACGGCGCTATCTATTTTGTCCGTACTATCGAAATAGTCGGGTGTGAATGCACAAGGGGAGTCTGGGGCTGCTAGAGCAGAGACAAGGGAGTTTTTAAAACCGTCCCAGTTGGTAATGGTTTTAGTAGAGGGTGAGGAGTGTGGTGAGGGCCCTAGCTGAAGGGAGACCGGTTGATTCTTATTATGATTGCGATAAGGTTCAATATTGTGTGGCACTCAAATTAAAACTGCGAATACGTGTTGATAGAAGATCGTATATTAAGCGACTGAGTTAAGGAAGACAAAACATGCCGCCCACCAAGAACTGCAAGTTCTTAATTATAAATTTGAATTTGATAGGTAGGCATTTAGAACATGCATTAAAGATTTACTTATTTACATATTTACATTTTCTAATGAACTGCATGAAAGAATTGATAATTTTACATTGATTGATTACTCATGTTATTTACACGATTTTAACCATTTTGTTACTGTAATTATTAATCATGTTTTATCAATAGGCAAAGCACATAGTTTGGAAATACATCGTTTAAGTACATGATCACGACACTTAACACTGTACACACGCGTCATATTGTCCTTTCCGGGGTGTTTAGATACAATGCGGCCAAGAAACCACTTGCCTGGTGGGAGGTTATCCTCCTTTATGAGCACAATATCACCAACGTCAAACTCCTTCTCGCGTTTGAGCCATTTTGGTCTTTCTTGTAGGCGTGATAAGTACTCAGATTGCCAGCGCCGCCAGAAGTCTTGTAGGAGTTTCTGAGTCAGCTGCCAGCGTGAAAGTCTATTCGTGCTGACATCCATTAAGGTCGGGGTTGGTATAGCAACTGGTGGCTCTCCCATTAAAAAATGTCCAGGCGTGAGTGGGTTCACATTATCTGTATCCGTGTCATCAATTGGGGTCAAAGGCCTGGAATTGAGGCAGGCTTCGATTTCACAGAGTAAGGTCGTCATCTCTTCAAATGTTAGGTTATTCGTTAGGATCTTTCGTAAGTGGCCTTTCACAGATTTCACTCCGGCTTCCCAGAGGCCACCGAAGTTTGGACTATATGGAGGAATGAAATGCCATTGAGTTCCGTCGGCAAGGAGCAGCTCTGCCACGTGACCTGGTATCTCAAGTTTGGCTTCTTCCCAGGCAGTCACTAGCTCTTTATTGGCAGCAACGAAGTTTCGACCTTGATCGCTCCACAGGTGAGCACATCTTCCTCTGCGAGCAACAAATCGCCGAAACACTCCTATGAAAGCTTCTGAGCTCATGTCTCCAGCTAACTCTAAATGTATGGCCTTAGTGGCCATACAAACGAATATAGCTATGTATGCCTTATGTGTCTTTGCTCCTCTGCCCTTTGTCATTATAATGTGCAAAGGACCGGCAAAGTCCACTCCGCTGTGTAGGAACGGTCTTGCTTGCGTTACACGAACTTTAGGTAGATCGCCCATTAATTGCTTCCGATTTCTTGCGTTCTGTCTCGCGCATATTAAACATCCATGAATTCGTGCCTTCACTATTGATTTGGCTTTGATTATCCAATATTTCGTTCTTAGATAGCTGAGCATTAACTGGACTCCTCCATGAAGTGTCTTTAAATGGGCTTCTTTAACTAAAAGTTTAGTAAAATCGTGTTTCGATCCAAGTATTATAGGATGTTTACTGTGTAACTCCATGTTGGCATGTCTGAGCCTACCGCCCACCCTGAGGATATTCTGGCTATCGAGAAATGGATTTAGGGATTTTAGGTTGCTTTTCGTTGAGATTTGTTTATTTTTCTTCATGTCTTCTATTTCTTCTCCGTACTGTTCTTTTTGTACAATTATTAGGATTTTTGTTAAAGCTTGTTCTAAGTCTTCAATTGTTATTGGTGCATCTATCATTTCAGGTTCGGTTTTCATCTTTAGGAATTTTGTACAGTATACAATGGTCTTTAAAACTTCATTAATTGAATCGAAATCTTCAAATTGTATAAATTTCTCTTCATTGTCTATCTTCAGGTTTATTTGTATGTTTGTCTTTTTTTCTAGCTCTGTTTGACTCACCAATGGTTTAGGAAATGGTATCTCTTCACACAAGTAAACTATGGTGGAACGGGCCAGAATGGCTCATTCTGGCCCGTTCCACCATAGTTTACTTTCGAGAAGTTGTGCTAGATGTAAACCTCTGGATCCAATGTCGGCCGGATTTTCCTTTGAGGCAACATGGAACCATTGAGTTTCGGAAATAATTTTTGTAATTTGTACCACTCGGTTGCTTACAAATGTTTTCCATCGATTTGCATCGCCATGCAGCCATGCTAAAACAACGGAAGAGTCTGTCCAGGCAAAAACTTGATTATCTGGTATTCTCATAGCATCCATTATCTGTCTCAGTAGTTTAGCGAGAAGTTCAGCACCGCAGAGTTCTAGTCTCGGTAAGGATACGGGCTTGACTGGTGCTACTCGCGTCTTTGCTGCAATGATGTTTGTTTCGATTTTACCGTCTGGGTTCACAACTCTGCAATACGCTACTGCAGCGTATGCCTTGTTTGATGCATCACTAAAACCGTGAATTGTAGTATTGGCTAAGGTCTGACGATTTGTGTTTATCCATCTGTTCACTTTGATTTTGCTGTCATTGTTAAATTCATTTCTTAATTCGAACCATTCTTGTTTCAATTTATCGTTAAGTTCTTCATCCCAATCGAGTCGGTCAAGCCACAGTTTTTGTATCAGTATTTTGGCAAGAATGATAGCACCACTTAGCCAACCCAAGGGATCGTACAGGCGAGCGACGTCAGCCAAGATGCTTCTTTTAGTGATTTGCTTCGGAGGTGGAGGTAGATTGAAGTGATATTCAAATTGATCAGTTTGATTGTTCCATATGAGACCAAGCGTTTTAGTGATAGAGTCTCCTTTCATGTCTAAATGAGCTTGGGATCTGAGTGAAGGTTCAATACTCGATATAAAATCTTTGCTGTTCGATGTCCACTTCTGCAGTGCAAATCCACCTCTTTTGAGTGTTTCCATCACTGATTGACTCAGAGCAAGCGCTTCTTCCACGGTATCTGCGCCAGACATGATATCATCCACGTAGAAGTCCTCACGAATGGTTTTGTTTGTCAAACCGGTACTCTCATCATCGGCAAGCTGTATAAGTGTTCTAACAGCTAGGTATGGCGCTGAAGCTGTGCCGAAGGTAACACGCAGAATACGGTATTCTCTCAAAGCTTTATTTGCATGTTTTCGCCATAAGATTCTTTGACAGTTAGTGTCTTCTTCAGAAACCAGTACTTCACGGTACATGGTTCGTATATCTGCAGCAAAACTTATCTTTTTCATGCGCCATCTCATGATCAGACTTCTAAGATCACCTTGCAGTTGAGGTCCTACCAAAAGCTCATCGTTGAGGGAGACGTTATTTGAGCCCTTACAGGAGGCGTCGAAAACCACACGAATCTTCGTTGTTTCCTTGTCTTCTCTAACCACTGCATGGTGAGGGAGATATAATATGGCTGGTTTGTCGATGTCATTCTTGGATACTTCTTCCATGTGGTTTAGATGTATGTACTCTTCTATCACCTTTGTGTAATCTTCCTTTAGCTTCTTGTTGTATTCTAGTCGTTTCTCTAATTGTTGAAATCTCTTCTCAGCTGTGTTTTTTGTTTTTCCGACATGTGAGACTGGATCAGTTGATTTGAAAGGCAGTTTAACGATATAACGTCCTTCTTCGTTTCTTGTATGAGTGTTCTTAAATATCTCTTCGCATAAAGATTCTTCTGTTGTCAGATCGCGTTTTTCTGACATGTCTATCTCCCAAAGATTTCGTAGCATACTGTCGATGTCCACGTGATGGTGCATAACGATTATTTGTGCAGGTGAGCTGTTGTCACGAATACTTCCAAAGAGGATCCAACCAAGGGTTGTTTCTTGGGCAGTTGGTGTCCCTGGAGGTCCTTTGATTATGTTATCCTTCAAAATCTCTGTGTAAACCTCCACTCCTAGCAACATATCGATGTTCCCTGGTGTAAAAAACTCTGGATCGGCCAGGTTGAGATTGCTTAAGTGTGGCCATGCTTGTTTGTCAATTGTTTTTGAAGGTAATTTGCTTGTCAGATGTCCTGTTAATACGTATGCATTGATGTTTAGGCTGAATTCTCGTTCATGTCTTGATAAGATCTCTAACTGTACCATGTGGCTGATGTTTGTCTGTGTCGATCCAACTCCTGTCACTCTGCCATGAGCTGTCATTCTTGTTGGCTTCAATAACTGGGTTGCTTTCTCACTAACAAAGGACGCTTGTGAACCAGGGTCAATTAGAGCTCTCAGTAATGTGGTGTGTCCAGTACTACTCCTAACAGGAACAAGCGCTGTAGCCAATAATGCTGATTCTTTCTTTTGAGTGAAATATGATGCAATTGTGTTGTCATTCTGTTCTTCATTTTCTTCTACATTTGTGTACATACTTTTGTGATTGTGATGACCCTGACTTGGTGATTGTTTGTCTTCTTCTTTTTCCAAGTAGGTGTCCTGTCTCTTTTGATGCAGAAGTGAGTGATGGCGTTTTTTGCAAATGCGACAGTTGGTCTTTTGTCTACAACTTACGACGTTATGTCCCGGTGCTAGACAGTTGTAGCAAAGACGATTTTCCCGAACAAAGTCGTTTCTTTTCTCTGGGTCTAGTTTACCAAACTCCTTGCAATAACACAAGTAGTGATCTTCGTTGCATAATGTGCACTTTTTCTGTGTAGTTGTGACATGAAACGATCGCTCTCTTATGGCCCTTTCCTTGTGAGGCGTGGCGTTTGTAACTTCCAAAGTACGTATTCTTTTCTCCAAGAACGAGATAAAGTCTTTAAATAGTGGTAATTCGTCAGCGTGAATGTCACTTACGTGGCGTTCCCATTCGTTGTGTGAATCTTGGTCCAACTTCTGCACGAGGAGAAATATTATGATATGATCCCAAGAATCGGTCGGAATTTTCATGCTTGATAGACTGTTCAAACATTCTTTTGTGTTGTCTATTAAAGATTTTAACTGTCCTGAAGATTGAGATTGGAGTTTCTTTTGTGAAAATAATCTTTTTAAAATAGCGTTCACTATGAGTCTTTTGTGGCTATATCTACCTTTTAGGTTGTCCCACGCGAGCGAGTAGTTATTCTCCGTAACTTGGTAGTGTTTTATTGTGTTCCGCGCTTCACCCACTAGACACGATTTTAAATAATGTAATTTTTGTACGTCACTGAGTGCTTTGTTGTGCTCGATGAGTGAAGTAAACGTATCCTCAAACGATTGCCAGTCTTCGTAGGCTCCAGAGAAAGTAGGCAGATTGATCCTAGGTAGTTTTACATCGGCTGATGTGTTGTTGTTTTGGTTTGAGTTCGCTGAGTCGTAAGACGACTGTGATGATGAAGTTGACGAGTTGATTCTGTCTAGCGAATCCAGTAAATTCGCCTTAAAACATAAATGTTTTTCTTCGCACTGGCCGTAGGAATCTTTCTGGTAATACGGTAAAGTTTCCCTTTGCTGCTTTGTTGTAACAGTCAGAAGCTTGTTATGTAAGTCCTTAAACGTTTGCCAATACCCATCTATGTTTAGGATCACTGTTTGTATGTATCCACAAGTCAGCCGATCCTTAGGACACTTTTTGAAGTTGATTTGAGCTTTGTTGATTCGGTCGGCTGTGTCGTCTAAAAGTACTAGAAATCCTTCCATTGTTGCCATTTATCCGTAGTGCTAGATAACACATTTATTTCGACGGTGATGAGTTGCAATAAACAATCGACAAACACGACACAACTTGATAACGAGGTTATATTATTTTTCAACTGATAGGCTGATCATCGCGGCGAGCGACCCGCCGAACCGGTCTTCTTTTGTTCTCTTATTTTATCACGTAAATGCAGTATGATTTTCTAACGATCCATCCGGCTCGATGTCGACCACTATGATTCTTATTATGATTGCGATAAGGTTCAATATTGTGTGGCACTCAAATTAAAACTGCGAATACGTGTTGATAGAAGATCGTATATTAAGCGACTGAGTTAAGGAAGACAAAACACCGGTCGATGGTCGGAACCTAGGTCGTCGAGAGACTCTATTGCCCTAAGGTTTAATTTGACGCCCCGTACTAGAGCGAAGTCTAGTATGTCGGGGGGGATGGTGGTCTGATCGGGGTAGTGAGTTGGTGAGAGAGGACATAGGACATCCATCTCTAGTGCCTCGGTTATGCCAAGCAGTGCAATACCACTGGTGGTCGTCTGTCGGCAGGTCCACAGCTCATGTTTGGAGTTAAAATCACCAAACACGAAGTCTGACGATAAACTTCTGACGATTCTTCTGCACGTAATCTATTAATTATTGTAAAAATAACAACTTTGATGTTCATACTCGTAAAGTAAACACTTTGTTTTTATTGTAAATAAAAAGAAAAAAATATATATTATTTTTAATTATTTGTACTGACATATTTTTTAATTTTATTACTAATTTAGTTTTTATTAGGTAAGTAAAATATGGTAAAATACAAAGTTCACCATCCATTGTCAGTGCTTCCGTAAAAATTGGATTACTTTTTTTACGTAACAATAAATAAGCAAGGGTTCTGTGTGCCACTTTGTAGATGGCGCTGAAACTAGTCGCGGAAATTCCCGCCGCTGCAGTTCGGGGAAATTTTGCACAATGCTTCGCACCTGCATCGCGCTAGGACGGGTTCTTCCCCAAACCTACGTGGGAATTAACCACTGCTTTCAAAGGTGGGCTGTACTTCTTTTTATCTTGTTGATATTTTCGGTTGAAATAAAACATTGTTGTGTGATTTTATGGTGCCAAATAAAAATGCCCAAAGTTACACGCGAAAATATAATTAATTTATAAGTAAACAATCCGGCAAACGGTAATCCTAACCTTAAGTATGTATATACAATTACTATATCTAAATTAGCATGCACACACTGACCTTAACACTAATTAAACCTAACCTGATCTAATTCTTATTATCTACTTATTCTAAATAGGGCGCCAGGAGGATTTTAGCCTAAGCAGGGTTCCTGCCTACCCACCAGCTCCAACGGTTCGCTCAGTCGATGTAAAATAAAAAGGGCGTGTCCTCAGGCTATAACAATGAGAATCATCGCGTTTTTAAACCAGAATTACACAATATTACAATATTAAATTTCCAGACCTGTCTCTTAACAACATTACGTTGCAGCTAAGCATTCGCCACATTTTTTCTTACTACCTTCTATTTAAAAAATAAGGCTGCGTTCAGAAAATTAAATCTCAAAAAGAACCAATTGGGGTTGCCGTGAACACATAACAACATACCACTAGGCGAAAATACTGAGAAACGTTTATTGTAACGGACTAATTAGCTCAAGCCAATTTTGATAACAACGAATATAATTAGTGAGACCAAATAGAAAAGATGAAAGAAAAAAAAAATGTTCTCGTTACTCCTCCGTAACGGCTTGACCGATTTTGATGAAATTTTATATGCATATTCGCTAGGTTTGAGAATAGGTCATTATACATTTTTTATACCCTTAAATGATAAGGCTAGTCCACTAGAAATATTTTATCTGACTAAACAACGTTTTCCGGGTCAGCTATCTTCTATTATATAAAAATGAATCGCTGAATATGTTGCTAAGCGCAAATCTCGAGCGCAGCTGAACCGATTTCGCTAATTCTTTTTTTAGAATACTCTCTTGTTCTTGCGGATTGAAAAAAATTAAAAAATGCCAAAAAAAGTCTAAAAACAACAGTTTTCTATACTCCCATACAAAAGATTATTAATAATACATACTTAAAAGTCAATTTGAACTTTGATACCATACCATAAAGTTGGAGTGTTAGTGGAGAGGTTTAGGGAAGGAAAAACAATTGAGTGATGTTAGTTTCGTATAATTAGGTTTAAAAAAAAATAAAAAATCTAGTCTAATATATAAAATTCTCGTGTCACAATGTTAGTGCGCATACTCCTCCGAAACGGCTTGGCTGATTTTGATGAAATTTTATATCTATATTCGGTATGTATGAGAATAGTTTGTTATCTTTTTTTCATACCCATAACATTTGCCGGGTCGGCTAGTTTTCTTATAAAAAGATACCCCCAATATTAAGACACATTTTAGATCCTGCAATACAGGTCCACCTAGACTAGTGTTGGATCCGCAGTTTTATGTTAAATATGTGTCGATTTACGGAACTAAAGACCTATTTATTTTCCTTTACTTTATGAATGCCAAAAAATATATACATATATAAAGTTAGTTTTTAATCTCAAAAATAAAGCAGAACGTTTGGGAACAAGCTGCTTGCAAGTATTTCATATAGGTGCATTGTTAGTCGAAAAATTCGAGCCCAAAAGTTATTGACAGCTTTCAGAGTTCCTAACCGTTTTAATTATTTAATATTTTAACGTTCAATTTATATCTGATGATAAGAGATAAACTATTAATAACATAAAGTTATTACATAGTTTTAACATAAAGTTATTATATAGTTTTAGTTTAATTTTATTTCATTTATTTTTTTATTACTAACAATAAGCAATCTATGTGCCTGTATGTAAATGTTAAACGTATAATATTTTTATTTAGTGTTTAATTGTAAAAAAAAAAAGATAGTAAAGTAAAAAAATGTAGGTTTGTACATGTTGTGAAGAGGAACATACGTTCATAAGCTCACGCCTGCATCCCAGAAGGGTAGACTGACACTAGAGATGCACTTGCCATGATCCTGATAGATCACACGAGGAACGAAGGAGGAGGAGCAAACATGGTGATAAACAAATTGACCCAAACTTATCGAGTGAATGAAGGTGGAAAGGCTGGTAAAGGACGCCCCAGGCGAACATACTTTGACCAAGTAGGCAAGATAAAAAGCACCCGATACTGGCGTGCACGCATCGAACGGCGAATGAATATATTAAAGAGATGTATTATACAGAATATTATTTACTGTTTAAACACTATTAATTTGCATATGACATCTGAAAGAGATCTGTCAGTATAGTGCCAACTCACAGTTTACCTACCTCTCTGGTATGTACGCGTGAGTTTATGTACGTATATACGTGTAAATAAAGACATAAAAAATGCCTTTCTTTGGGAACATCGCACGACGATCTGATGATAGCCTTGAGTATAGTATAATGACGGGAAGAGTGAAGGGGAAGAGAGCTCGACGCAGACCACCCGCCAAATGAAGTGACATCACCAAGGAAACAAAACTTAAGTTACACCAAGCGGTCCACGCAGCGAAGACAGATCCAGATAGAGAGCATTCTACACCCAACTTCCTGACAGCCACCACGATTTTATTTTTATTTAATAGGTAAGCCAACGGCCCTCTTAAAAAACATTCATCATCATCATCAGGCTATATTAATCCACTGCTGGACATAGCCCTCCCCTAATGAGCGCCATAGCGCCCTGTCTTCAGCTTGCCGCATCCAGCATCGGCCTGCAGTTTTTCGCAGATCGTCATCCCACCTGGTTGGAGGGCGTCCTACACTACGTTTGCCGAGTCGCGGTCTCCACTCAAGAACACCTTTACCCCAGCGGTTGTCGGTTCTTCGCTAGATATGGCCAGCCGACTGCTACTTCAGCTTGCATTTAAAACATTAATACTGAATTAAAATTAAACAGTTTTAGCCTCATTAGACTTCAAATTAAAGGCTCGGCATTCAGCGCACGATTCTCAGCATTGAGAGACAGACTGATTTAATTGGATTGGCTGTATGTGTATATCCCAAAGGAATTTCGTGTTGCCTAGAAATTCTTTGGCTGTATCTACCATACAATGGTTTCAATTCAATTAAATAAATGTATTTCTCACAATTAGTGCATAATACTCGTATGTTGTGTTAGTAATCTTCTATCTAATCTAATTATCAAATTCGCGTATCACCGAGTTAGTGCGCATACTCGTCCGAAACGGCTTAGCCGATTTTGATGGAAGTTTTATATATAATCTGTAGGTCTGAGCATAGGTTGTTATCTATTTTTCATAGCCCTATTAGGCAAAACAACGTTTGCGGGGTCAGCTATAGTCATATAAAATTCTCGTGTCACCGTGTTAGTGCGCGTACTCCTCCGAAAGGGCTTCATCAATTTTGATGAAATTTTATACTATTCGGTAAGTCTGAGAATACATTTTTATCAATTTTTTATACCCCTATCTGGCAAAACAACGTTTGCTGGGTCAGCTAGCAGTATTTTAAATATGTTACTAAAATTAAAAAAAAAACATTTTCAAACAATAAATAACTGTAGCAGCGCGTGGGACGCTTGATTATTTCATTTCCTGCAAGGGATTACTCCACTGTGACAACCCAAATATAACAATTACATTTTACATGTTGGTTTTCGTTGAATTAAAATAATTTGTGGCTTACATCCTGAAAAAAAAAACGGAAATGCTTACGACGCTGAAACCTGATTGGTCAATTGAAACTTACACACATGTTTAAACTCCGATTGACCAATTAGCGATCGAGTTTTCGAGTTAATGCGCGATTGATGGCCGCATTTCAGGGAATTCAGCTATTAATTCATTTAACCGTGAAGTTTTCATTTAAATCTCTCGTGTTTATTTGTTTATTCAGGCATCGATTTTTGCGATATTACCTTTTCAACCCAGTAAATGGTACTCTTATGTGATTAAAAATGTAATGTCAATATTGAAATCCGTTTATGATTTCAAGCTTGTTTGTGCTGATGGCTTCGTATCTTCCTGTGTACGCCAACAGAATTTTAATGAAAATGAATAATAATAATAATAAACTCACGCCCGTTATCCCCGAAGGGGTAGGCAGAGGCACCAGTCTCTAGCACTGGACCCACGTTTTGCCGAGTTTATTAGGTCCCAAACGTGACCAGTGGCAAGCCTGTCGCCGTTATCCGGGCACAATTTATCAGCAAATGGTGTTGCTGTACAAACAAATGTACGTAACTGAAAGTCATTGGTACATGCGTGGTTTGAACCCAGACCCTCATGATCATGATGATCATGATCGATGAAAATGAATAATGAATGATTAACCATTTATTGCCAAGAACAGGGCCTAGATTCTCGTAGTACAATGTCAGTTGGATGACTGCGTCAATTTCATTTTATTGCCGCTTTGAATCAAAGCGTGCGCGCTACTTCTTAATTCCACGGGTCCATATACATAAATGTCATTGAACAGTAATGAACTAACAGAATCGAGCCCCAGATATGTTTCACAGTTATAATAATGACTAATGAGAGACTAAATTACTAAGATCAAGAGTGGAAGAGCTTAGCAATAATATGACGGTCGCTCAGCCCGAGCTGATAAATGCTGGGCATCCTACAGCGTAGGTACATTATATTAGAGGTAGAAGAATGGTAGAATACCAGTAATAAATACCAGAATACCAGTCCAATTATAAGCAAAATAAATCTATCAAAAATAACTGCTAACTAAACTAGTGTTAGTGCTAGTTTAGGTGACATTACTTAGCACTCAGATAGACTTAATTTAATTGAAGTCATCTCTTGAATTTTAATAGCCATTTAAGAAATGGCTCCGGGCAATAACAGTATAGATTATTTAACCGGTAAAATCTCGGCCGATTTATGAGTGGTGTAGTGGGCGAGCCACTACCGGGCGAAGGTATACACTTGCAAACATAAATTCAAATACATGACTAAATAGAGTGCCGCTCACGGCCCGGCCCTACGGTAACTTACGACAAATTTATTCCTGTAAACCTGACATAAATTCGGGAATATCGTAAAGTACAATTTTTGTGGATCCACAGTGAGATTGTGTTTTTTTGTTGGGGCTTTTTGTGAGATATTAAAGTAGGTGTGGAGTTGAAAGGAAGTAATACATTGTACAGAAATGAAAAGGAAGTAAGTGTACGAGATTGCGAAAGATTATTGGCGGTTCTGTACATTTGTATCTAAGAAAACAGCTTCTTTTCGGATAGATAATGTCCGTATATGCAGTATTTACCGTATTATCCACATTTACATCTAGTGTGTAGTGAAAAGTGTTTTGGAAGGTAGAAATAAGAGGCTCCTTGAATAGTAATTTATTTTAGTCTCTAAGCTTTCCATTAACAAAGGGCCCCGCTGGCACAGCACAGATTTTTTTTTTCATGAATTGGCAGAGGTAGAAATTTTCACGTACATAGTTCGAGTGGATATCTAAAGGGGAGGCCTTTGCCCTGCAGTGGGACACAGAAAGGGCTAATTAAAAAAAAATCGATAGGTAGAAATGTACACCAATTCAATTATTTAGGACGTATACCACTAAAACACGGGGTCCCGCTGCATATACGGACATGGATAGATTGATTTCTGATGTAATTAGTAGTCTATATACGTCACACTATAAGGCACGAGCATTCTCTGCCAGGTCAAATGATTGTGTAATGTTATTATTTAGTTTTTATAATTAAGACATTTAGATTTACAAGTAAAAGTTTAGACGTAAATGCTCCAAACTAAAATTGAATTATCAATTTGAAGCGTAGAGGTGGGTCGAAACTAAATTGGAGTCGTCACTCCCGGGAAATCATCGGCGGAGCGGGCACTGGCGGAAAAAAGGCGGCCATCAAAGCGGATAATTGTATTAGTGACACCGCGCCACGTCGACTATAATCCGGCGGTTGACACCCTTGACAGCCGATGTTGACACGCGTCGTATGAAGTTATGACAGGTTATGTGACGCCAGTATTTTGGCCAGCGCATTGTGATAACTTCTTTTAGATTTGTTCCAAGTCTATTTATTTGTTTGTGTAACAATAATGTTTCAGTGTTTATTTTATCTAAAGCCATAGAACAGTTTGCTGTGTGTACGCTTAGTTTGATTGAGCACCTTGATTCGTTTTACTAACTCTATACTGCACACCTATAATATTTTCTATAGTATTTTTTACTCACAATATGAGCAAATTTGAATCGCTCGTAAAACCCAATTGCCTGAGTGATCTTAAACGATCACAAAGGTTAAGCAACATACGGCACGTTCAGTGTAAGGATGGGTGACCATGTATGACTAACGCTAGTGGCATTTTTCCGAACGGTTCCATGATTCGCAAGGCACGTTAAGCAGTTGCTGCCGGCTGCCGTCGATATATGGCAGGTCGTTAAACCAAATGAGAGGCCTAAGACCGGCTTGAAAACTTCTGATAGTAAGACCAGCCACTAGTACAAGCCTCCACCAACCCGAACTAGGCCCCCGTGGTGGAGTATGGCCTATACCTTCCTCAGCAACTCCCCTCGGTGGGGACATAATGGGTTGATGATGAAGGGCTAATTTGTAAATCTAATGGTACACGTACATTGCTAACCGCAGAATGGACCCGACTGAAAATCAGCGTTGCAACTGATCTCTCGTATGCAACATTAAGCTGAGTCAGGCCCATTTTATGGATTGACTACTTAAAACTTTCCAATATTTTATTATTATTGTTTGTCTTCGTGTTGTAGGGGCGCTAGAGTTGGTGTGAGAGAGCTGACGATGTAAAGACTCCAGACGGGGATGATAAAACGATATATTATATTTTATTTACAAGAAGACAAAATAAGTAAAGACGAGAGGATTCTTTCACGTTGACTAATGTTGCTATGGCAACGTGCGCGCTATGTTCTGCGCTGCCTCCGCTGCACGAGCTTGGTAGCCGCGGCATGGTTAGTGGTGAGGTCGCCACATCACTCCCCCGCTGAGACCGTTGCTACGGTCGATAGTAATCTGGAAATCTGACTTTGCGGCCACTCTTCGTTGATCGTACGGGAATGACATCGTTGTCTTCGTTGGCGTTTGCTGCCGATGTCAACTGGTTCTCGTTTGCCATGTAGGCTGGTTTGAGACGATCAACAGTTACTGTCTGCTCCTTGCCATTGACTTCTATGTCATATGTTTTGCACGTTTTACGTAAAACTTTGTGTGGGCCGCTATATGCTGGCTGAAACGAACGGTGCGCCGGATCTTGGCGAAGAAAGACGTGTGACGACGTACTGAGGTCCTTGGGCATGTAAAAGATGCGTCTTGAAGCGTGACACGATGTGGTTTTTGGGGCGATCTGGCTCATTGGGTTATTCAAACGGCACGCGAAATCGGTGATGTCTATTGGAGTAGCCGATTCAGGTGCGAAAAACTGCCCAGGTAGGCGGAGTGGTTCGCCGTAGACCATCTCTGCAGCAAAGGACTGGATGTCCTCTTTCCACGCGCTGCGGATGCCCAGCAGTACTAGTGAGAGTACCTCTGTCCAGCGGTCAGTGGCGTGGCAGGCAATGGCTGCCTTGAGCTGCCGGTGCAGTCTCTCCACGAGGCCGTTAGCGGCAGGGTGGTACGCATTGGTGGTGTGGTGCGTGGCTCCCAAGAGTGATGAGAGCGCCTTAAAGACGTGCGACTCGAACTGCCGCCCGCGTTCGGTGGTGATGTTGGAAGGGCAGCCAAAGCGGGCAACCCAGCCCGACACGAAGGCGGATGCGCACGACTCTGCGGAGATGTCTTGCAGTGGATATGCCTCAGGCCAACGAGTGAAACGGTCGATAATGGTGAGGCAGTATCTGAAAACACACGAAATCGGTAAAGGGCCCACTATGTCCATATGGACATGCCGGAAACGTGCTGAGGGCAAAGTGAAGCTTCCCAATGGTGCGCTTGTATGTCTGTGTATTTTACATTTCTGGCATTGCAAGCATTCTTTGGCCATTCTACGATAGTCCTTGTTCATGCTCGGCCAAACAAACCTTTGCGCTACTAGTCGTGCTGTCGCCTTTGCTCCTGGGTGGCTAAGATTGTGCAGACTGTCAAATGCCTGTTGGCGGAATTGAGGTGTGACAAAAGGCCTTGTCTGATGTGTTGACATGTCACAATATATCTCAGCATCGGTGTAAGGTATTTTGACCTTCTGAAGCTTGAGAGATGAACCACCCTGAAGTCGCTCTTGAAGTTCGCTATCCGTTTGTTGGGCGCTGGCGAGGGACTGGTAATCGAGAGTTGTATCTGAGATATCTTCGATGCGGGAGAGGGAGTCAGCTACAACGTTGTCCTTACCGGCTATGAATCTGATGTCGGTACTGAATTGGCCAATATAATCCAAATATCGGAATTGTCTTGGGGAACAGTTATTTCTATTTGTAGTGTATGCGAATGTTATTGGTTTGTGGTCTGTGTAGATTGTAAACGGGCGTGCCTCGATCATATGTCTGAAATGCTTGATGGCTTCGTAAATAGCCAGAAGCCCTCTGTCGTAGGGACTGTACTTTCTTTGCGACGGACTTAACTTCCTCGAGAAGAATGCCAACGGTTACGAGTGGTTTTCCCGGCGTTGTTGCAGTACTGCTCCAATAGCTTTGTCTGAGGCGTCTGTTTGGATGGCGAGCTCTGCCTTTGTGTCAAGGTGAGCTAACAATGCTGCTTCTGATAGACTTGATTTACACAGGTTGAAAGCTTTATTTTGCTCTTCTGTGAAGTGGACTGGTGTTGAAGCTTTCGTTTTTGGGCCTGCGAGTAAAAGGTTCAAAGGCGCTTGAATTGCTGCAGCTCCAGGGAGAAAACGTCGATAGAAGTTAATCATCCCTAGGAAGCGTCGGAGCTCTTTGACCGTCGTGGGTATTGGGTAATTTTGAATTGCTTCGGCCTTAGATTCCAACGGACGGACGCCGGCTGCAGAAATGGTGTACCCAAGGAATGTTACCTCTGGCTGTCCAAATACACATTTATTTGTGTTTATAAGAACGCCGTAGTCATTCAAACGCTGGAAAAGTGCCTTCAGGTGTTCGTAGTGTTGTGATTCGGACTCAGAATAGATAAGTATGTCATCGATGTATCCATAACAAAAATCCAGATCCTTCATCATTTTGTCGACGAATCTTTGAAACGTTTGTCCTGCGTTACGTAGGCCAAATGTCATCATGGGGAACTCAAAGAGGCCGAACGGTGTCCGGAATTTGGTTGTAGGCCTTAACTAAATCAATCGTACTAAACACACGGCTTCCTGCAAGTTGGTAGTCAAAATCCTGAATGTGCCTCACCGGGTATCGATCTGGAATTGTGCGTGCGTTCAATGCTCTTTAATCACCACATGGCCGCCAGCCGTTGTTCTTTTTCCAAGCCAAGTGAAGGGGTGATGACCACGAACTTTCAGACCTTCTTGCGGTGTCACAGGCTTGCATCTCATCAAACTCCTTCTTCACAATCTTGAGCCTCTCTGGATCTAAGCGACGTGGATGGCTAGCGACTGGAGGTCCGGGTGTTGTGCGGATGTGATGCAACGTGTTGTGTTTCGGCGTGCTAGGCTTACCGGCTGGTCGGGTTATATCAGGGTATTCACGTAGTAGCATGTGGTAGCGTGTGTCTTCTGCAATTGTACGGACGGATTCTATGGCCTCGGCGCCTTTTTGTTGTTGCGCAGAAACGATGAGCGATGTTAAACCGTCGACGAGTTGCTGGTTCCGGCAATCGACTAAAAGGTTGTAGTGGCCTAGAAAGTCGACGCCTATGATTGGTTTTGTGACGTCAGCCAAAATTCGGCGAAGTCCAAGATTTAAGTGCAGGTTGATGTGGCCGTATGTCGAAATAATGGTACCGTTCACGGCATACAGCTGGTATTTTGATTTGGTCCGCAGTGAAGCTCTGACGGCTGTTTTCGGAAAAAAGCACACGTACGAACCCGTATCAACTACGAACTGCCTCTTAGTCTTGCGGTCTGTGATGAAAAGTTGGCCAGCTTTATTTGGGCAACTGCTTTCGGCCACTAGCGGCTGCCGTGGGCTTTTTCCGCCTCGAAGTTACATGGCTCTTTGCATTTGATTGCTTGTTCTCCAAACGTGAAGTGGTACCAACAGTGAGGAGGGTACTTATCTGAATATGAGCGTGAGCGAGATCTTGGGCGGTTGCTGGACTGCGAGCGTGGCCGGTTCTTTCTGTGATTCTGCCGTCGAGGATCGTTCTGTCTTCTATAGAGCGCTTCTATCATTCTTGTCAGCTCCGTGACCTTTCTTTCGAGCGCCGCATCTGATGTAGCTAGCGTAAAAGGATCCATCGTGTTCGTCGGCGGGTGTCACCAGTGTGGGGGCGCTAGAGTTGGTGTGAGAGAGCTGACGATGTAAAGACTCCAGACGGAGATGATAAAAAGATATATTATATTTTATTTACAAGAAGACAAAATAAGTACGAGAAGATTCTTTCACGTTGACTAATGTTGCTATGGCAACGTGCGCGCTATGTTCTGCACTGCCTCCGCTGCACGAGCTTGGTAGCCGCGGCATGGTTAGTGGTGAGGTCGCCACAGTGTTAATTGTATTTCTACCGCTACCCACTTTTCGGCTGTGGGTATTTTGCTTTCTGTTATATTTTGTTGCGTAATTTTATGTTTTTAAGTATATGTAGTGTCGTCAAATAAATACATTTTCCTTTCTTCTTTTTTTGTACATTCGTTGAGCGCTATGTTGTCACGCGATAAAAACAGTTCCCGTGGTGTGTCGTGGCCCGAGGACGGCGTACGGATAATCAAAAGCAAATTTAAATATCGAATACATTATTCCGCACTTAGGCTAATGAGAACCCCGTTTGCGCAGGCCGGATACTCCGACATGAGTTAGTGGACAGAGTTGGACACTTCTCTGTGGCACTCACAGAAAGCGCGAATAACTGTTCTACCAGTGTCGAAAAGTAAAATTCCAAAGCGTGCGTTTAATACAAATATTAATTCTTTATTTGTGGAGTGTACGTGGTTATACCTTTAAGTTGGTAAATACATTTATGTTCCTTACATTCTGCTAAAAAAGCATACAAATGTTTAGGTAAACTTCATATTTTTACAAAAAATCAAACATGCAGAAAGTATTAAACTTCATAATTTGTACTTAACTAAAGGTAAACAATCTTGATACGCCTTTTTATTGAAATGTACACTTATTAAACTAAAATCTTTACACATTACCAATTCAATGTGAAATTAAATGTAATTTCATAAAAACACATTTAATATGTAAAAAAATTGATTTAAAAAGTGTATATTTCAATAAAAAGAATTATCCAGATTGTTTACTTTTAGTTAAGTACCTAAAAATATGGAGTCTAGGTCTACAAAATGTCTACAAAAAAATCAAAATTCTCAAACAAACTCTATCATACAATCATCATCAACCCATCATGTACCCACCGAGGGGCACGGGTCTCTTCCGTGAGGAAGGTATAGGCCATACTCCACCACGGGGGCCAAGTCCGGATTGGTGGAGGCTTGTAAGAGTAGTGACTGGTCTTACTGTCAGAAGTTTTCAAGCCGCCTTAAGGCCTCTGAGTTGGCTTAACGACTGCCATCTATCGACGGCAGCCGGCACCAACTGCTTAACGTGCCTGGCGAAGCAGGGAATCGCTCGGAAAAATGCCAGTAGCGTTAGTCATAGGCGGTGACCCATCCATGGACTGAACGCGCCGTATGTTGCTTAACCTTAGTGATCGTTTAAGATCACTCAGGCAGCCTAGGCTACGAGCGATTCATACAATATTTAATTTTATTGTTTGTCATTCAAATAGTAAACAATAGAATAACAACATTTGTCAATCAGAATGGATTTAAACTTTAATTTTAAATTATTAATATATATATATATATATATATATATATATAGATTGGCGGAGAATTTGCGTCCACATTTGCTGCACGTTAGCGCTCCTCCGACGTAATAGTAGTGTATGGCTGCAGGTGGTCGGGCCTTGAGCTCGTCTCGCTTAGCATCGAGCTCTAATCTGCGTTTCTCTTCAAAAAGTATTATCTTAGAGCTCACGGCATGCCTCCACACAGCTCGGTCGGCTGCCAATATCTCCCACTGTGCCGGATCCATGTCACATCGTTTCATGTGACGCTTAAGCACATCTTTATACCGCAAGAGTTGACCGCCTTGCGTCCGCTTGCCAACCTGCAGCTCTGAGTAGAAGATGCGCTTTGCCACTCTGTCATCAGGCATACGGGTGACATGGCCGCACCAGCGCAGCTGCCGCCGCATTAGATATGCCTCTAGACCGCTGACCTTCGCTCGCCGTAGAATTTCCGTGTTTCGAACACGGTCCGACCACTGGATGCTCATAATGTCGCGTAGGCATTTCAGATGGAATCTATCTAATGTGCGGATATGCTTACGGTACAGGCACCATGTTTCAGAGGCATACAAAAGATTTGGCAAAACGATTGCCATGTACACAGCTATCTTCGTAGAGAGCTTTATGTCGTGTGAACGAAACACCCTAGGACAAAGTTTGCCGTAGGCTGTAGCTGCTGCCAGGAATATCAAGTTCCTGAATGTGATCCAGAATTTTATAATAACTAGTCCAATTACGCTTTCACTTAGTAGGGCTGTTTTTGAAGTAACATTTTGTAAGATATTCCAAGCAAGATGCTGATTTCCCTTTCAGGGTATCAAAGAACTAATCTTGAGGTCTCACGTTATTTACACCTAATTAGAGATACCTTCAGAAGGGTCGCCCTTTGAGTACACGGGGTATGGATTCAATACCCTTCCCTCAGTCATATTTGGATCCCAACATGAGGCCACTCGAAACACTTGTTAACTAGGAGGAAAACAACGCTGAAGAAACCTTTACCAACAGTAATGACGATACTCTCTCTAAGAAGAGAAGAACTAGAGAGCACCTCTCTGAGAGATCTTTACCTGGACGCTCCTCATAAAGGCTGCATATAAAAAATTTACAGTGAGACACAATGTGGCATATTAGGTATCACTATGAAACATATGTACTCTAAGCTAGTGAGATACACACATACAAAGCTCACGCCTATATCTCAGAGGAGTAGGCAGAGACCAGGGACTTCCACTTGCCACGATCCTGACCGATCACTTTCGCTTCATCAACATTAACGCAGTTTCGGGTAGATTTTAATACATACATTTCACATACATACACAATACAGGGTACATTTTTCGCTTTCCAACGAGCACCTTCCTTGTGTTGTCCATTGCTTGCAAATACAGTCCACCCAGCTACCGCTCTCGCCGCACCATATTTTTTACCGGCGAGATAATCACGATCACAATTGAAAACCGACAGTGCATTGTGAGGATCGATGAAAGTGGCCAACCATGGTCCTTACCTACTCCTCTAAGACACACGCGTGAATTCATGTGTATCTAAGTTTTTTAAGTGATTATATAGACACCTGAACAGCGCTAACCGTCGGCGTTACACATTAACTGCGATGAATATTTAGGCGCACGGGCGCTTCCCGTGAAGTCCTTGTGTTACTGTACCGATTTATTATCCAGTGCGTACTTTCATGAAACTCAGAGAGAACTCTCAGATTTATTAAAACTAGGTCTGACAGACCTGGCGGTAAGGTCACTTGTCTTTTGGCCGTCTATAATTCTATTGTGGGGAGGGTTCACAAAGGCAACAACATTTATTTATGCCTGCGACTAATTTCTTCCATTAGACAACAAGACGGCAAGGTCATATAGATGCATTTGTTGTGCGAATCCCAGCAATTTGCACTAAATAATTTATGAATCGTTGGTAATAGTAGAGGAAGTAATATTTATCTTACTAGATTATTTCAATATTTTTTTATTACGCGCTGAAAGCACATGGGGGTGAATTGCTGTGTAGAATTCCCACAAAGAGCCTATGATTTGTACAGATTGCCTCAATGTGTTAATGTGAAGATTTTTTTCCATTTTTAAAAAGTCAAAATTTAATGTCTTAGTTCCAACCAAAATAAGTGATTATGTTGTGCAGATGTTTTAAATTCAAACTTTTTGAAAAATAACAATCAGTTTAGGAAAATGTCATTGCATAGCTACTCCAGTAACTCCTAAATCCGAGTACGAAACCGTTCTAATCTTTTTCCCGCTTAACAAACAATGAATAAACTTGTCAGAAACGTGAGTCAAAAGTGAGTAAGTATACTTGGAGAAAAAAAGAGCTACCTATTACATTCAAGATTATATAGGACAAAGTTGCCTGGAAATATAGCCACTATAGTGCATGGGTTTTAGAATATTCAAAACTCTAATTAAAAGGAAACTATAAATTAGTTTCACACTAATTTTAAAATTTTGACAATATTTTCTGCAAAATTATCTATATTTTGAATTCAATTCCTGGTTTCACTTGCAACGTTCGTGGTGTCATATTTCCTGTGCTATTTCCCGTGTTGAGGCAGCGAGGAACAGGCCGAACATTCGAACACCGCCACCCGCGCGTCATTTTCTTACACGAAGTGCGTACTCGAGGCAATTAGCGTGGTTACTGAGGCGCGCCGCCGCCGCGCCAGCGAACAAACCGAGGGACCACTTTGCCGTTTTCCTTTGGCAAACAACACTGGCTCAGAGTTAAACGCAGTCCTTGGTACAGTCGGCAGCACATCATCCTCTACACCCACGCACTCTACTCCGTAGCATAACGGGCGACTTTACGACTAAAATGTGAAGCGTGACGTGCTGTTCACTGTACTAAAGAGGCTATGGAATAAAAGAGACTTAATGAATTGAGGCAGTTTGAAAGACTACCTCTGTGGCGTAGCGGTTAACGCATCTGCTTACCATGCGAGAGGTCCCGGGTTCGATCTCCGGCTGGGGAGAGAAAAAAAAAACTCCAGGTCTTGGATGTTTACATGTTTGTGACGTCGCTGTTTCTGCTTCCCACGACACAGGGTATCCTAGTGTGGGGCCAGAAGCAATGTATGTGGCTGTATGTAAATGTTATGTTATGTTATTGAGATTATTGATGGCCTCAGCCTGGGTGTTTTTCCATGTCTGTTATCTTCTTGCCTGTACCAAGTTTGGGACCAGGTCAAGTGACTGTGTTGTTTGGAAGTAATTATTACTATTTAAAGACCTCTGTGGCCCAGCAGACAGCGCATCTACCATGCGAGAGGTCCCGGGTTCGAATCCCGGCTGGGGACAGAAAAAGAAACCCAGATCTTGGATGTTTACATGTTTGTGACGTCGCTGTTTCTGATTCCCACGACACGGGGTATCCTAGTGGGGGGCCAGAAGCAATGTATCTGCCTGTATATAAATGTAAATTTTAAAAATGTTATGGTACCTATGTATTATGCAGAAAAAAAGGTAATAAGGCCAAAATGGCCAGTGTAGGGAGGTCATATCTACGTGGGGCTCGTGTAGAGCCTTGAAGAACCTCCCCTGCAGCTCCTTCTCCTTCCATATTATGTCCTCGCACTCAGTACCACCGGGTCTTGTCATTGCTCGTTGGCTAAGGCCAGAGGGGAGAGTCCTTTATCACACCCTATGACATCTCTATGCATCGGACAATTCGTCATCGTCAGGATATAGTTACGGAGGTTATTATTATTGAACGCAGTCCTTGGTACTAAGGACAAGTAAGTATTAGTATATTTGGTGATAAGTTAGTACGTACCGTTAAGAGTGATAACGGTGGTAGCCTAGTAGGAAGAGCAACGAGCTATAAAGTGGGAGCTTTTACGAGCTTTAACCTGTGACTTTGTTTTCTAATTGATGGACGAGGCGATTAAAGCTCATAATATCCCCTCTCCGAGAGAAGGCTTGCGCAATATAGTAGGACGTATATAGAGTGCGTACATTCTTACCAAGATATATAGTGTTTTTGCTCTATTTTAAAAAATTGCATATATTTAAGTGAAGTTATTTAAAACTGACACTTTTTTCTTGAAAGAAATAAGGTCATCAAGTTGAGTTGGTATGATCAAGGAGAATTAAAGACCTTGGTATGATGTATTGTAAATGATACATCATACCAACTCAACTTTTGAAGTTCGAGCTCCAAAATAGAAACTTTCATCGCAACTTGACGTTTGAATCAAATTGAAGTTTGTTTTCAACAACTTTTTCAATTTTCAACACATTTTTTCCGCGTTTATCAAAAGTGGTCATTCCGTAAAGAAAAAGAAGTGACATGGTTCTCATTGCTTTGTTTTTTGTACGCGAGAAGTATGTTAATGTTTTGGCGGGTTTTTGACACTTAGAGAACATTACCTACGCAAGCATTTACAGAGAGGCTCACACTTAGTCGGACTCTTCCCACAACATTACAAGTAAGCGAGTAAGGTAACAACACGTGTAAGTACAAGGAAGAAGAAAAAAAACATTTTTGTTTATTGCCATACCGACATCATACAAGACAGGAGTCAGGAAAAAAACAGACGAGGCTAAACAAAAGATGAGAAATAGAAACAACAAGTTTACTCGGGCCATGTCCATGCGGCAATAAATTGACCTCAGGCTCAGTTCAGCATAAACATAAACATTTACATACAGGCACATACATTGGTTCTAGCCCCACAGTGGGATACCCTGTATCGTATGAACCAGACACAACAACATCATAAACATGTAAACACCCAAGACCTGGAGTTTTCTTTTTATTATTATTTTTTGTCCTCAGCCGGAGTTCGAATCCGGGACCTCTCGCAAGACCACTGCGCCATAGAAGTCGTCAAGGTTGAGCTGCCGGGGTCTGGGGGCCTGGTTTTTTTGTTCTCTGCCATAAGGGTATTTGCCATACTCGCCACGCTTGGCAAGCGGGTGGCGAGCGCAGTGTATGGCATTTCCGCAGAAAGCGCTGCTGCCCACCTCCTGGTAATGTGTCCCTTTGCCGGTTTTTGCCGGCACCCTCGGGGAGAGAAGGGGGGGTACTATTCTAAAGCCGGCACCCCACGGCTATCAAGTATCGATTCATTTACACAATGCCTGGCGGGAGGCATAATAAAATAAAAAAATCTAAGCGTAGCAAAATGGTGTTTTTATTTTTTGCTATAATTAGATTTTTTATTTTTCACAAAGCTGGAAGAACTGATGGACGTTGGGGCGGGAAGGCTCTGAGCTGTTGACCGCGGACCGGACGACGCAGCGTAGGCAGGCCCTTCCTCAGACGGGCTGACTACCTGGTTATCTGGACACCGGGAAGGTTCCAGCCAGGTAAAGTCTGTTTTTTAATTCAATGCAAAAAAATAAAAATGTCACGTTGCCATCTCAATACAATCCAAAGGCTATCAATGTCTGAATGTTGCTTGTACGCTGAAACCAAATAACCCCATTTTACTTCCAAGTAAATTTGTTACGTAGCAACGTAGGTATTTTCTTTTTAGGCTTTGCTCTTAGGAGAAATTAAATTTTAATGTCTTTGACGTAATAAGGATTTTGGTCACACGAGTCTTCTATTCACGGTAAAAAAATCTACCGAGTAAACCTATATATTTAGCGGTAACACAGCGTAATTTTTTTGCATGGAATTAAAAAACGGACTCTAGTCAACCTGGAAGACCATGAAGGAGACCTATGTCCCGCAGTGGGCGACAAATGAGTGATGATGTAGCTATTAATAACAAAATAGGATTGAGGATGTCGCATTCACCTCAGATCTCAATTTAACAGACGCGTTATTAACATTGGGCGAGACAAGCAAACGATCGTTTGGGATGGCGAGAGAGAAAAGAGGCCTATGCTGAACAAAGTGGTCTGTATATGTGATATGTGCTGACGAAATAGATAAATGCCTTATAACATGTTTGAGAGATGGAGTTGGCATGATTAACACAATTTTGATATAATTAATTATTAGTCAATCGTATCATACACGAATAAGTCAATCATAATATTACTAATTACAATGACAATAAGATATTACATGCCCTAGTTACGGGTAAATTTGTGGCAAAAATTACACACAATAAATTCACAAAAAGTTTCGTCCAGAATGTCAGAGTAAAATTGATAATAAGAATAAATGAAATAAAAAACAAACTACTCTCGTAGCACAAAGATTCTTGTTTGTTTCGTAGATGATACATATTATGTACAGGGTTATTTTTTAAATAACAATACAAGTAGCCTATTGATTTGCGGTGCTCATAAATATAGATTTAACGGGGTTTACATTCAAATAGGATTACACCGGCAATGAAAAACCCGTTAAATGAGTAACTAATGGCAAAGATAGTTAAGTATTATTAAGTAAGAATACTTATTACATGCCCTAGTTACGGGTAAATTTATGGCAAAAATTACACACAGCAAATTCGCAAGATGTTTCGTCCAGAATGTCAGAGTAAAATTGATAACAAGAATAAATAAAATAAAAAACTTTGCTGCTTTTGATTGCTGTGTGTTGGCGGACTAGAGAATAGCACCAACCCTACTCTTCCTGCGGATGTCGTAAAAGGCGACTAAGGGACACAAAACCGGGTGGTGGGCAGCAGCGCCTCCTGCAGTACAATTCTACCGCACTGCGATCCCCAACCCGCATGCCCAGCGTGGGGATTATGGGCATTACCCCCAATGATGGCACGGCGCTCATTAGGGGAGGGCTATGTCCAGCAGTGGACTAATATAGCCTGATGATGATGATGAAAATAAAAAACAAAGCCGGTCAATCGAATAAACCGCCCCAAGACACATCCAACCCACAGGTGCCCATAAAACTGGCAGCGCTTGGAGTTGCTAACTCCTTTGAGAATCTAATTGCTTTGTAGAGAGACTTGAAACTTCTGTAATATTTTGCGGCCAAATATCAGTCTAATTAATAGGTTGTTCCCGAACCGAGACACCCGCTCGTTGCTGGCTTTGTTCAGCCGCTACAGCCAAATATGGCGGTAAAGAGTAGGTCCCCGAATATGTTATTTCCGCGTTATGTTGTTAATCGTCGTACGAGTATACTTTGTTTTATACGGGGATACGAGTCTACTAGAAGTTGGAAGTAGGCTTGGCTAAGTTGATTTAGGCTCTATAAAGGACCTCCAGCTGGCTGAACCGACAGCGGTAGCGCCGACGACAGAAAACGGGCTGATTTATTGATTGAAAAGACAGATTTTGGAATTAGGAGATTTTTTGGTCATTTTTTCTCTAAAATGATTAGGTTTTGATACGAACACCTAGCTTAATTTGTAAAGTATAATGTACTTTATACACAGATACTGCGACTTAATGAACGTTCAAATTAAAAGATGAAAATAAATATTATTGAATTGGTTTGCATACTTTCTTTGAAGATTTATGGGCCATAAAGTAAGGCCTAGCCCTATTAAGTTTCGACAGACTTTTGTGTTTAGTTTAATACCTTGTTGTTTGTTCGAATAATTTTATATATTTATTTAATTTATTATTAATTTTTATATTACATATTACTATTTAATTTAATATGTAGTATACAATTTTTTAAAATACAATGTAATTTTTATTTATTTAATTTATATGTACAATAAAGAATCTGCCGTCATAGTCATTTTTGATACTATTTTTATTCATAAAGATTACCTTATACATATTTCACAATTTCAACCTAGTAATTCACAATTAGTCATAAAACTAAAAATAAACTTTTCATTAGCAGCCACACCAAGCACAATAATACCGTATTGCGTTATTGTTTTTCCGGGAATCTTTTCCAATTTTCATTTCCCTAAAAACTTCCGCACGTTCGGGAACTTGAAAAAATCCGCAAATTTATATTCTCACTTAGGGCAAGGAGAATTAAGTTCTCCTTGCTTAGGGTAATTAAAAAGGCGACCATTATTAGAGGCAGTTTGAAAGACGACCTCTATGGCGTAGCAGTTAGCGCATCTGCTTACTATGCGAGAGTTCCCGGGTTTGAATCCCGGCTGGGGACAAAAAAAAACAGGTCTTCGATGCTTACATGTTTGTGATGTCACTGTTTCTGGTTCTCACAGGGTGTCCTAGTGAGGGGCCAGAAGCAATGTATGTGCCTGTATGTATATATTTATGTCTATGTTTAAGTAGTGCGATCACATAAAAACTCACTGTGATAAGTCTTAGATGGTTCGGATAAGCGGAAAAAAACCACATTGTCAAACAGGCAAAGTCTCAAAAGTGACAAAGTACGTCCGCGAACTGCCCGGTGATACACGGAAGCAAAGGACTCAGAGTGAGCCTACGTACTACAAAGGAAAAAATGCTGGAGTAAAAGAGCAAAAAAAGCCAACCCCAAATAATGGGATAGGGGAAGTACTTGGAAGAAGACTTTAGCTAGATATCAAGCCTCAAGCTATACTAGAAACAAAAAACAAACATAAACAAACATTTACATACAGGCACATACATTGCTTCTGGACCTACACTAGGATACCTTGTGTCGTGGGAACCAGAAACAGCGACGTTTCCACTACACACGTTAGCGTTGCAACATCCACTAGTCCTAAGTGAGTTTTCAATGAAGCGTTTGCTTTATTTGGTGAAATTTTAAGCAAAGCAGTAACACCTGTGCAACTGCGCATTGTTTTTAAGCGGCTTTGTTTTAGTTTTTATTTGCGCTAAAGTACAATAAAGCACACAAGGTCCTGACCTGAATTCAATCCTATCAGTATTTCAGCTAGTTCCAGCCAGTACTTTTATTACGGCTAGAGAGCGATTCTTTCGCAGGCTATCGATAACTTTGTTTTATTGGAGGCGATGCACCGTCGATCGGGCGCTGTATAAATTGCAATGGAAGCCAAAAAAGTTGGAACAAGCGTTTATCTCATCGGATTTATTGGGTGAAGACCGCACCGCCACGAAGTAGAAAGAAGCAAAAGTACAACCCTGACGTGACGAGGGGCTACATGACAATAGGCAAGGGATAATCCCAGATGTTGAAAAATACTTTTTAATACAGTTGCTCAAAAAATGGCATATGCAGGGACGTATAGCATTCGGAAAGTGGGCTATTATACACTCACTCAGAACACAAAAAGAAGGAGAAGTGTTATAATTGCCCGTTTGCTAGAAAACCGATGTCGCCACTTACTCACACAGCTACATCTATATTAATAATTTCGTTCGGGTCTACGGTAGACTCGAACGATATGCACACCAAATGAAAGAGCGTAATAAAATAGTTGATCTGAGTCGACAACATGTGGGCGGAAAATTCGTATTATCGAGCAGCATCAATATAAAAATTATTAAATTCAACAATGGTGTTGCTAAGTAAACATGTCAATGTCATCATTGTTGTGTTAGTGTCACAAGTTTTTATTGTGAACTGTTATTTTATTATTTTAGTGTTTCGGAGAGTGCTATAATACAATTAGAGAGGCAAGTGCATTAGTACATTACTAGACGTTCGAGTGAACGTTTATATTTCTTCCAGTAGAGTGTCACTTCGTCGACGTCGCGAAATATGCGCTATACTACTCAAAATACTATGAGTTTTAATGGAACACATAAGTAGGTAAGTTTGATAATTCGAGTTATTGAAAACAACACGCACCCGTCACGGGTCACTTGCGCACTCTCCTAAAGTTCTCACTAAATTTTTAGTTTATACACAGATAAGTAACGAGGATAGTAACGCGCTCAGGTGTTACTGGATAGAACAATAGAAACCAATTTTATTTTGATTCTAATTGAAAGGCAACTAGAACCGTACTATACCGTAAAACGTACTAAAGCAAGTGGCGCTTACACGTTTCTACAAAAGCACTCTACTTAAGAAAGAAAGAAAGAAATAAAGAAAGAAAGAAAGAAAAAAAAAAATTTATTTATTTGATTATAAATAAATGCCGTGCCGCTTGAATATAATTCAAAACATATCGCCTACGTAAATTTTGTTTGAAACATTTTGAAGCCGCAAGATGCTTGCGCCGTGCCTTCACCTTACGCTCTTTTTTGTACAGCGCACGCCTTCAATTGTTTTAAATATACTATCAAAATCTAGAACTACTTATTTTAACACATGAATTTATTAATTAGCAGTGACTGTAGATGTTTGTGAGTTTGGATCAAAATTTGCATTGCCTTGGTGGTAGCTGATAACTGTGATGACATAAAAACATTCATAATACTCGTAATTTCGCATAAATAATAATAATTTTATTTACTCGGGAATAAGACAGTAACGTACGTAGTAAGTAGTAAGCAGTACGTAGTAAGAAACATGTGAAACAATAAAAAAATAAAATTACCATCCGACTGTGTTCCTGCAGAAAATATTTTACAGTTCCGTAATATGTAAATAACTTGTCTCAGAACACTATTTATTTTATTTTCGATTAATCGAATTTCATTCATAAGATAGGCTCATCTACACTAATATTATAAAGAGGAAAGATTTGTATTTTTGTGTGTATGTTTGTAATGAATAGGCTCAGAAACTGCTGGGCTGGTTTTAAAAATTCTTTCACCATTAGAAAGCTACATTCTTTGTGAGTAAGGTAGCCTATATTGGATTTTAGAAAAGCTTAGGGTTCCGTACGAACTCTCGAATAATGTAACCCGCGGTATAAAAAAACTACTACCCCGGGAAATTTCCACGTTTTTGCCACCCGTGTGAAGCCGGAGCGGGTCGTTAGTAAAATATATATTTAAGAATATTATTTAGTACACCTCACCTAATTTGTTTCTCTAGAAACACTTTCTTTTGGAAACATTTCTCCGTAGAATAGATGGAGCAAACGGTACTTGATTTGAGAAGAAACTAGTTAGACCCTATCCCCGTAGTTTCAAATACAAATCGATCACGTATTTTGAAAAATTCCTTGAACTATAATAATATGATCGAAGCTAGGCCTGTTTTTATTACAACAAAATCCTGCCACAAAAATAGAAGCTTCCTTAGCAATTTAAGTCCACGCGGACGAAGTCGCGGGCATTAGCTACATAGTCTTACAATATATTGATCTAGTAATTTTGGAAGTCTAGACAAACGAGTGTAAATGCGACGATAATATCGATACTTTATCAGTCTAAAAAGAAAGCAACTACCCCATCACTATGACTCCCGCTGACACCCACTGGTGACTTTGACATTTCACGGCAAATACATGCGGCCGTACCACGAAACATCGCACAGAACAATAGTCATTTTTGCGTGATGGTCCATTGCGGGCTTGCTTGTCCAATTTAGAAACCCTCTACGAAAGTTCTATATAAAAACACCAGTGGAGTAAATCCGACGTATTAAATACGTCTCATTTACGTCCTTAGTACTAGGATGCATATTGCACAGGAAAATTATTATAATAATTATTTTTTCTAGTTTAAAGATGAATATAGTGAGTAAAATAGGCTTGCCGAATAAAATACACTCCACTGTTATTTGAGTAGCATTTTCAGGTGGTAATCACTGCGCAATCAGGGATTTTTCACATATATTTCCGCGGCGGCGGGCGCTAGGCGATTGACGGCCATATTTAAAAGTTTTTCCAAGGTTAGTCCAACCGGGCTAACGTTGAGCGATAGTGCCACGCTCATAAGGCATTTCTCCTTCTTTTTGTGTTCTGAGTACACTCAAGCTTTTTCTTTACCTTTTCCGCACTCGTGCGTTCTCTTTCCCAATTGTCAAAATAATGTCTATTAAAAAGAAAAAATAATCAACCACGAAGTTTTTATGATTCATGCAAATATTTTTACAAAGAACCTACTATAATTTGTTTCAATAACAGATTTAATGATTTGATTCAATTGAGTTAGGTTTGGTTTCATTTCATTTCATCTCATTAAATTTCATATCCATAAAAAAAATCTACTGAAGACTTGGCTGTATGGTCTAGTTCCCTTTGCTTACCCAGAATGGGTGAAGAAAAAAAAATCTCTTTTACGGTTGGCGTCATTTTCCAAAAAAAATCTTTATTAAATTGTTTAATTTTTTTGCAACTGTATTAACAATAGTTGTTCAGTACATGTGCGGAAGCGTCATTGCAATTTGTTCCGACTGTCAACCCTCGCCTTCGGCTGCGCCTCGGCTCGGGTAGACATTTGTCGGAACTCGTTGCAATGACAGGCATTCCGCACTTGTTATGAAATATACTATAGTAATGCTTTATTGCACACAAAACATTGAAAGAAACATAAGAAACAAAAATACAAAGGCGAGCTTGCTATTAAAACAACTATTATTATTCTACGTGTATTACATTTAAGTAAAATATACATTGGCAATGTGGCGGGCTTAATGCTATAAATAAGCATTTTCTGCCATTCAACCACAGGTGGCGCAAAAAATTATCTGACAGGCATATAACCTAAACGGAAGGCGATAAGAAAACAGACCCCCCCACCCCCTCTGTCCACCCGGTCGTTTGACAGAGACGGCGCTATACGAAGCCAAAGCTAACCGAGTATCTCTTTCTAAAGAACGATGCGACTTTAATAGCCTGGTACTATAGTACTGGTACTGATAAATGGTTATTATTATATAGGCGCTCTCGGAAACCTGTTCGGTTTATCTGTTAGCGATGGGCATACATACATACATAAGCTCACGCATGTATCCCAGAGGGGCTGGCCGGGACTGCCACCTGCCACTATCCTAACAAATCACTTGAATGAATTGAGAAAGGAATGTTGCGTTGGTTTGGACATTGTGAAGAGGATGAAGTAAGAAAGCCTGACGAAGCAAATATACCTATATCGAGTGAATGTAGTAGAAAGGCCGGTATGGGACGCCCCAGGTGGACATACCTCGACCAAATAGGTATGTATTTAGCAAAGGGCAAGATAAATAATACCCGAATCCGACGTGTGTGCATGCAACGACTAGTGAATGTCGATGAAGCCAAAGTAATAATATTATGGAAAAAAACACTACAGCTATCCAAAATTATTTGGATTGAAAATGGCATAACATAACATAAAATTTACATACAAGCACATACATTGCTTCTGGCCCCACAGTTCTGGCAGTTCTTCTGCGGATTTCACAGCGCGCCGCACCGAGGCCGGGCCATGAATACCAATGCAGTGTACTCTAGGGATGGTCAAGTGAAAACTTATGAAAAAAGGCCTTCTTTGCGGTATGCTATCTTTGCCAAGATACAGGCGGGGTAAACAGGAAGTGCGGAAATCACGTCTTAATCCTCGGAAGGGTCGGCGAAGGCATTCGACGCTGACCTACATTTCACTGAATATTGATAGGACTGTCACAAGGGAAAAGCTGGCTTTATCTTGTTTCAATAACGTGCCTATCTTATTGCAGTGCATTCCTCTGTGAACTCTGACACGTGATGGATCCGTTACGTGTAACCAGCAAACGAGCATATTGCTTACAACGCCACCAAGTTATATGTTCAGGTGGGCAAAATTGTAACTAACTAATTCATTGTAAATACTTTTCCCCATTTTTTGTTGTATTTATTCACTTACTAAGATTTATACATATATGTTCATTAAAATAGAAAGACGGCTTAAAATATTCTCATTTTTCTAGGTAAATTTCTTAAATGTTACTACTAAATTCTCCACTAGCGCTGCTATCAACAGATAAGATGGTGGTAATGTACTAGCATTGGTGAGCGTGTAAACGTGAGTCGTGTCGTTTTATCACGCTCAAATGTCGTTACACTCTAGTGAATATTAGAGTACACTAGTTTTGTTCTACCGGATCTTTCCACCCACCCATTTTCCACCATATAGAATTGTCCTTTGAATGAATAATAATAAATTACACACAACACAATCACTTGACCTGTGAACCGATTCTGGTAGTGCATTGTAGTTCAATTGTCGGGTCACGTGACTTACATTGAAGCCTGAAATTCTTTATATGCGAGCTCGCATTGACGTAAAGCGGCAATGAAATGAAATCAACGTGTTCATGTAACTGTCATTGTAATACAAAGCATGAGCAGCATCTAAGGTCTGGTCAAAATTTAGGATATCCTGTGCTAGGGTAAGAAATATCCAAAAACACCAGACACTGACCATTTACACAAATGTACGGTAGCCCCAGTGGGAATCAAACCCATATCTTCTTTCTTGGTAGCTAAATGCCTTAACCGCTTGACCAACGAGGCAGTCAAAAAGTTCTGTTCTATCCCAGTGGACCCATGTGGTGCAGCGGTTAGCGCATCTGCCTACCATGCGAGAGGTCCCGGGTTCGATTCCCAAAAGACAAAGAAACCCAAGTCTTGGATGTTTACATGTTTGTGACGTCACGGTTTCTGGTTCCCACGATACAGGGTATCCTAGTGTGGGGTCAGAAGCAATGTATGTGCATGCATGTGAATGTTATGTTATTTTATCCATCATTTTATTTATCTCGGTATTGTAAGGTACTTTCAACTTTATAATTAGACACATAGCCGTTAGAGTTATATGAAGAAAAGCGTTGTAAAATTAGACAAAGAATGACAACAGATAGTTACTAAAAACGTAATCACAATAAAACACCCATTCACCGCTCGTAGCAACATGTCATCGGGTTGTAAATGTCTGTAGCCGAACGGGAAAACGTTCAGAGGGATTGCACGATTAGGCGCCTTTAGCTTGATTATTACAATATAAATAAAAGTCGAGGTGACAATGTGCGGGGACATAGCTTGGAGACTGACGGTACTAGGGTGAAAAAGTAGTGACCTGGTGACCGCGGACCGGACGACGCAGCGTAGACAGGCCCCCACCAGATGGTCTGATGACCTGGTTACGGTGTCGGGGAGTCGCTGGCTGCGGGCGGCGCTACACCGGAAAACTTGGAAACCTATGAGGGAGGCCTCTATGTCCTAAAGTGGACGTCAAATGGCTGGTGATGATGAAATAAAAGGTAGAAGAAGGAAAAAGCCAAGGTATACAGAAATGTGGGTGAGTAAAATTATTCTTACAGCATACTACTCTATGTATAATTTATTATTGTCCCTATGATAGTTCTTAAATCACCATTGTTAAGGTTATATAAGGGTGCTTACTGCCTGAAATGAAATAAAAGTATGAAGTCTAATAAGTTAAAACGAAATAATATACTGTCTTCTATTTACAGTGTAACAGAAATCATCATCATCCCATTATGTCCCCACCGAGGGGCACGGGTCTCTTCCCTGAGGAAGGTGTAGGCCATACTCCACCGCGGGGGCCAAGTCCGGATTGGTGGTGGAGAAAAATACTGCATAAATACTGTAGATTTATTTCCAGAGGGCCTTATCTAAATTTTCAACATTTCTTTTAGAGAACTGGCATGTAATTTCAACGCGTAATGTATTCGAGCATCGGGATTCTTAAAAAGATCAACATAATTGGCTTGCCCTTGATATAATGATAAAATATATTCTACCAATACAAGATAACACTGTCAAAACAAGCTCGAAGTGTGTATTGTAGTTCGCTCGTATTATAATAACACAGCTGAAAGGTTATTGAATTATTCTGCATTAATTTCTCAAGAAAACAACTGTGTTACAGAAAATAAAACACTGTACTTTGTGAACTTAATTTCATTTTACTCTCGAGATCATAGGAGCGCTAAAATTTACGCGTCTTTGCGTGTTAACTTTATTTGTTTACAAGCAGAAATAATGGATGAAATTTTATTAAAGAGTTTGTCATCATCAACACCATCATCACCATCATGCCACCGCTGCCCACTGCTGGGTATAGGCATTTCCCTCTAAATGCCATCTCACACGGTCTCTCCCCAATAAAGAGTTAATACATGATTTAAATGAATAATAAATCATTCGCCTTATTCTTATTTAAACTCTTTTTCTATGACATGCGAAAATCTTTTCTTTCTTTTTTCTTGCTTTTCTCTCACCACAAGTACTCAGATTTTGGGTAGTTTTGTTGTAGACGATACGTGTAGCTTTCGAATCGGGTTTTTTTTTCAACTCTGTGCATTAGTTAATGGAGTTCGTAATATAAATAGCTCTCACTCAACACAATCACTTGTCCAGGTCCCAAACTAGGATACCCTGTTATATGGTTACAAAGCAAGGACATCACAAACATCTACAAGCATATTATGTACGGCGGCACCCATTGTGAATCGAACCCAAGGCCTCTTTCTTGGTAGCTACCAATAGACCTACGATTGTATCAAATAAGCGCGTAAAAGGTGTAATGACTTAACTGTGATTTGTAATCCGCTATAAAATATCTCTTGTTTCAACGAATTCACAAGGTGTAGTTATTTTTGTAACCATTAAATTCTTTGTGGTATAGAAAACAGGTTTCCTTACGAAACCATACTTAACGATAAATATTTATGAAATATGTCTCACCAAATATTTTTTTAGAGTCTGAACATGTATATTTTTTTAAATGAAAATGATTAAGAGTGTTTTTACTACAGTTTTTTGCCGCTGGGTACGTCGATGCGAACACAAATGTTTTGTTATTTAATTTTTCGAGGCTGAATTCATCGGCTGCTAAGTTACATTTGCCACACCTGCCTTGGTCACTTACTCTGTACGTTAGCCAGGTACATTACTGTATCGTGTATGGCCAATTTTCTATGTGTCTCTGCTTGTTATGTACTTTAATGTACTATATTATAAATTTTGTATCTTTGCTTTTTTTAGTGCTGTGACTTGTAGTTAGATGTGTTTTGCTTTGTTTTGTATACGTGTGTGTATCTTATATAAATAAATAAATCATTTATCTAATAAAAAAAAATCACGCCCGTTATCCCCGAGGGGGTAGGCAGAGGCACCAATCACTAGAACTGGGCCCATCTATCTATTTATCTTACAAAAAGCACTAGTGGAAAAGATCAAATATTCAACGATATATAATTTCTGTAGAGAAATTATACAATGGATTCTGCCTGTAGAGAGCTTGGTAAGAATTTCCTGCAACAGACAGTAAGAGATGTTTTTATCGCAACAACAGTAAGAACGAAAAACACTAAAAAATCGAAAAATAATGAAGTTTTGACACTGTGAGAAAGCAATTCGGTTTTAACCTTTCTACATATAGAGAAACGCTCTACAGAATTAACAAGAAAAAGTGATCACAAGTAATTGTCATTACCGTGCGTAGAGTTATCGACAAGCCCTTTGAGCCGCAAATCCGCACATACTCCGACTAACTTTTGAACCGAGGCCTTCGTTACAGCACAAGAATTAACAGAAGTCTTGTTGACTGAATTCATTAATAGGTCTCAAGTTCAAACAGATAATTACACAATCATAATTACCATGTCCTTGACTGGCTACCATAACACAGGGTATCTTAGTTTGGGGCCAGACAAGATGTTGTGTTGATAGTGATATAACATTTTTATACAAAATAGACACAAAAAAATTTATATTTAGTTTTTATGTAGTATTTAGTTTAGTTTTAATATTTAGTCTGCTTAGAAAAAAAAGGGAAAAAAGTAACAACTTGTACATAAAATCGAATATTTTTATTTATAACAAAAACAAATTTTCACTTTACGAATGTCAACCTTATTAGTATCACATTAAAAGTTAATGTGGAAAAGAGGATACCAAAGAAATTCAATTAAAATTTACCAAAGAAGTTTTATTCTTTTCAAAACAGTCTTAGCTTAGTTGCCAAAGTTTTTAACTGGAAAAATGTTACTCTCAAATTTTGTCAAGTTTTGAACACTAGACACAATTATTCTCTAAATATCTACTATATTAATCTACTACTAGTGTTAACCAGACGTCTTTGTCTTCAATGTCTTCAATCGTCTGTAATCATTGATTTTATAATAAACTGTTTCGCACAGCGTGTGCTTAACACATTCTTTAAACCGCGTCCGATGTAACTCTAATAATTATGTATATTATTATAATCAAACAACATCAAAGTTTTTTACCTAGTTTATTACCTTATATCATTCACGCCGGGGTTATGAACTTCATAACACTTGAATAAAGAGCCTTCTAGGATAACAGAAACTACTGCCACCTGCCTAGATAATGTTTACTGCGACTGCGATTTTTCAGATTATTCTACAGTAAATTGTTTAAAGTCAGACCACAGCGGTCAAGTTGTTAATTTTGAAATAGATACGAAAAATGCAGAACCGGTTATCCTATGCCGGCCCGTAACAAGTAAAAAATTAATTTCGTTTAAATCAGACCTAGAGAGTAGCATACAGACTCAAGAAAGTTATCAAAATGCTAATGCTCATTATATTGAGTTATTCGAAGTAGTCGAAGTTTAAAAAAAACTTTAAATTGCGCCAGCTAAAAAGCAACGACAATAAAGTATGTAAAGTATTTAGTGAATGGGCAACGTCAGGTATCCGAAAGAGCAGAGACACACTCTATGAATCTCCGACACCAACTTCATACAATACGTCAAAAAATATTCCAAATTATTTAAGGCCGTCTGCCATAAAGCTAAATGTGATCATATAAAAAATAAAATGCTACAATCACCGAATAAAATTAAAACAATTTGGACCATAATAAATAGAGAAACAGGTAAAGCAAAATTAGGAGAACGAGATATTTCGCTTAAGATTGATGACAAAATAATAACAACAAATGAAAATATCGCTGTAGCTTTCGAACAGTTCTTAACTAATATACCAATTGCAACCACAGCTCTGTTGAACTCGTCACCTGATCGTGCAGCAACGTTATTACAAGATCATGTCCCCGCGTGCGAACACGATTTCACATTTAATTACATTAAGCCTCATAACATAGTTAAAATTTTTAAATTATTGAATCTCAAAAAAACTGAGGACTTATGGGGTATGTCAGTAAAAATTGTTAGTTCAGTGATACATATTCTAGCATCGCCGTTATCAGAGATATTCAATAAATGCGTAGGAGTATTTCCAGACCTCATGAAATACAGTAGGCTAGTACCTTTATTTAAAAGCGGTGATAAACAAGATCCAACAAATTTTAGACCCGTATCAGTCTTACCAGTACTAAGTAAAATATTTGAGAGAATTATCTTGGATCAATTACTTTTGCATTTCAATAATTACAAACTCCTTCATAGTCAGCAGTTCGGTTTTACTAAAGGGCGGAATACAACAGACGCTGGAGTCATGTTACTTAAACATATTTTCAGTGCGTGGGAGGATCATAGGGATGCTGTAGGAATATTTTGTGATTTGTCAAAGGCATTCGATTGTGTAGACCACAAAACACTACTCTCAAAGTTAAAACATTACGGAATAAAAAATGCAGGATTAGATCTTTTAAAATCGTATTTAGAAGGAAGGGTTCAAAAAGCAGACGTAAATCGTATTAAATCGTCGGGTTCACTTGTAAAAATGGGAGTCCCACAGAGATCTATTCTAGGGCCGTTCCTTTTCCTGGTCTATGTAAATGATTTACCGTTTATGGTACAAAAAATGTGCGAGATAGTGCTTCACAGACACGTCACTTATTTTTAAAATAAAGAGACAGGAAAATAATCTTGACGAAGCAAATAATGCTCTCTCGCACGTTCTAGATTGGTTTACTGCAAATAATCTATTGTTAAATTCAAAAAAGACAAAATGTATGAAGTTTACCCTACCTAACGTAAAATTAGTTGAAAATAACATTGCGATTGGAAATGAAAAACTAGAATTTGTTGAAGATACTGTATTTTTGGGCATCACAATCGATGCCAAACTACAATGGGGTCCACATATTGTAAAATTAGCACATAGACTTAGCTCCGCAACATATGCTGTAAAAAGAATTCGAGAACTTACTGACGTTGTAACTGCTAGGCTTGTTTATTTTAGTTACTTCCATAGTATTATGTCCTATGGTATACTACTGTGGGGCCGGGCAGCAGACATTGAGACTATCTTCATCTTGCAGAAGAGAGCGATCCGATTTATTTACAAGCTAGGTAGTAGGGACTCGCTAAGCGACTTTTTCAAAGAAACTAACATCCTAACAGTTGCAAGCCAATATATATATGAAAATATTATGTACGTTAGGAAAAATATTACAGACTTCGAAACACTTGGTAGCCATCATAACGTGAATACTAGGAATAAACATAAATTGTCATTTCCACGACTAAAATACACGAATACCGAAAAAATAAACGTCTTATTTTTTCTTCTTTTGTGAAGATTTCCCTTTTTGACATCTATCAGTGCTAAACGAAACATTTCTATCGCCATCGACGAACATTAGCGCACCATTGACCGTCATTAACGCTGAAAAAAGGACCCAAACGCAAAGGACGTAAAATTAATAAATTGCAATATAAAAATCATTAAAAAATTACAAAATTACATTTTCCCAAACATGCTTGGAAATTTGAGCATTATTTCGACAACCTTCTTCGAGATAAAACGAAATTTCTGTACTGGCCAATTACACGCGAGCAGCGGCCGGAAAAAGTTCTCTGATAATTCATAACTGTCATGTTTTGCGGCCAAATAAATTACATACTATACTCATATCTGTCGTGTTATTTAAAAATGAAAAGATCTTTTTCTCCGAACAATGACAACCAAGGAGGTAACTTATCAGAGGTTTTATTTAAATTTCGAATTGGCTTGCGATACAAAGCCATCGATACAAATACCTATCGAAAAAAAGAACACTTTAACGCGGCAAAAAATATTTTTGAACTAAAACTTTCGTAAACACAACACATTGTAAACTTTAAAAAAATTACATCAAGCCTTGGCCACCACTAGGTATTTATGGACTCACGCGTGTCTGCCTCGGCTTTGCCTCGGCCCACATTTCTACGTTCCTCCATCAATGCCTCTTTTGCTGGCCGCTGCAGTAATGTACTATCACACTAATATTATAAACGTGAAAGTTTGTGTGTGTGTTTATATGTTTGTCAGTCTTTAGCGCTGAAACGGCTGGACGGATTTTAATAAAATTTGGTATGGAATTAGCCGATACCCTGGATTAAAACATAGGCTACGTTTTACCGCGGGGAAATATCTTATTCCTACGGGAAAATCGATGAACCGCGGGTAACACCGCGGGGCACAGCTAGTATGTATCTATATGCAGGACTTAGGCCTTCTACGTGGTTTTCCAGGATTTCCGGTCTTTTGCCGCCCGCATCCAGCGACTTCTGCCACCGTAACTAGGACCTAGATTCTGACAATCCATTATAGTACAATCCCAACTGCATGAACGTGGTGATTTAGTTTAATTGCCGCTTCAAGTCTAACCGCGCACACATATCAAACTAACAAGGCGTCAATGGTATAAAAAACACGTCACTAGACCCTACCGAATATCTGTCATCGTACTATAATGCACTAACAGAATTGAGGCTCATGTCACAGTTTAAACCGAGTTACCAATCTTCCTACTAACGTCCAAAATACGCCTATCTACATACTCGTATTATATAGATAAAATTCAAAGTCCTGACTGACTGACTCACTCATCAACGCCCAGCCCAAACCATTGGACCTAAAAAGCTGAAATTTCGCACGAAGGGTATATAATGTAGGCAAGGAATAAGACCGGATTTTTTTAAATTCAATCCCTAAGGAGGCGAAAAGGGTTGCCAAAATTTGTATGGGAGGTATAAAGAATGTTGTCTAATTTTTTTGAAACTTAAAATAAATACTCTTCAACACAATTAATTGAACACATGTTTCGCCGTTTTTTCTAAATGTAACCCTTAAGGGAGTGAACGTGGTTGCAAAATTTTGAACTAAAGTAGACGCGAACGGAGTCGCGGGCGAAAGCTAGTATAATATAAATAACTACGAAATGTGGGATCTCGGTGAGCTTCGGTAAGCTTCGGTGAGCTGACTACCTCTGTGGCGTGGCGGTTAGCGCATCTGCTTACTATGCGAGAGGGAGAAAAAAAACCTCAGGTCTTGGATGATTACATGTTTGTGACGTCGCTGTTTCCGGTTCCGGGTGGTTCACGACACAGGGTATCCTAGTGTGGGGCTAGAAGCAATGTATATGGCTGTTTATAAATTTAAAGAAATGTTATTCGGGTTACACGCAGTCCAGTGTTCACCGCGTGTGCGTGCATATGAGCGTAGCGTCAAACTGTTACATTGTGAATAGAAACTAGACATAATTATTTTGTATCAATTTATTAGACTTCATAATTAAACAAGCGTATCATATTACTACCTACATCCTACCTACCATACTATCTACAACTCTCGAAATACCTAAGGGAGACGATAATATTTAAATGTGGCAGTATCGAATTCGAAACAAGCGCGTCTGCCCTGTCGCGCCTACTCCGATCGAGATCCAGTAGATGGCTTACTGGTGTTCATTATACCATGTCCAGGTCATCAGACCATGTATTGAGAGGCCTACCCATGTCAGGCTAAGGTATGTACCTACTTCATCATCATCAACCCATTATGTCCTCACCGAGGGCCACGGGTCTCTTCCCTGAGGAAGGTACAGGCCATACTCCACCACGGGGGCCAAGTCCGGATTGGTGGAGGTTTGTAAGACTAGTGGCTGGCCTTACTGTCAGAAATTTTCAAGCCGCCCTAAGGCCTTTGACTTGGCTTAACGACTACCATCTATCGTCGGCAGCCGGCACCAACTGCTAACGTGCCTTGCGAAGCACGGAACCGCTCGAAAAATGCCATTAGCGTTAGTCATAGACAGTTACCCATCCATGGACTGAACGCACCGTTTGTTGCTTAACCTTAGCGATCGTTTAAGATCACTCAGGTAGCCCAGGCTACGAGCGATGTATTTAGTTCAAGCTAATATTCTGTATGTTTTAGCTCATTTCTCAGTAGGCGCACATACTCGCGCGCTAAGGCGCACACACGCCGGCAGCGCACAATGGAGACCCTTTTCATCCGGGCCGGGTGATTTCGTTCCATTCATTGCGCGGACGCCACCCGCGCCCTTTTTTAATCTGAAAGTTATGACCGTGTAAACGTGCGGTAAAGGGTTAATATCGTAATTCATTTGCCCTTTGAATTGGCTTGTTTATTTCGAGTGTTTTATTTTTAATTCTGCGTTTCGTTCCTTACACTCGTTCGGTTTTTATTGCACCCGGCGTGCGAGCTCACAATGGGAGGAAATAATATATTTCTTCCAGTTGACCGTTCCACACGTGAAGTGGCGTACCTGCGCGGCCGGGTCATAAGTCAATTCGGAAAGTTTCCACGGAGAAATAAGTTGAACATAGTCGTAGAAAGTTTCAACATGTAGTAAGGAGCGAGGCGAGGTTTCTTAAGGCACTTTCACACGGGTATGCGAGCGGGGATCGCATCGCGAGCCCTCAATATGTCCAGGGGTATCCAATAATGACCTCCAGCGACCGAGGGGGCGGGGGGCGCGGGCGGAGGGGTGCTAAACGACCGTGACGTGACCGACATGCGTTGAGCCGCGTTACCGCGTGGGGATTAGTTTTTAGACTATGAAAGTTTAAGCCACCGCCACACCGGACGGTCTTTTTATCGACTTCCCTCGCGACGCGAGGTTAACGATCGAACAATTTTTATTCGACATGTACAGCCCGTGCTCCCGGGCAACGATGTCTTGGAAAATTCACAGGAAATTTCAGTGTTCAACACGCTAAAGACGGGGGGAAAAGTTCGAGAGGGCTTGAAAAATGTCAATACCGCTGCGATACAAGCGATGCGGTTCATATCTCCCTGGCCGCCGAAGCGTGTTTGCGGAATACATAACAACGTTTGACCGGCAGAGAGCAAAGAGCAATAGTCACTTTATTAATACCCTTTGTTTTTATGTTATTATATAAGTTCCCTTACGACTGTGGTACCTGTGGAATTCTTATGAGCTTAGAGGAAAGAAATCGAAAAGGCTCGCCGAGCTGACGTACTGAGCACACATAGAAGATTCACACACACGCGCGCATATTCAATCAGCGTGTCTCGCCCGCGATCTCATTACAGTACTAAGCACTCCATTAAATCAAAGTATGGGAGCCGAGACACGAATAATCAAAAGTCAATAGAATTCATGAGATTTTCACGCCGCCGTAAAATTCCTATACATTCCGTCGAATTGGAAATAAAACTCGATCCATTGAACACATTTCCTGAACATTACAGGCCCGCCCCTGCCCGCGCCCCGCGCCCCGCCGCGCGCACACTGGGCCGTCTTACCGGCAATAATTTCATAATCGCTGAAACGGAAAATATACCCTTTAAAGAGACTATGAGTACCTATTTTAGAGCTAGATTCAAAGGGTTCTTCCTGGAATGAAGTAGGAGTGTGTAGATGTTGTTTTAATTTCTTGCCTTCCCGTAGTTACCCGAAATAGAGAAATGGTTAGTACCTACTTGCTTTGTTTTATATAAGATAAATAGAGTTACACTTTCATATAATGAATTATATTACATAACTCTCATCATTGTAATTATAAGGTGGCTGGCACATCGGGTATGCTATCTCGCTCGCACGATATAAGATTATTTATTTTATTTGCTTACAGAAAATGAGAATATTTTTGATGAATGTGATCTGAGGGTTTAAAAAATAATCAGTAGATTTTTACAAATATAGTTAATATGAAAAGTATTGTGTGATACAGATATATTTTCATGACAAACTCTCTCTAAAATATTTTGTAAGTCCCGATGGGCGAAACATGCACAGGACATATTTTAATGTAACAACCTTATATCTTATATTTGACAAATAAATAATCTTTATCTTACCAAGAGCTTGCCAGTAAACTGAACTAGCAGTTTGGCGAAATGATTGCAATTGAGAGATTGGTCTAAAGCCAATAAAATACCCGTGTTTTTATCATTTACATCTAATCGATTTTAAATTGAAAATCTTTACAATCGTTCATCAACTGTTAGACCAGGTATATCCACACCTAGTTCCGCGATCCCGTTATCAACTGAAAAAGGTTTTAACAGTGGAATCAGGCCCCTGTGCGGAACAACCGGCTTTTGTCTCTGCTCAGTGAAACGGGATTTGTGTCAGATTTACGTCCACATAACGTGGTGTCTATTTCTCGCATGAATGGTATCAAAAACTTCGTTTGTGTGCGGTTTTATCATGTGTGGGCTTTGTATTGCTTTTGTTGTTTCACCTTTTGCACTACATCCACCTCTGGATTAGAATAGGTCGGACGTTTGTTCGATGTGGCGACATTTTTAAATACTAGACAGAAACCCAACTTCGCCCGGATCGTAATTTCCTATGTATCGATATTTCACCAGTAGATATTATCTTAAATTCTATTTACCCAATTCACTATCACGTCTCTATCTCAAAATCAAACAACTTATACCATGGAGGTCACTGTGACGCATGATGGATGACATAACATCGACATGACATTGAGGACATTGACATGTTTACTGATGGACACGTAGGTAATTTCTTTTTTCCCTTCTATATAACCTATATAATTGTATTATTAGTATGTATGTATGCCTATTTATTGAAATATTTATGTGTGGCTCAAGTAAGTTTATATAATTATACAACTATTTCTTAAATGCACGACTACCCGTTTCTAATAACTTTCTTGTCTCCGTCTATGGTTGCCTGTAAGAAATTGGTTATAGTAATAATGCCGCCAATTGCACTTCGATTTGTGAAAATTCTGTAAATGTAATTTATGTGTACAATAAAGAATATTCTAACTATATATAACCTTTTTTAACGATAACGCCCCGAGGAACCGCCGGCGGGTCCGATGTAAACTAAGGCTCCATTGCATTCTGTCAGGTCCCGTAGACCGGCCTGCAGGTCGGTCTTGCAACGGCACTTTGAATCTAATTTTGAAGATGATATGGACCACATTTGCATGAAAACTGTGATAAATTTCAAATATTTCTCTGTGAATAACTAACTTAGCTGTGAAATAAAAAGTGTTCTAAGCCTGAGGGGTTAAACTAAAAGTTTTTTCGCATCATTTCATTTACGCTCAACGTTAATAGATAAAAGAAAAGCGCAAAATTTTGCTCCAATGTTGAAAAATTCGAAGCACGGTGCGGTAAGGCAGAGCCGCGAATTTATAGGTGTCCTTTCGGGGAAGGTACGGTGGATCCTTGCGGCGCCGACACCACCCGCCTGTGCTGATAGTGCTTTACATAACTCAGGTACACGCTACACAATATACAGGCAGTATATAGGCGGTTACATTTACAAAGTAGCCGTGCAAAGTAAGGCACGGAGGGAGCGTTAGCGCAGGGAAAATCAATGATAGTCCGAAATGGAGCATGAAATCGCCACTGCACGGTCGGCAGGTAATGCTCGCAGGTATGATACTTATTTTATGTAAATAATATATAATGGATGAGCACGGGTTTGTGAGCACTTCAGACTGTCACGACGTTTTCCTTTAACTTTAGCGAATGGTATTGCTAATAGTAGCAAAGTTATAGGACTTCAAAATGTACAATCTTTAGAAGACAGTCCCGCAGTACATGCCCGCACTGGATACCAAACCTGGGTCTCTGGTTTCCGAATCCATTGTTCTACCCTTTGCTATATATATTACTAGCGACCCGCCCCGGCTTTGCACGGGTGGTAAAAATGTTTCCGTGTAAATTGCTGTACTAGTGCAATGGAAAATTCCTGGGATAGTAATTTTTTCACACCTTGGGTTACATTATTCGAGATTTTGTACGGAACCCTACCTTTTTCAAAATTTTATATAGCCTATATTACTCACGACAAATGTAGCTTTCTATTGGTGAAATAATTTTTAAAATCGGCCCAGTAGTTTCTGAGCCTATACATTACAAACATACACACACACAAAAATACAAATCTTTCCTCTTTATAATATTAGTATAAATTATAAGTATTAATACTTAAAAAGGTAGGCAGAGACCAGGGACCTGCCACCTGCTACGATCCTGACAGACCACTTCCACTTTATCGACATTCATTAGTTGCGCGCCGGTTTCGGATACTCTTCGTCTTGCCCTTTGCTCTACAATGATAGATGTAAGAAATTGGAATAAATAAATGGAATTCGTTATCAACTCTCGTGCTTTGAAGCGGTTCGTTTCATAATGGCTTTATAGTTCCTTAAGGTCCATCAGGATCCATTGGAAATTTCAACCACTGAAGTATTTGAAAATATCAGTTTCTCACGTTTCTTCACAACGTTTTCCTTGACTGCTAGTGACTGATATTCCTCACAAATGTACTGCCATTAGTACATGCCGGGATTCGAACCGTCCCCTTCCTAAATACGAGGCAGGCACTCCACCGTTGCCATGGCACCACTCCATATGAAATAATAAATCCCGGCTAAAACAAAAAAGTTGATTTTGGATCATTTTCACCGCCGTGGAGTACGGTACGCGCAAATACATACGCTAGTAAAAGTACGCACGGATTACCCCAGCCACGACACAACCAGCTCACTTATAGTTTGTTTTACAGATTCACTTACTTCAATGTTATCAGAAGGGTCCGACCAGGTTTTGCTCTGATAGTAAGCAAATAACTGAGTCCGTAAAACAATCTATAATGTGTAGCGCTTACGACCCGCCCGTTCTCCGAAGTTGTAACCAAAGTCTATTGTGAACCGGCGGGCTTGTGTGTGCAAGAAAGCCCACTGTCAGTGGAATTTGAGCGCAATCAAAGCCACCGCTCGGGTCTGATAAGCCTTGCCTCGGAACAAAGCTCCAATGCCTCTGACATAGCTCCCGAGTGCGCTATGAGCTTCTGGGTTCAAATACATTATTTCTCATTATAAAGAACTTACAGTTCACTAGTCTATAAGAAAATAAAATACTCTGTTTCTGGTTCCCACGACACAAAGTACACTAGTGTGGGGCCAAAAACATGGTAGTGTCTATATGTAAATTTTTAATAAATATAAATATAATTTATTTAAATATCACTAGTGATCCGCCCCACGGCTTCGCACGGTCTCGTGGAAAAACGTTTCCTTGGAAATAGTCATATTAGTTCCGTGGAAAATCGCCGGATAGTATTTATTTATTCAATATCTTATTCTTGTATCTTTGTACACCTAGGGTTACATTATAAGAGATGTCGTATGGTTCCATATGTATGAACCCTAAACTTTCTGAAAATGCAATATAGCCTATGTTACTCACGAAGAATGTAGCTTTCTCCTCTTGAAAGAATTTTTGAAATCGTCTTAGTAGTTTCTGAGCCTATTCATTACAAACATACGCACAAAAGTACAAATTTTTCCTCTTTATAATATCAGTATAGAAGTAGATTGTATTGAAAAACGATGTGTGTATTTGGCTCTAGGGCATAATGTGTCCCCGTGCAATATCCCCAAGGGGTGAAACGCCAAATGCTGCATGCCAGACAAGTTCGCAAATTTTACAGCGCGCTTATTATTTCCTCTTTCCTCTCCGCGCAATATTGTAAACAACTTCCTATTGTCACAGCGACAGGATTTAGTTTTGCTCGCTTTGTTGTGAAATTTCGCAGTTTTAGTTTTAACTTCTTGTTATAAAAACATCTAACTTTATCCTCAAGTGGACGTCTATCCAGTTAATGGTCATGTTAGAGATGTGTCTTTATAAAGCTTTTCTCTTTTTATATTCGGAACGTTTTTTGGTGTTAGGTGTTTGTTTAAGTTATATTGTGTGACTTTCGGCTCCTAGAGAATAAATTAAAGCTGTCCAAAAACTATTTATTTGAATTTTAAAGAAAATCCTATGATTTATCGAATCGCTCGTAGCCTCGGTCACCTGAGTGATCTTAAACGATCATGAAGGCTAAGAAACAAAGGGCGCGTTCAGTTCATGGATGGGTAACTGTTCTATGATTAACGCTAGTGGCATTTTTCCGAGCGGTTCCGTGCTTCAGAAGGCACCAGCAGTGGGTGCCGGCTGTCGTCAATAGATGGCAGTCGTTAAGCCAAGTCAGAGGCCATAAGGTAACTAGGGTTAGTCATAGAATGGTCACTCATCCATGCCTTGAACGTGCCCTATGTTCCTTAACCTTTGTGGTCGTTTTAAGATCACTCAGGCTGCCGGAACTACGAGCGATTAAATTATTACACAAATGTAGTCAATTATTTCATTATATTTGTTTAGTGAAAAAATAAATGTATTTGTAATTGCTGAGTTACAGAAAACACATTTAAGGTTAGAAGAAATATTATGTATGTTGTTGTACCACAGAAATATCAGTTTATTTACCTTTGGACTCACATTGTATTAGTGTTAATGTACTTGTGAACAAAACAATCCAGTGACCTCTTCCATCGCTGTCCAGCGAGGCTTTTACGCAAATCCCGAGTTGTTTTCCCTGCATAAGTAAAGTAAACAAATCAGCCTCCAGAGCATGGATATTACAGGGGTAGGCACTCGAAGTGTTACCAACTTTAAGTTGCTATAGCAACCAAACTGTTTACATTATGGTGCCCATTTTTTCACAGTCGTAAGTCTATTGTATTGTTGCTAAGCATACAGAAGCTCATTGTTTTTCGTCGCTGCTAAAAAAAGTTATCCAGATGGAATTCAAACGCCACAGTGTCGTTACTTTGTATTTGGCTGGTAAATCGCAACCAGCCATTGTTAATGCGCTATGTCATTTACATTTGAATAAAATGTTTGTGTATCGGACCATCACGCGTTACAATGACACCGGTAGCATCAAGAAACGCCATGGAGGTGGACATCCAACAACCGCAACATCATCAGAAATGGTTCGAAAGGTAAAGGCTAGAATTGAACGAAATCCACGACAAAGCGCAGTTAAATTGGCGAAAAGTCTTAATGTATCTGCCCGGAGCATAGGACGCATTTTAAAAAATAAACTACACCTGAAGCCTTACAAAATACAAAAAGTGCAAGACTTGACACTTACACAAAAGGCAGTTCGCCTAGAAAGAGCCAAGGAGTTAAAGCACTTGCACGTTGATAGCAAGCTTGAAAATTTGGTATTTTCCGATGAAAAAATTTTTACGGTTCAGCAATATGTGAACAAACAAAATGATCGCGTATGGTTAAAAAGTAAATCGAACGACAATTTAGACCAACGAATTGCTCTGCGAAAGCAAGCACCAGCATCAGTGATGGTTTGGGCCGCGGTAACTGCTACGGGACGTTCACCTCTCGTTTTCATTGAGCAGGGTGTAAAGGTAAACCAGCAAATCTACCGTGAAAAGATTTTAAACGATGCTTTGTTACCTTGGGCACGTAAGCAATTCGGTAGAAATCATTGGACGTTTCAGCAAGACTCGGCACCATCCCACAAAGCTCGGGAAACCCAAATTTTTTTGCAAGATAAAGTTCCGAGCTTCATTTCTTCGCAACAATGGCCACCATATTCGCCGGACTTAAACCCAATGGATTTTTCCATATGGTCAATTCTAGAGGCCAAAGTGTCAGCAAAAAAATATGAGACCGTCGACGCCCTAAAGATTGCTCTTCGCCGAGAATGGAATAAAATATCAGCAGACCACATTCGTGCAGCGTGTGAAGCCTTTACGGACCGACTCGATGCTGTTATCCGCGCTAAAGGTGGCCACATCGAACAATAACTTTTTCTTTTTAATTTTAAATGTTTTTTCTCTTTAAATTGAAGTTTATAAATAAAAAGAAACAAAATTGTCAAAACTACATCATTTTGAATTGGTAACACTTCGAGTGCCGACCCCTGTATTTGCTCTAAAGAATGCTCGTGTTTTGTGAGACGTTTGTGTTTGCATCTCTGACGGCTGACCTCGGGCGCGTTCGGAAAAGCACGCCAAGCTTTGTGAAACGATATTTTAAAAACAATGATGGTGGGGTTTCGTTCTTGACTAATCTCGATCGGTAAGTCTGCTACATATTTGAACAATTGTATTATTTACTTAAATTTTTTTTTGTCATAATGTCTATGCGGTCTATACATACTGCGGGGTTTGTGCCTTTTGTTTTTACAATATTAATTACTTTGTTATCAATTTTTCTAAGGCTACTACATCAACATTCTTGGCCAAAAAAGTATAAATTGGTACGGATGCCTCACACGTTTTTTTACTGAACTAAACTACAACTAGGTGCATACACTAACTAGGTGCTAACTAAACTATATGTAATTGTAATATAAATAATTGTACTAGACGTAATATTTACTTAATTGTTATTTATTTACTAATGACCGTACAGTCTAAGCCGGTGACAATGGTTATTGCGGGTCGCGCCTTGTGCGCCCACTGAACCACTCGAATCGTAGTGAATCTGTCGTATCTATTACACGACTAGTAGTAATGTACTAAATAACGTATAGAGATGTCCATCGACACAGTGCCGCCGTAAGATAAATCCAACCGTAGTTAAGTTAATATTCCCATGCAGAAAGCATTAGAGCTTATTTGCGTTGCTGGTAGCGAATAAATCTACGGACGCGCGCGCTGGTAAAATATGCGCTACGCTTTGTACCCGTAGCGCTGACGACATCGGCTACGACACGATGCTACGAGCTACGAGCTACGGCGTAGCGGCCGACTACGCATAAATTACTTGTTCGAAAAAAGTTAAATGAACGCTGCGGCAAAAAACTCTTTTATTTACATCGTTGCATTGCAACTAACAAAGTTGTCTGTTTGAGATTTGAATTCATAAGTTCGAGTTTTGAATTCCGAACGTTCTCTGCGTCCAGAGCTAACGTACAAAACTACAAATATTATGATTTCTATGCAGTGGAGCCATAGCTCAGCGCGAGACACTTGTGTTCTCCAGATGTTTGGAATTGTTTTCCGTAGACCGTCTAAGTAAGCAATGTTAGCTGAATAAATAAATATACGGGAGACAAACATTTGATTTTACACTTAACCCTACAGAGATAGAGTTTGTATTGAGTTCTCGAAGGAGCAATAAAATATTTGACCTCAGAATTTCGTTTCCAATTGTAATGTGAAACTTTTGTTCTTGAGGAAACTTTCTGAAACCCTCGGTGCGTTTTATTGAAGTTAATTCCTTGTATTGTGTTACAAGGGGGATTCTAAACTTCCTTTCTATCAAGGACTTTGCAGAGCATTGTAGTTAAATAATAACTTTGTTTGGCTTCGAGACAAGTATAATATTTCATTGAGTTAATTATACCGAGCCAATAATTAATAACAATAATTGCAGTGAACCCGCTTTTCTACTCCGAGAGTTTACTGAAAGAGATTTTCAATTTAATAAACCCGCCTTATACACTATGGTAAATTCTTACTCATATATTTTGTGTTGGTTTTTGAGATTCTGGGCCGCCATGTAATGTTTAAAAAGGTAGTTCTAGGTGTTTATTGAAACAGCCGTCTAAATGGAGTAACATTGTGTGTTCTGTCAAGGAGAAAGCATGTTACATAATTATATGCCTACGAGTGTGTGGGTGAGGTGTCACCACACTACACTTATGACTTATATTAACTTTGTAGAGGATAAAACTACAAAACGATCGCAGACGTGATAGCGGCAGCAGTCTATACAAAATACCAAATCCATAAATAATTTATGTGTGAGCTGCCACCTCGACCGCGACCCTTTAGGGGCCTTTAGTTGCAATAAATATTAAGAATAAGAAAACTTTATTGCAAGTAAAACTGTTATAATTTGTGTCCTGGCTCCCAAAATAGGATTGGATAATATTATAAACATAAATAGTTAAATAATTTATCATAAAGTTCTACCAGAGGATGTAAGAAAATACATACCTACTTACATTCAGGAAAACCATAATAAATAAATTTATTTCATAAATTAGAAAGATAAGATAAGATTTCATAATCATTAATACATAATATCCTGCGATTACTAGCCTTACAAAATCCCACGAGTTCAATTAAAAAATAAGTTTACATAAGTGGATTCTTAATAGAGTATGTGAAACTCTCAGGACGCGATCGCGGCCCATCAATATTTTACCTCATTATGGAGGCGCGCGTTCGTAGCGCTAGACGGGCCTCTCTCCATTTCCGGTCAGTAATCGACTTCCGCCTCCCCGTGACGTCAGCCGCCCGCCGTGATGGGCGATTAATCAAAAATTAACGATAACCCCTTCAGAGCTTTAGTTCGATGTAAAATAGAACGGGCTGTGCGGTCTACCTTGTCGGGCAGTAAAACTTCAGTTTTTTTTTAAACTTGTACAAAATTAGCGCGCTTGTTTGTGAAGGTTGAGACGCCGCCAATAGTATTACTTTTTTTTAGACATTTCATCTCGGGCTGACTTTGACTTCGCAATAGTTTCAGCTAGACAAAATTACTATTTTAATGCAGGAAATATGGATGTGTTGTTTGCCACATATAAATACATAAATTTTACTTAAAAGCGGCAGACAGTGACCAGGGGCTATAGCTTGCCACGAGAGATCGCTTTCATTTGTACACATCATCATCATCATCAACTCATTACGTCCCCACCGAGGAGCACAGGTTTCTTCCCCTCAGGGAATGTATAGGCCATACTCCACCACGGGGGCCTAGTCCGGATTGATGGAGGCCTGTAAGACTAGTGGCTTGTCTTACTGTCAGAAGTTTTCAAGCCGCCCTAAGGCCTCTGACTTGGCTTAATGACTGCCCTCTATCCACGGCAGCTGGCACCAACAGCTTAACGTGTCTTGTAAAGCACGGAACCGCCCGGAAAAATGCCACTAGCGTTAGTCGTATACAGTGACCCATCCATGCACTGAACGCACCCTATGTTGTTTAACCTTCGTGATCGTTTAAGATCACTCAGGCAGCCGGGGTATGAGCGATTCTGTTTGTTGAAAAACTAATTAAGATGTCCTGCGATGTTACTAATCTGTTGCAACAATACATTTGTTGCAAGATGCAATAAATGTATTGATTTATCAAAAATTAAAAAGCCGAATTCTCAAAAGCCTCCCTCCCTATTCAAACGTAATGTCCAGACCAAATGCCCGCTGACCCGCGGCAAACGCCCCAGCAAACATGAGGGTACCTAGGCACCTCCACATTTAAGTAAGAAGTAGTGTTACATACGGAGCGGGCCTTGAGCCTGGCTTTTATCGAATTTAGCCGAGTACAAGGAGATTGTGAGTCGAAGGAGGAATCCGCCGGCGGGCTTACGGGCGCATTCGCCAAACATTGGCTTCTCGGCGCAATACAAGCGGACAGAAATACAGTTTTACTTTTATTTTACATGTTTACATGTTTGTGACGTCGCTGTTTCTGGTTCCCACGACACAGGGTATCCTAGTGTGGGGCCAGAAGCAATGTATGTACCTGTATGTAAATGTTTATGTTTTATGTTTTAAATTATTTTGTTTTTCTTCTTCGTCTTCTAATGCAGTTGGATGTCATTATAAGATTGGTCTTCTGAAGACGTTTTGAAGCGTTCGTCTATACTAATATTATAAAGCAGAAAGATTTATATGATATGTATTTTTTTATTTTTATTTTTTTATTTTATATTTTTGTGTGTATGTTTGTAATGAATAGGCTCAGAAAGTACGGACCGATTTAAAAAATTCATTTAGCATTGGAAAGCTGAATTTTTGTTAGTAACATAAGTTATATTGGATTTACAAAAAATTTAAGGTTCCGTACGAAATCTCGAATAATATAACCCAAGGTGTAAAAAAAATACTAGCCGGGGAATTTTCCACAGAAATAATACCTATAGCTATTTCCAAGGAAACGTTTTGCAACCCGTGTGAAGCCGGGGCGCGGGTTGGTGGTAGTATTTAATAATAATACTTCTAAGCTCATGAAATGACGAACAGGACATAACACAGGTATTTCATACCATAAGGTATCGTAGTTTAAGACTAGGACAGGTTTATTTTTTCGTTATTAAGGAAAATAACCAGAAGTACAATGTATTTTGAACAGACAACTTAAAAATTAAAAAAATAGAATAGTTCATTCTACATCCAGCTCAGTTGTCCGCATTTTGCAACAATGCTTTTATTAAACTAAGAAATCAAATAAAAGATACACGCTTAATCCATGTGTGTGATGGCGATTATCATTAAAAGTTACATAAAGTCAAAGTCATGGTCAAATAGTTTATTCAGTTATTCACAAATAAAAATGTTTACTTTATGAACGTCACAGTTGTTAGTTTCACAATTAACAGACTAGATAGAGAACAAACTAACAAAGAAACTCCAAATTTATTCTTTTCAAAACAGTTTAAGCCTAATCAACAAACTTTCAAACTTAAAAAATATTACTCTTGGATGTGCTGAGCACTAGACTCAGTTATTCTCTGATTTTTAATATTAAACTACTGTTTAATGCCAGACATCCTTGTCTTCTAAATAATCGTTGATTTTATAAAAAACTTTTTCGCAAAGAGTGTTCTTAACACAATAACAGTAACTCTAATATCTTGGGGTATCTTGTTGTAGAACGTTATACAATAAAGTGCTCAATAAAGGAAGTATTAACTTTTGCAAGTCTAAATCGTGGCAGTGACAATTTATGTTCATTCCTAGTGTTAACGTTAACGTTATGATGGCTACCAAGAGTTCCGAAGTCTTTAATATTTTTTCGAACGTACAAAAATTTTCATAAATGTATTGGTTTGCACCTATTAAGATGTTAGTTTTTTTTTAAATCTCTAAAAAGTACCGCCCTGTACTTCTGTTTACTGTATGTTTGTATCGAGACCGACGCAAGTCGGCTTTGCGCCCGGACCTCTCCCGTAAGACGTGCCGAGACATGTCTTGTCTGTTTAATAATGCCGCAATAAAACTACGCTCTTGCTTTGAGAAAGCCATGCAATTTGAAACTCAGTTTTTAAGCCGAGCTATTGCTACATGAAGGACGTAGGCCCGCGGTTAAATACAAATAGGCAGGTTGAATCGGCAGCAAGGATCAAGCGCAAAAAATATAAGACAACCTCTGTGGCGCAGCGATTAGCGCATTTGCGTACTGTGCGAGAGGTCCCGGGTTCGAACCCTGGCTAGGGACAAAAACACTCTTGGTCTTGGACTTGGATTTGTGATGCCGCTGTTTCTGGTTCTCACGACAAAGGGTATCCTGATGTGGGTCCAGAAGCAATGTATGTGCCTGAATAGAATGTTTATGTTTGATATTTTTATATAGAGCTTGCATAGCTACCTAAAGTCATATATGCTACAAATGCATGCTTAAAGTTAGCTAGACACAAAAGGTTACCAACGAGAAGGTTCTACGACGCATCAGCAAGAAGTGAGAGCTATGGGATACTATCCGAAGGAGAAAGATTGCATACTTGGGGTTTTCAGACACCCAAGATTGTTTCCTCTACGAATTATTGTGATGCGAAAAATTGCTGGCAAGTAACGCGTAGGCCAAAGACAGAAATCCCCCTCTTAACCGTGGTCCCACCGCCATGCCCCACTGGTGGGTCCACAGGTATTTTTTTTCTCTGTAGACCCACTGCACTATAGTTTTAATTTATCCTCTTCTATCCGGCAGTTCTCGTGGGTCCACGGGTAATTCCTCTAGCATTTTCTTTCCCCGTCAACCCACTGCAGTACAGAGTATGATATAAATAAACAGGAAAGAGCAAAGAGATTATAATGATCCTTCATACTTTTCAAATATGACAGCAGTGGTGGGACCACGGTTAAAATACGGTTTTGTTTCAATTACTCCTAGACCCACTCTAGTGCAGTGGGACAGTCCTTTCCAGCGTTGGCATTCCTTTTCACCAGATGGTCCGACGACCTGGTTACGGTGGCGGCCGGCACAAGATCAGATAGCTCGGAGTTTCTGCACTGAAGCAAATAATTTCGAGCTAAGTTTGCATTGGTACAGCTCCAAGGGTTCACATACTATGTGTTTGAAGCGAGCCAACAACAATGGCAGCGACCGGGCGCGATCAAACTAACCGACCGTAACTCGCTGCCGTAATGTGGATGACGTAACGTCAGCGCGAGACCTACATGTGCGGAGAACTTACCGAGTGCGGTAAAGCTGATGACACACTGTAGGGTTGAAATAACATGAGCATAAACATTTACATACAGGCACATACATTGTTTCTGGACCCACTCTACGATACCCTGTGTCATGGGAACCAGAAACACTGACAGAAATATTTTTGTTGCAATTTATCGATGGTTTATTTGATTGTTTAGATCGTCTTGTCCTAAATCGCGATGTTGTCCGCAACATGGCTAATGGAATAGACATTGATGCCAAAATGCAAATGGTTGTTTTTTCAACACTTACACACACACACAAACACAGACGCGTATATGTTTGGCGGTCTTATAAGCAAAAGCGATCACTTCCCGACAACCTTGGGATGGATAGAGAAAATTTAGAGAGAAGGTAGGTAAATATGCATGAAATATAATGATGGTATATGCATCTACGTAAACTAACTAACTCACAGACAATATTTAATAGACACAATTATAGATGTTTCCTGTTGGCCTAACGTGGCCTAGTATGCTGGCAGCCTAGCCCGCTCGCATTGCCGCCGCCGCCGCCGCCGCCGCCGGTACGTCAAAAAGCAATCACGGAACTAACGCGGAATCATTCGAGGGCGCTGCCAGCCGGAACAAAAGCGAATCACTTTGATCTGTCACTCGGGTGACCATCGGGTCTAATAAATGGGATGAAATTTCTTCCACCTGAAAAGTTAGGAAATTAGACACATGTTATTTATTTTTGCAAAATAAATGTATTATTGACTTTGTTCAGGATGAAGTGGATGACGATGAGAAGAGACGGAGCTCGCAAAGTAAAGTTTATAATGTGTGAATCGCAGTATAGACTTCACTAAACCTTAATAAATTATTTAAAAAATATCCAATATTTATATTTTTTAATTAAAACTTTTAAAAGCACTAGATAATATTGATGTTTCAGTCATGTAAGTGTAACTGGAATTAAATTAACAAATGTTACTCACAAAACCAATAACAATACAACATTCCGATAAACTGCATCACCAGTTGGCAAACTAATGTGTAACATTTTCCATTTTTTTTAGTGAATAAATAAATAAAAAATAGAAAAAATCAAACTGTCGATCTTATAAAATCGTAGCAGTAGTAGCGAGTAGTAGTAGGGGGAACAATGAACTCGGAAGCGTGGCAGTTTCGAACCCCAGTGCAAACTTTGTTTAGCCGTATATATTTTTTTCACTTAGGGCTATGAAAAATAGATAACAACCTATTCTCAGACATACCAAATGTAGGTACATATAAAATATCATGAAAATCGGTCAATCCGTTTCGGAGGAGCATGCGCACTAACATTGTTACACAAGAATTTTATGTACATTTGTTAAATTTATATTAACAATAATACTCGCTTAGCAGTGAAGGAAAATATCGTGAGGAAATCTGAGAATCTGAGCTGTTACACATAACCTCAGCGCAATTACCCATCCGCGGTGGGCACGCGTGTTGATTAAGCCCAAACTCTCTCTCTGCGAGAAGGACTGTGCCCTTCATTGGGACGTAAACAGTCTGCTCATCATCATCATCATCATCATCAGTCCACCGCTGCCCACTGCTGTATCGGTATAGGCCTTTTCCCCCAAATGCCATTTCACACGGTCCCTCGCCACTCGTCTGCTCACAATTTAGAAAAAATTGTTCTTACTAAAACTCTCTTTAGCCGGATTTAAAGCCCCCTTAAGGAATGAGTCCCTGTTCCTGGCTTAGTGGAATCTATTTTTTATTAAAAAAAAAGTTAAAACGTTATTTCTTTTCGATTTCTTTACTCCTCCCAGTGAGCAAGTTTTCATTCGAATGCCTGAGCAGATAAATAACTTCACAAGATCTTGCTGCTTCTTAGCACTTTGAGTAGGATTTGCTTATTAAAAGCTGCAGTGCCGCAGAAAAACTTGAATTGGCATTGCACTTTTTGGTTTTCTCACTTGCTCACGTTTAGGGTTCCGTACTCGAAACAAGATCTAATTTTAAGACTTCCTGTGTGCTTAGTTATTTTATTTAGGGAACAAACGGTACAATTATCATCATCATCATTGACCCATTAAATATTATTGTACCCGTGCCCCTGCCGAGGGGCACAGGTATAATCATATTTAAAAAAACGATAATACATTATTTAACGGTACAATACTAAAACACTTTAAACAAAACAAAAAACATATGAAACATAACATATTCATTAATATACAGATTCTCAAATATTAAGATAATAAAAACAAAAGTTACACAATTGATGACTTTATTCCGGATACACTTACTTGGTCTTTTGTCGGAAGAGTCCGACCAGGTTTCAATCTGATTCGCAGAGCTTAATCATGGTGAGCAGAAACGGAGCTCGCGTCGTCGGTTGATTGTCTCTTACTGACTGATCTGACTGAGGTATCTGATTATCTCAGATACTCAGGTTTCTTCACGATATTTTCCTTCACGGTTAGCAAGAGGTATTGCTACTATAACTTTATAAATGTACTAATTGTATATGTATGCATTGTATTAACTGTCATATTCTTTATTTATCGTATATTGAACGGGTCTCATTCCGATTACATCTGTCAAATTTCTATCGAAATCGATCGCAAACGGTGCTAAGTAAAAAAATATATATTAAATACATTGTGGTGGGGACTTCCCAATAAGTGTGTAAACATTGGCATAAACTTAGGTATAATCGTTAAGTTATTGTAAGGTACATAAATAAGTCCAGCATAAATGATAAAAAAAAGCAAAAGCTGTAACGAGTAAGTGAATCCTCACAAAAATCTACGATTTAATGCATTCCGAGTGGCCCATCAGATGGTGTCCCTAGCCCAGCTGCAGGCAGGGCGCTGATAGCTTCGAACAATGAAATGAAAGCTCCGGGAAGCGATATTTCCATGCTCCGTGCCGGCTCTGCAAACACGCGGCCTGTCACGCCGCTCTACGAGACTCTAAATATGAGTAGCGGCAGACATTCCACTCTTTGTCAGATTTATCGTCTTTGCACTGTCTGTGGGAAGCAAAAGAGTTTTTAAAAAAAAAAAAAAAAAATAAGCTATTACATTTTTATAAATAGAAATTCTCCCCGTTTTCTCGTAATCCTAATGATTTGTTCTACTAGTAGGACCACGAGGGAGACCTAATTTCTACTATGTGCCTTATGTGTCAGTGCTAGTGTCGCACTTGTGTTTTTGTGGGTAGTAAATGAGTAGACAGTTAAAATTAACGACACAAATTTATTTAACGTGGGTTCACAGGATAAGCCCTACACACGGTCAGTCACTTTTCGATAGGCACGGATAGGCACTCCCCTGAAGTCGGCAGGCACGTAGCGTGACCCTGGATAGTGCGTCTCGCAGGCTTGGAGGTCTTCCGTCCAGTGTACAGGTGGAGCTTGCAGTCTGCAGCTTCAGTAACGTCAGGCTGGAGGTTAGCGTCCGGTCCAGGTTCAGATTTGGAGCTTATGGCTCCTCTACACGTCAACAGATGCGTCCGCGGACGCTGGCAGATGCATCCGCAGATGAATTTGCACGAGCTGTCCACACGTCTGTAGGTCGATCAGTCTATGTTCATTCCCGGCAGACGAAACACGCCTTCGCCCCGTTTAAAAAAATGGATATTGAGACCGTAGCTGCCGCAGCTATGTACTTATAACTACTACTTGATTGTATAGTCGACAGCACATCATCATATACACCCATGCACTCTACTCCGTTGCATTATGGGCGACTTTGCAACTAAAATATGAAGGTTGACGTGCTGTTGACTGTAACTACATCGCAGCAGAGTTATTAAGAAGAAATGGAGAAGAAGAAGGTGGTGGATGTTAGCTATAGGTACCTACATAATTATTTTTATTTTTGTGATATTTATTTTTTGGATTCCATAGATAGTTTTCAGCTTGATACAGCTCAATAAACCTAAAATTTTCTCGGCGCTCATATTGTTAGTCATTTCGGGGGGAATTAAACCACAAGAAGCACGCGTGCACTCTCATTCGCAACTACGATCAAACTGATGCGTCGGCAGACGTGTGGACAGATGCCGGACGTTCGCGCCGAAACCCTTTGATGTGTGCCACAAAAACCGACAACAATCGGATTCGAGGCAGACGTCCGCGGACGCGTCTGCAGACGTTAAATACCTACCACAGATGCACAAATCACCCCCTCTACACGTCGGCGGACGCATCTGGAGATGACGTCTGCAGATGCATCTGCCGACGTGTAGAGGAGGCTTTAGTATAGGCCAGGCCAGCGGTTAGAGCCCGGTCCTGGTTCCCAATAGCGGGAATAAGTATAACTTGGGTTATAATATAGTTTAGGTGGCAAGGAAAACGACCGTTCGATGCGGTCCGTTTAAAATAATGAGCGCGGCAGAGGCACGAGCAGCTCGCAAAGAGGTCCGTAGCCGAATTATTTAAACTACCTCTAATTCAATGGTTCCGATTCGCAATGATGAATACAAAAAAAAAACAATAGGTACCTAATTTTGAATATATTTATTTAAAAACAGTCTCGGCCGACCGACAGCTACTAAGGCACATAGTAGAACAGACAGAAATAGGTCTCCCTCGTTGTCCTACTAGTAGGTCAAATCAGTAGGACTACGAGAAAACGGGGAATAATCTTTATTGTACTAATAAATTACATTTAGAATTATATTATATTTCGGAAATGGGTCTTCCCGAAGACATTTCATATTTTTGTTGGTGTTTATGGAGTCCTCAGAAAGTGGTCATTTTAAACTCTTTTTCCTTTTACTTTTAAAATAGGCCGCCAAAACGCTATCTTGGCATCATACAATAATTATGACGTCACTCGCCAGTAAACCAATCAATGAACGTAAGAAAGAATGAATGACAGAGGCCATTTTTACTGAAATGTGACGTCATCATAGAATCGACCAATCCAGGCCGTTTTCGATACAATGGCTGCAGATAAATAATTATCAAATTTATCTTGTGTTTTTATACACCCACACCTTCATAGTTTTACACTACATACGTTCTTATATTATGTACGGTTCTAAGCCACTTCATAGAAAAAGTAACATATTTGAACAGTAAGATAAGAATGTTCTTTATTGCACAAAGGAAAAAACATAAAACACAAAATATTATAAAGGTACAATTGCCGGCCTTATTACTAAAAGCAATTTCTTCCAGACAACCTTACGATGGAAAATTGCTGAGAAAAATTTGAAAGACGGGTATCCGGTACTGTAAATATTTAATTCAAGCGTCTTCAAGGAGTCTTTACCGTACGGCAAAGAAAGGTTTCTTTGGTCGTAGATACAGAGTAGAGGATGGCAGGACGTAAGTTATACTGCGACATTGACGTAGGTGTGCCTGTTTGAACAAAACGATTACTTTCAGAGCATCTGAAAGAAAATGTTTGTTATAGGAAGCCGATAAAAGTTACGAGGTCTTGCCCCAGCGGTACCAAAATGCGCCAAAGTTGATGAGAATAACTTCTACACAACACGGGATCCCCTTTTCTTTCGGTACCCAAAATTCCGATACGATATTCGTAAAACATAAAATTACGAGACTGCCTGGATGGTCTAGCAGTTCAGATAAGATAAGATAAGATAAGATAAGATAAGAACATTATTTTTCTCAAACATGCTTAGAAAATTTGAGCATTAATTCGACAACCTTCTTCGAGATAAATCGAAATTGCTGTACTGGTCTAAACGCACGAGCAGCGGCCGGAAAAAGTTCTATGAAAATTCATAACTGTCGTGTTTTGCGGCCAAATAAATTACATACTAAACTCATAACTGTCGTAATATTTAAAAATGGAACGATCTTTTACTCCGAACAATGACAACCAAGGAGGTAACTTATCAGAGGTTTTTTTTATTATTTTGAACTGGCTTGCGATAGAAAGCTGGATATACCTATTGAAAAAAAAGAACATTTTAACGCGGCAAAAATTATTGTTGTTCGTTCGTGGTTCGTCTGATTTTGAAAGTTTATTGAATTTAACAGAATGAGTTCAAGTGATGAAAATGAGTGCGATGAACTTATTTTAACGCCACTTGAAATTCAATTTAATAGAAAACTTGTTACCGCCAACATCGAAGAAAAAAGTTCTACCTAAGTAGGTAGGTACTACTTATCAGAAATCAGAAATTTATTTCAACGTAAAGAATTTACATTCTGCTTGTTTCAATTTCCGCGCATTATTTGAGAGAAATCATATACAAGCCTTGGCCACGACTAGGCATTGATGGACTCAACTTCTCAAAAAAGACTCGACTCGGCTTCGCCTCGGCCGCGGCCCACATTTCCACGTTCGTCCATCAATGCCTCTTTTGCTGGCCGCTGCAGTAATGTACTATATTTCACACTGGAAAAAAACAAAAATAAAATTATTTGCAAAGGTACCAAGAAAGAGGTACTTGGTTCTATTCCCACTGGGGGGCCGCTTATATTTGTGCATTTGGCCTCAGTCTGGACCATAATACATTTTAGTAGGGGAGCCCATGATGCTAAATCAGGATTTACTCGAGCGTCATAGAGACCTATTTGATTGTGAAGTTCAGATGATAAGAAGAAAAAAATGTCATATAATATATACCTTTTCATCGGTGGGGGGAGGGCCAATAGATTTTCAAAATTGTAAAAAAAATCTGTTGCATGGACATACTCGAGCGCGTCAGATATTGATAACATCTATGTCATTTGTATTTTTGAAAATGTACGTATGTTAATCTGATTGTTTCAATAATGGGGCGGTCGTACGTAAGGGTTGAAACAAATCATTAAACTTAATTAATTGAAAAGCTGAAGAAATAGCATGCAAATAAAAAATTACAGGTTTTTTAAGTATAATTCTTGTATTTATTAGAAAATAATTATAAATTTTTTTTTTTTTGCGTAGTTTTTTTTTAATCATCATCTTCTTCATCGGTAGAATCATCTTCGATCTCTGGCTCGATTCCATCCTCATCCTCCCCATAGCTGCACCCATTAAACTTTACCTATTATTTTTTCTTACTTCGGCTTATGGAAATCGTCAGATTTTATATTTTTCATTATCAAATATAAATCATTATTTTTCACTTCAAAATAAAAAAATAGCCACGCTCGAGAAAGTTGAGATAACGTGTTTTTTTACAAGTTTGTAACCCTCTTACTTCTCTACGTCACTCGAAAATTGTCAGATTAGTGGAATATACACTTTTTAGCATGTAATTAACCCACCATGATCAATTTTTTTTTACTAATCTGATCATTTATCCTTGACAGGCGACCATATATATGGGGCTCATATTTGGTGGAGGTACTTTACCTTGTACAAGGTATCTCCCTGTATGTTAATCTGCCGCGTTTTAGTAACTCCCGAAATCCCCTCTTGGGCTCCCCTACCATTTGGCCATGTCCTCGCCTGGTTTCTATAGCACAGGGTATCCTAGTTTGGGACCAGTTCAACCGATTGTGTTGTTGACAAACATCTAGGATATGGTGTAGAATATTTGCACATGTAAAATTTTAGCGGGAACAAAACTTTTGTTTTGTATTTATTTAGGGCTTAAATAAGTGGATAGCTTTTCACCCTGGAGTTATTAAATTTCATTCGTAAGTTCCTGGGGCCCCGATGCTTAACCTGTCTTGTTCAAATTATATATTGTATCTCTATATCAAATATGATATTAGAAGACTTATGAAACATGAAATTCAGATATGTTATTAACAATTAAACCAAAATGCTTACTTTATTAACGTCAAAGTTGTTAGTTTCTCAATTATATCATTGCGTGAAGAAGAAAGTAACAAAAATTTACACATTTATTCTTTTCAAAACCGTTTTAGGTTAATTAAGAAACTTAGAAACTTTAAAGTTATGACTCATAGATGTGTTGAACACAAAACACAAATCTCCTTTGAATACATTTAATATTAACCTAATTTAACACCAGACATCTTTGTTTTCTAAATAATCGTTAATTTATAATACCATTTTTAGCACAGTGTGCTTAACATATTTCTTAAACCGCGTCTAAGGTAACTCTAATAGTCTTGGGGAATCTTGTTGTAAAACCTTGTTCAGTGCGCCATAAAGGAAGTAGGTATTAACATAACTATTTACTTGTATAACATACACACATCAACAAAGTCTAGAGATATTTCAATCTAGAGTTAATCATGACCTAATAACATTAAAACTCTTTGAACTGTAGTAAATGTTTGATTGTGGAAATAAAAACTTCTTCGTTCTAATTTCAAATTTTTTAAAATAATTGAAAAATAGTGGATAACACATTAGTGGTGCAAACTTTTCCACACGATTTTTCGTCGCATTGTTTGCTTAGTCTAAATAAAAGTGGCAAAATTCATTTAAAACTTTTAAAATTTAAATGTAGCTGTTTGGAGAACATTGTTAGTATCATGGTCGTCATTTAAGTAACGAAGAGAAGTTAAGAGCGGTGGGCATGTTAGAAGCCGGTGCTGTCCAACGCGTGGTTGCAGACTCCCTGAGCACCAGCTAAAACGTAATTTCCATGATGTGGCCAAGTTATCGTGTAACAGAGACTGTAGCAGAGCGGCACGATGGGAGGAATCCTGTATGAATTATCTCACAGCAGCTCAAATTAGAAAGAAAGAAAGAAAGAAAAATTAATTTATTTGACGACACAATACTCAAAAACACAAAATCACGCAACATAATACAACAATCAGCAGAAAACACAAACGGGTGACGGTGGAAATACAAGTAGATAACAGTTAACACAAAGACAAACTTACAGAAATCTAAATATCTAACAAAATGTCAGGACGTTTTAAGTATTGAGTCCCCAAAATGGGCCCGACTCAGCATATTGTTGCAACCGAGAGATCAGTTGCAACGCTGATTTTCAGTCGGGTCCATACTGCGGTTAGTAATGTACGTGTATTTGATTTATTAATTTGCGCCTAATGTGAACAAGAAGGAAATACCATATTATATTTACTTAGATACCATAAGATGTGCAGTGGTAGTGAGAGTAATAAATACGTATTATTATCGGATAAAAAGAATAAATAATAAGTAATATTAATACACAAATAAGATTATATTGAGAGTGGGCCCGGACAAACGAAGAAAAACATCGATGGATCGATGAAATTATTTGTGTGTGGAATGGTGACCTACGGATGGACCTACCCTCCGTTCAAAATTGATCCACAATGCGTGCGCCATTAGTACGCTTTACCCAGGACCAGACACACGACAAGAAACTGAGGTGCGAGGCATCTGTCAGCGGTATAAAGGTATGCAACCACATTCCCATTGGCGTATCTAGGGTTATTTTATAGGCGGGCCCCGGCTCCAAAACTTGATGACCTGCTAAAGTAAATACCCAACCTATAGAGGCGGCAACAAATCAATCAAACATAATCAGTATTACATTAAATTATATTATTATTAATGAAATGGAATTTTATATGCATACGAAATATATACATATATATACACATACATACATATATACATATATATATATATATATATATATATATATATATATATACATATACATATATACATACATATACATACATACACACATACATATATATATACATATATATACATATACACACATACACACACATGCATACATACATACATATACATACATACACACACACATACACACACACACATATATATACATATGTTCAAAAATTAAGCATGGTTAATTTACGCCAATTATTGTAAATTCTGTTGCTATAAAAAATATATTATATATATATATATTATTATACTTCCGTGTTAGTTATTTTGTTTTTGTATCTGCAACAGATGAGCCTTGTAATTGACCTTAAAAGTATGCTTGCTTTTGCAAATACGGAGAGGCGGCGGGATATTGTTCCAGCATTTAGTAGCCGCATACCTAAAACTTCTGCGAAAGGCTGCTGTACGATGCCTCGGTATAATAAGTGGTGCAGTGGCCCCTCTTATACTCTCAGCATGTCGTGCTTGTCGCCAGGTAAGTTTATGAAATAGATATGGTGGATTGCGAGTCTGAATAACGCCGAACAGAAGAGTTGCCAACTGCAGTCGTTGTCTTGCCTCCATTTTCAGAATGTTTGCGCCATTGAGAAAGGGGGTCACGTGCGCACGAGGTGGAATATGGAGACAGTATCGAGCGCAGGCATTTTGAACCCTTTGCAAGAGATTTTGGGTCTTTCGCAGTAGACAGGGACCATAAACAGTGGCACAGTAATTGAGTTTGGATAGCACTAAGGTCTCGCAAAGTCGAATTCGGAGCTCTGCACTAATAAAATCACGGATACGATACAACAATTTGAGTCGATAAAAACAATTTCTTACTACTTCTTGAATGTGTTTCTCGAAATGCAACTGCCCGTCCATAACGATGCCTAGATTCCGTGCTTCTACAACCTGTTCTATTTTTGTGCCCAACATTTCCACGTGGAAATCTACTTGGTTAACTTTTTTAATTTGTTGCTTTGATCCCAGCAACATATATTTAGTTTTCGTAGCATTTAGCACCAAACAGTTCGCCTTGGACCACTCAGCTACACGATTTAAATCTTCATTAAGACGCTGAATGCAAGAAGCTATATCTGTTGGAGAAAGTCTTGCATATATTTGAATATCATCTGCATATATGTGGAAATTGCAATGTTTGATATATTGCGTTATATCAGATGTGTAAATAATAAATAATAGAGGACCAATAATTGATACTTGGGGAATTCCCCTGTCGAGAAACCTATCCAGGGATTCACGTGTAGTGCCATCCGATTTTTGTAGAAGTACTCGCTGCCGGCGACCCTTAAGGTAACTGTTGAACCACCTTAAGGGTCGCCGGCAGCTAGCAGTATCGAAGCCGTAATATGACAGTTTAGATAACAAAAGGGAATGATTTATAGAGTCAAAAGCGCGCGAAAAATCCAATAAAACCAAAATACTGCCGCTACCATTATCCTGAGCACACAAAATATTGTCTATAACATCCAACAGAGCTGTGTCTGTACTATGACTTTTACGAAATCCGGATTGGACTGATGGTAAGTAAGTAAGTAAGTAAGTAAGTAAATTATTTATTTGATACTCAAATCTTAATATCTAACAATACAATTTTGAAACATATATATATTATATATGGTAGTATATTATTGTCCACACAGAAACGCATAACTTGATCATATATTACCTTTTCGAGAATCTTGGACAGCACAGGCAACAGGCTGATTGGTCTAAGGTCGGTTACATTCGCTGGATTACAATTTTTAGGTATTGGTCGGACAATGGCAGTCTTCCAAAGTTCTGGAAAAGTGGAGGTTGCTATTGACTTATTTATTACGTTTGTAATAGACCTTAACGAGTGTGGAAGGGTTGCTATGATCATATCCAAACTGATTCCATCTACACCTTGTGCATTTGATGAAAGTGACAAGATAATCCTAGAAACAGTCATTTCATTTACCGGATGTAATGTTAATGTTGCATTACCGTGCCTATTAAACTCATAGTATGTTAGACTTGAAATACTGCAACTATTATCCCCTGGTATATTAAGAAAATGATTATTAATTTCGTCAGGATCATCGAAGTGATCGGGTATGTCTTTTTTCCTATTGAATTGGGGAAGAACTATGTTCTGCAGGGTTTTCCATAGGGTTTTAGGGTTGTTTATATTTCTGTTTACATAATTTTCAAAGTAACATCGCTTTTCGTAATACAAACTGACATTAACCAGATGTTTGAGAGATTTATAGTCTTGTTTATCGATATCAGACTTAGTGCGAAGTAACTTCTTATGCGCTTGATCACGAAGTTGCATCATGTATCGAATGTTACTCGTAAGCCATGGTTTCTGTTTGTCATTAATTACTATTGTCTTCAATGGAGCAAGCTTATCGAATAAGCATATAATAAAGCCAGTGAGTTTTGTAACCATGTCACACACATTCTTGTTTCGAGATACGTCATCCCAATTAAGCGATTCTAATTCTAAATTCAAATTATTAATGTCAATATTTTTCAGAGGCCTATATTTAATTTTGCGGGGTGGTATTTTTGGTTTTTTAATTTTAAATTCTGCCGTGATTATAGCATGGCTACATAAACTAGGGATATGGTCAACAGTAATAGCAACTTTAGCAGGGTCGACATCGGTACACACCAGGTCAATAGAAGTGGCCGAATTTTCGGTAAAATGAGTAGGAATACAAACCAGATTTTTTAAAGTCATGCAAGTCAAGAAATTCTCTAATTTATTGCGATTGCCACTAGGTTCTAGCACATTTATGTTCAGGTCACCTAACATGATTATCTGATCAAAATTGGCAAAGCTTAATATCGACTCACTTATAGCATCGAGGAAGATGTCACAGCCGAGCCACGGTGGTCTATACGCTGTCCCTATCACCAAACGGGTAGCATTTACCGATACTGAAAGCCACATCTGTTCCACTTGTTCGGGCGCAGGGGGATGCGGGACGGTAACGGCGCGTACGCCGCGGCGCACATAAAATCCAACGCCACCTCCGCGCTGTCGCACGGTGCGCGGCCGTGGCACATGACGCAAACGGTACCCCGGAAGTAAAGGCGCCCGACCCTCCTCTCCTTCTCTCAACCAAGTTTCGTTTATACCTATTATATCAGGTGAGATCCTTATAAATGAAGCCTCGAATTCATCGTGTTTGGTTCCTAAAGACCCAGCATTAAGAAAACTAATTTTTAAACCGGCCTTAACCATAGCGAATAGAAGAAATATAAACGAAAATGTAAAGAATATTTACGGTGTAAAAGTAGACTGAATAGTGATATATTGTGTATGGGTTTATAATGAATATATTGAGCAGGAATCGATATATTATGAAGGGGCAGAAACAATTACTCTGAAAAATTATCCGCTGGGACTGAACACTTTCACTAGGTACAGAAGTTTCACTCACGCAAACAACACAGATAAACAAAGAAACATACATAGTAGACCTATTTAGGCTTTGATAAAAGAATTAATATCATCTTCAGTACGTAATACAAATCTTTGTGAGTTTTGATCTTTACGACCATAAACTCGACCTTCTTTCGTCCAGATGAACCTCCATTTTGCGTTTCTTCCCGCGTCACGAGCCTTCGCGAATAGAGCACGGTTTACTTTTGTGAGCCGTTCGTTTATGTAGAATCGTTTTTCTACATGCGGGGGAAGGCCTAGCTCAGCCGTGGTGGCTCCACGGCGCACACGTGCACCTGCAACAGCTGGTCACGGAGCGAACGCCGAGTCAGCCGGATGACGATGGGACGGGGGCGCGGCGCCGGGGCACCCTCCAAAAAACCGTGCCTGGGTCCGACCCTGCCTACGTTCACGATATCGCGCTCGTCGAGCGTCATACCGAGCTTCGTCGCCGCCGCCATCACCAGGTGTCCCACAGATTCACCGTCGAATTCAGGAATGCCCGAGACCTCTACGTCGTTAGAAAGCATCTCCTGATCCCTCTCATTCAGCAGCGATTGGAGACCCGCGATCATTTCTGACGTCTTAGTGGCGTCCGAGGTACTAGCTTTTTCTTCAAGTGCCTTAAAATCTTCCCGCAACTTTGCATTTTCGGCGCGTAGGACTTCTACCTCTTTTTGGAAGCTCTCACGCAATTTCCCCAGGATGAGATTAAAGTCTCTAGTTATTGTGGCCCTAAATTGGTCGAACTTGTCGTCCAGAAGCTTTCCAAACTGCTCATAAGATACAGGAGCCGAGGGATTGCCGGGCATCACATCCGTAGGGACCTTATGCCCATCACTCAGGATAGCTGGTGGGACCCTTGCCGGCTCAGTCATAGCGGACGCGGATGCGGCGGCAGGTCGCTCCTCGAATTGCTTGCGGGTAGGTGTTTCGTCTCCTCTTTTGCGACCGCCCGCGTTATTATAGCGCTTTGTTCTGTTGTCGCAAGAGGGACACTGCCAGGCTTTTTTATTCATCTCCCGATACGTGGCCGAAGTCATATTGAGGCATTGGTGGTGGTAGCCTCTGCTACATAAGTAGCACTTCAGGGACTCGTTGCTTGCGACTGCTTGCATGCATGCCTCACAGTTCATGATGAGTTATAGTTATCCCAAAGCTTCAAGTACTCTTAAAATTCTCTGAGAGACAAACCAAAATTGTGTCGTATCTGTGATCGGTGATCCGTGTCAACTAGCAAGCCCGGTCAGTATTTTGCCAGCCAGAAAAAGCGTCGCGTGAAATTAGACCTTAAGTAGTCGCACCAACCGCGAAAATGGCTTGTTAATGAGATTGTTTATCACACTCACTAGACCGTTACAAAGATTACGAACAGCTGATTCTTTGTTCCACAACTCCTGTTTTGTACTTAATACTTGTAATATACTCCACTCACTATGTTTATTTACACTTTCGGTGACCAAGAAACTTTCATAAATGAACTTGCATAACGTTTTTATATTTATAAAAAGCAAATTATTGAGCAGCTTTATCAAATGAGTATGTCACACTAGGGCGTCAAAGACTAACTCAATTACGCGTTTAAAACCCATACATGTCGATGTAAACAACACACTCGCATTACCTCTCTAGTTGAAATTCACTTTGACGCTAATGTGTCTGCTTTGTTCCCTCCCGAGTGTAAGTTGCCCAACAAAAAAGAAACTAACTTAATTTAAAGTCTAGAAAAGTTTGCGGCAGCGATGGACTGCCCCGGGACCGAGCGGAAAATAAACCTTTTTTTTTCGACCTTAAATCGCAAAAACGGACGAGCAATTTTTTCCTTCTTGTAAATACTGCCTGTGTAAATTTTCTTTTGCAAAGTAACCCCGTCATTCGTTTATATTAAAAGCGGTAACATAAATTTTTCAGGAGTACCAAATATTTAAGTCACAACTGTCTCTCAAATCGCTCGCAGCCCCGGCCGCCTGAGTGACCTTAAAAGATCACAAAGGTTAAGCAACGTAGGGCGCGTTCATTGCATGGATGGGCCACCGTTTATGACTAACGCTAGTGGCATTTTTTCGAGCGGTTCCTGTTCTTTGCAAGGCACGTTAAAAAGTTGGTGCCGGCTGCCGTCGATAGATGGCAGTCGTTAGGCCGAGTCAGAGGCCTTAGGGCGGCTTGAAAACTTCTGACAGTAAGACCAGCCACTAGTTTACAAGCCTCCACCAATCCGGAATAGGCCCCCGTGGTGGAGTGTGGCCTATACCTTCCTCAGGAAAGAGACCCGAGCCCTTCGGTGGGGACATAATCCGTTGATGATGAGACTGTCTCTACTTTTTATGAAAAAAAAGGGTTACAGGAAAATCAGGTGGATTTTACGATAATAACGTTACCACAGGTAATTGGGCCATGTAATGGGTATTTGAGCTGAGCTTGAGCTGTTGACTCGGCGCTTGAAATCGCTAATCCGTGGTGGGCACGCGTGAAGATGAAGCCCATACTATATTTCGGAGAAAATGCATGTGCTCTGCAGTGGGACGTATTATGCTGCTAACTCAGTTAGTAAGAGCCCGTTGGTTTATTATGTTTTTACTTTTTGAAAGAATGCAAACTATAAAGAATATTCTTATCTAATCAATTGAAGAATAAACAACGCCACTATTCCAACAGCAACACCATTCGCTGATGAATTGTGCCCGGATAACGGCGACAGGCTTGCCACTTGTCACGTTTGGGACCTAATAAACTCGGCAAAACGTGAGCGCAGTTCTTAGTGATTGGTGCCTCTGCCTACCCCCTCGGGGATAACCTGCGTGAGTTTTTTTTTTTGAAGGTACAAGTTATATTTAAGATAGAATTATTTGTATATAATTATGTAAATGAACGACCAGTAGTGTTTTTATAGAACTAACCTAACTAACTACTAACGAAGCTAGATCCTAGCTAATTAATCAGCTAGCTGGCTAATTCTTGGTGTAGGTACGTACAATAAAGAATATTCTATCTATCTAGATAAACAAAAAATAATTATTTTTAGTTTATCCAAGTTATTGTAATTACTCGGATTCATCACCATCAGCCCTCGCGACACACCTCGCGGTCTCTCGCCATTCGCATCCACGGCCCACCGCCAACCTGGCCACATCGTCCGACCATCGGGTTGTTAGTTTAATAATAATAATAATAAGGTAATACTTCGATTAATAAGTATGTATGGGTTTCGCCAAACATTTTATTTACATAACATTTACATACAGGCACATACATTGCTTCTGGCCCCACACTAGGATACCCTGTGTCGTGGGAAGCAGAAACATCGATGTCACAAACATGTAAACATCCAAGACCTGGGTTTTTTTTTGTCCCCAGCCGGGATTTGAACCCGGGACCTTTTGCATGGTAGTCAGATGTGCTAACCGCTTCGCCACAGAAGTCGTCGAATACATCAAAACAATCAATACAATCAAAACATCACTAGATGATTTGATTTCTTGATTGATAGAAATGATGGATCTTGATAGAACAATATAGAGTTTATTTGATACTGATAACAGACGATAAACAGATAATGGTAGTTGACTGATCTTGTTTTGATACGTGTGTATGTTAAGTAAGGTCGATAACTACTTAAGGTTTTAGCTTAAGAGCTAAGCTTTCACAAATTCAAAACTAATTAGATTACAGCCACAACGAGCCGCTTATAAATTAATGTAGTGATGTATAATTCAATCTTCGTTAAGCGTAAAGCTCATATCTCACCAAACATTGTGAAATAGTCTAGCAGTTAGAGGAATCCTTGCCCATTTAGTAACGTTATCTCCAACTTAACCCTCTGAGTAAATATTCAAGTCGGCACATCGAGCACGTTGCATCGGCGTCAAGCTATAAACTTTATCAACGCTACCTATAGGGGCACGAGGCGTACAAAAATGGTAGAGGAGGCAAAAACGAGATAAAATAAAATACCTAACTGTTAAAAAAAAAGAAACGCTTTTATCGGTAAAGCATAAAAAGATAGTGTCTATTTTTTTGGGGTTGATGGGTAAACATTTTCTCTTCTTTTGTATTTTTCGCTTTCCAGCGACTTAAATTATTTTTTGTCTAATTTTTCGGATTGTTTAATTAAATATACGTTTTGGTACTTCAAACCCGGAAAAAATGGTTCTAAATTGGTTTAGTCTCCAATGAATGATTTTCCGTTCCTTATAAATTTTACCTTGAAACTACTTATTCATTCTTGAGCGAGCCCTTGCTATGGGAGCAACAAGCGGCAAATCGACCAAAATGAAGGGCTCTCATCAACACCAAAAGTCGCTGAGTGTGAAACACCCGGTCACAATAACATACATATCTACAGATAACTGACAGTCAACGCGATATTGAAATGTTCCGTTTTTCTTTTCTATTGAATAGACTATCACTAGTTAACAGTCAATCCTCCAAAGAGTAGATAAAAACCACAAGTTAAAATTATATCTTTGTTTATAGAAACAGCAGTAAACAACTGAAGATATAATTTTAACCGGTGGTAGCTGGTTGGTAGGTTATTTGGAAATCGCTCGTAGCCTGGGCTGCCTGAGTGATCTTAAACGATCACTAAGGTTAAGCAACATACGGCGCATACAGTCCATGGATTGGTCACCGCCTATGAATAACGCTAGTGGAATTGCTTCGCAAGGCACGCTAAGCAGATGGTGCCGGCTGCCATCGATAGATGGCAGTCGTTAAGCCAAGTCAGAGGCCTTAACCCTTTCAGACCTAACCTTGAAAAGCACAATGGGTTTCTATTATTATTTTCAAGGTCAGGTCTGAAAGGGTTAGGGCAGCTTGAAAACTTCTGACAGTTAGACCAGCCACTAGTCTTACAAGCCTCCACCAATCCGGACTTGGCCCCCGTGGTGGAGTATGGCCTATACCCAGGGAAGTAACCCGTGCCCCTCGGTAGGGACATAATGGGTTGATGATGAGGTTATTTGGACCGGGCATAGGCGATCTGAGCAGGATGCAAAGAGAGATGCCTATATAAAGCCCGTCCACCTGCTGCGATTACATTGACTGTGTGCTCACATGTCTGCAGTGTGGCAGAGCCTTCATAAAAAAGGTTGGCTATGCGTGCCATATGCGTGGGCCCCAACGCCACCAAAGCAAGAGTTGAAGTCGTCGCTGTGACCGAAATCGGTCGGGACCATCATCATCATCACCTTGAAATCACTTTCCCATTCTTCTTTGACGTTTTTCTTAGTTAGAATTATTGTATATCGACCTGTAGTCAAAATAGTTGCCAAATTTTTTTACTGAAACTTTCGTAAGCACTAGACATTATTAACCTTATTCCGGATACACTTACTTGATTTTTCGTCTCAAGAGTCCGACCAGGTTTTGCTCTGATTCGCAGACCTTAATCATGGAGAGTAGAAACGCAGCCTGGTCGGACTCTTCTGACAAAAAATCAAGTAACTAAAGTTGTAAAAATATAATAGGCCCGTTTTGACATTTGAGAATGGCTCTAGAATGTAACTTATAACGAAACTGAAAGAAACAATAAAATCATAATAAATAAGATACAGTGTTTTACTAATGCATACATTATTCTTGGCGCATTAGATAATATGATACAATATATTACGATTATCGTTTTCGCTCTCTCTTAATGGTAGCATGCAATTTCTAATAGTTACGAAACGTCTCAAAACCTTTACGTTCTCAGTCTTTATTGTTTTAAATACTAATACAAATACAAATACAAATACAAAATTTTTTATTTCAACGTAAAGAATTTACATTCTGCTTGTTGAATGTCAATGTACATACAGTTATGTAAAATGTTAGCCGCTGCCTTAGGGCCGTCTGTAGTGGAGAAAAAGGCAGCGAAAAAAAACTCCACTCTGACCATCTTTTCTCAAATCAACTTAAAGCTAATACAAATTAGGTATGAGTGTTCGTATACCAAGAATCTCAAGATCCATGAGTGCAATAAATACTTGCAAAGTCAAACATCATTTAATATTCTTAAAAGGTAATAAAACACCAATGCTGCGGCCAGACACACGGACGGCACCCGTTCACGAGCGTAACGCAGAGGTCAGCCATCACCAGTCTCAACCATATTAGAGGGAGATAGGCGACCCGGCCACCGCGCCACCATTCGCATGGCCTTTGGCAAACTTGTGTGATAAAGTTCTTGTCAGTTATCTATAATAATAGCATAGTTTTGATATGCAATCACAGCGTCTGTACATATGTATGAAATTTATTAAACCCTATATATTATTAGAATACCAATAGTATTAGTAGTGAGTGTCTGGCAGGTAAATTGTAAATACCTCTAATAGCCCTTTTTTGGAGCATAAAAATTGTTTCTATATTTGCCGCCCGCCCCCATAGTAGCAGACCATATGACATAATGCTGTGGAAATAACTGAAATAAACTAGCCTCGCAGTTTCTACATCTGTTAGTTGTCTAATTTTTCTAACTGCAAATGCAGCTGAACTTAACCTACCCGCTAACTTTTCTATGTGTTGATCCCATTGTAGTTTTGAGTCTATTGTAATGCCTAAAAACACCGTTGTCTCAACTAAGTCTAGTCTGTCACCAGCTATTGTTAAACTTGTGTCCACTTTTTTGACATTGGGCAATGAAAACCTTATACATTTTGTTTTTTTGGCATTTAACATAAGATTGTTTACGTTAAACCAGTTCAGAATTTTAGAAAGAGCATTGTTTACATCGTCTAAATTAGATTGACCTCTCTTGATTTTAAAAATTAGAGACGTGTCATCCGCAAACAATACTATTTGTGACAATTTCTCAACTAGGTACGGCAGATCATTAACATACACTAAGAAAAGGAACGGCCCTAAAATTGAACCCTGAGGAACTCCTATTTTAACATCGGATCCGGGTGACTTAACTCCATTAATATCAACTTTCTGCACTCTATTAGCTAAATACGATCTAAGAAGTTCTAAAGATTTATTACTGAGACCGTATCTGATCATCTTACGAAGGAGGGTTTTGTGGTCTACGCAATCAAAAGCTTTGGATAGGTCACAGAAAACCCCGATGGCATCCTGCGCCTCCTCCCACGCATCAAAGATGTGATTCATCAACGCCACACCTGCGTCTGTCGTTGAACGACCCTTAGTGAAACCGAATTGTTTTTTATGGAAGAGTTTATTTAATGTGAAGTGTGTCAGCAATTGGTGTAAAATGATTTTTTCAAATACTTTACTAAATACTGGAAGTATTGCTACGGGTCTAAAATTGTTCGGATCATCACTGTCACCTGACTTAAATAAAGGAACAATTTTACTAAACTTTAATAGATCAGGGAATGATGTGATGTAAAAAATAATGATGTAAAAAAAAAGTTACTGAATTACACCAACTTCATTCGATTTTAATAGTAATGAAATATTGCGTAGGTAGTGATTTTTACGGAAAAGAATGAGCTTGGAGCTCAAATCCAAACAACATTTTGAAATCAAACTTTCGTAAGAGCACTAGACATTAATCATGCTTGAATCAGAGCGAAACCTGGGTGGACTCTTCCGACAAAAAGTCAGTAAGTGTAGCTGGAAGAACATTTTTGAATAAGCCGTTTTCAGAAGCACTAAAAAAAAATATTACGGCTGTCAAAGTAATGCAATTTTGGACCTCAGCCCAATAGCCATGTGTGATACATCATAAAATAGGTCTCAGCAAGCTGAACAAAAGTTACTATGACGCCAACAGCCAAATGTTTGTCGTTTCGGAGTTATATTTTATTGAATTTTTTTTTTCAATACAATATAACTCCGAAAGGACAAACATTTGGCTATTGGCGTCATAGTAACTTTTGTTCAGCTCGCTGAGACCTATTTTATGATGTATCACACATGGCTAATATGGCTATTGGGCTGACGTCCAAAATTGCATTCTTTTGACAGCCGTAATATTTTTGTTTTTAGTGCTTCTGAAAACGGCTCATTGGTGAAACTGATTTCTATAAAATGGCTTGTCTCTGACCGAGCGGCATGCGACTTCGCACGCACTGCGCACTCTTTTCTTTCGCGATCTTGTGTAATTGTGAAAGCACCTACTCAAACAAAGAAAAAGGCTGATTTAGTGGCATGGCTACAAAGACAAGGTGTTGAAGCTGACAGGAAATTATTGAAAGCAGAATTGTTGGAAATGGTTAAGGGAAATAAACCTGCGAAACTAAAATATAAAATCGATGAATTGGCACTTCAGCATGGGCACAAAGTAGTAAGAACGCCGCCGTATCATTGTCAATATAATGCTATTGAGTTGATATGGGCTCAAGTCAAAGGATACGCAGCAGGCCACAATACAAAGCCGCCTTTCTCCACTAAAAAAATAATGACATTACTACAAGAAGCTTGTGCCAAAATTACTCAAGAAGACTGGGCAATTTTTGTAGAAAAAACTCAAAAAATTATAAAGGAGGATTACGACAGAGATGTCAATATTGATAGTATCATTAACAATGAAGTAATTGTATTTACAGGTGACGATAGCTCAACCGACGATATTGGCTCATCATCCGAAGAAGATGATTGAGTGTGTTAATATAAAATGAATGTTATTAAATTAAAGACAAATTTACCTTTACAGTAAATATTTAAAACATTAAAGTTTCAGTTAAATTTTCTAATCAGTACTTTAATCCGATGCACTTTGCTAAACAGAATCGAATCGAACAAATACTAATACAACTTGAATTGATTTCGTGTGTATCGAGTACAACGTCGCATGGTTACATCAGTAGTTACGTCGCAATGACAATGTCAAAACGGGCCTATTAAATTTTTACGATTTTAAGTGTATCCGGAATCAAAATAAAAAATAATTTGGCATTTTTTTAATTTAGATTGCTTTCTACACCTTACCTGACAACCAATCACTAACCTACTAGTACTCTTAAGCTGAAGTGATTGTACTGTAAAATTATTTATTTATTTCAATCTGCAACGGCTACGAGCATGCAGGTCAACGTGCCACATCCACTGACCGGCTTGCAACTCTTCCCGATCAAAGTCCAAGTGGGTAGCGAGACCACATCTAAGTGGCAAGTTGCGAACTCGCGACTTAAGTCGACTAAGTAAACTAAGCGCACGGGGCGATGTCACCGACTTGCCGCCTATAATATACTAACACGAGGAAACTTAGTCCGACTAACTCGCCGACTAGTTTTTCCGCCGGGAAAGTTTTCGCGACCAATAACCCGGGGCTTAGGTCAAATTCTTGCAGTTTTATTAGATACGCACTTTGTAATAACGTCAAGTTATGTGGAAACTTTTGCTGACTTTATTTTTAGCAAAATCTCAAGTAACCCCTTTGATAAGGCGTTGTGTAAGTATATAAGAACTGTTACCAAGAGCTTGCCGATAAACTGCATTAGCAGTTTGGCAAACTAATGCTGTTGTAATTTCGCAATGTGTTTAGTGAATAAATAAATAAATAAGAAAAAATAAAAACTATTGAACATGAACTTATCTACTGCGTAATCGTGAAATTATAAGGACTATTAATATTAAGGGCCGGTTTTTGAATTGAGAGTTTCGCTAAGTACCTACTTAGCTGTAGAGCCGTCTCGTTAAATTTCTCAGAAAAGGGCGTTTCAGAACGTTACCTAAGCATTTAGTGAAATTCTCAATTCAGACACCGGGCCTTAGTTTTTTATTGGGTTCTTAGCCAAAGGAAAATTGTGCACTATGGCCACCCCTCTGCAATTCAGGCGTGAACTAGCAATCGCTCGTAGCCTGGGCTGCCTGAGTGATCTTGAACGTTCACTAAGGTTAAACAGCATACGGCGCGTTCAGTCCATGGATGGGTCACCGTCTATGACTAACGATAGTGGCATTTTTTCCGAGCGATTCCGTTCTTTGCAAGGTACACTAAGCAGTTGGTGCCGGCTACCGTCGATAGATGGCAGTCGTTAAGCCAAGTCGCTTGAAAAACTTCTGACAGTAAGACCAGCCACTAGTCTTACAAGCCTCCACCAATCCGGACTCGGCCCCCGTGGTGGAGTATGGCCTATACCTTCCTCAGGGAAGACACCCGTGTCCCTCGGTGGGGTCATAATCGGTTGATGATGATGTTTAAATACATATATAAGCTCACCCTGTACCCCATAGGTGTAGGCAGAGACCAGGGACTGCCACCTGCCATGATCGTGAACAATTACTTTCGCTTTTGACAATCATTAGTCGTTCCATATGTTTATGTTGTTTGTTAATAAATTTTATTTAATTACTTGGCTATGCCACAGTTTAATTTTTCAATTATTGTAATAATTTGTCCTTACAAGTTATGAGTACATACATACTATCTCACCGGAGATAGATAACTACACATCATATCCTGTAAATAGACTTATTGGCGCAAGTTGTTATTATTATTTATTAGCTACTCCAACAGATTCTTCTAATCATGCATAATTCAGTTTGTTTGTTTGTTACGCTTTATTGCACAAAAGAAATAATACAGAAAAAATAACTTAAATAACAAATGACGATGTACAAAGGCGGACTTATTTCAAAAGAAATTTCTTCCAGCCAGCCTACGAAAGGTTTGAACAGTGAACAGAGAGCTGGTGATGGCAAATAAAGCTCAAAAAAATTATTTCTATCCTAATATATACTATTATTGTACACATATCTACATACATAATAAATAATATATACATCATATCTATATATATATGTATATATAAGGAACAACGTGCAACAGTTCCAAGTCCACTACACTCCTTCTCCAAAGTTCATTTATGTATGTTGTAGAAATCTCACGCTTGTATCCCAGTACGCACAGACCAGAGACTGCCATTTGCCACAATTCTTACAAATCACTTTTTCTTCATCGACATTCATTAGTCGGCGCACGCCGCCGGTTTTTAAAGACTAATGAGTCGTTTTCAGAAGAACAAAAAAAAATCTATTGGCTGTCAAAGGAATGCAATTTTATTGCAGTATTGCAGTAGAGTATTGAAAAAAACCTAACATTTTCAATAAAATATAACCCCGAAAGGACAAACCTTGGCTGTTGGCATCATAATAACTTTTGTTCAGCTCGCTGAGACCTATTTTATGATGAATCACACATGGCTATTGAGCTGAGGTCCAAAATTGCATTCCTTTGACAGCCGTTACATTTTTTTTTTTAGTTCTTCTGAAAACGGCCCATTACTCAATAAATCAATTCACAGACAAAGAGTCAAATGTTATCAAACGAAATGCAGACACGTAAAAAGCTTAGATAGTCATATCGATCAACGCCTGCCAAATATTGGCCTCTAACCAAAATTCTGGAGCTCGGGACCGACCTAGATAAGGGCCACTTCGAGTGAACCTTTATCAACCTCTGATCAATGTTGACAAGAAAAAGTTACCGCCTCAACCCGCCCACGCTTCTCGTATCATTTGCCAGCGAACCAACTTAACTTGACCCATCTGACTATTGTATTATACCTCTAGAATCAAAAAGTTTTCTGTGCCAGGTTATATGCGAATACCTACTCGTATGTGAGTAATCTGCGTTCTATATTTCATGAATAGGGCGAACTTTCAGTTGACACTAATTTATCGAGACGAAAACTTCAGTAAAAAGGCAACCAGTCAGTGGGTTAAAGACAGAGTAAGAAACTTATTAAGATTTTCTCGACAATCTAGATAGATCGAACGAATTATCATTTATTTTGTACTTCTTGACACACACACATTTTGAAAAATTATAAAAGCATTCCCCTGAAATAAAAATAAATAAAAAGCAACACTTAAAATGATAGGTTAAGCAACATACGGCGCGTTCAGTCTATGACTATGACTAACGCTAGTGGCATTATTCCGAGCGGCTCCGTGCTTCGCAAGGCACGTTAAGCAGTTGGTGCCGGCTGCCGTGGATACATTTAATTAAAAAAATATAAATAACGTAATCTACCTGTAACTGTCAAGTTAGATCAGCACTGTACGATTTATTGCAAAACAAAACTGTCATCTTTGAGAAGAAAGTTTCTCCTGCAATGCACCCGGCGCCTCATTTACTCCAGAGCTTGTCTTCAAGAGCATTTTTTGAATGTGAAATACGGTTTAAACTTACTAAACTTGCGCTTCATTTTTAATTAATTTTAATGAGCACAGGACCCTCTTTGAGATGAAACACCTTGGTTGCTTTGTTTATGTGAAGACTAGATTTTATCTCCTTATTTTCTAGAAAGCCTTATTAAAAATTATGAGTCTTTATTTAGAAATATTACACAATACGAGTAAGACATAATAATAAAAGCGGCCAAGAGCGTTTCGGATAATGTGCATTGTAGGGTTCCGTAGAACTAACTACCTGCTTTACGAAACTAATAACTTCATCAAAGTTACAAAGTTTTCCTTTCTTAGGTTGGTCGACAATTGCTAGTTAACTTGTAAAATTTATTAACCCGTGATATTGTATGTTTTATTTAATAAAATTATAAATTAACTAGCTTTCGCCCGCGACTCCGTCCGCGTAAACTTTAGTTCAAAAATTTTCAACCCTGTTCACTCCCTTAAGGGTTAAATTTAGAAAAAATGGCGAAACACGTGTTCAATCAATTGTGTTAAAGAGTATTTATTTTAAGTCTCAAAAAAATTAGACAACTTTCTTTATACCTCCCATACAAATTTTGGCAACCCTTAAGGGGGCGTTAGGGGTTGAATTTAAAAAAATCCGTTCTTATTCCTTGCTTACATAAAATAAAGATCCTCTGTGCAAAATTTCATCTTCCTAGGTCAAACGGCTTGGGCTGGGTTGATGAGTGAGTCAGTCAGTCAGGACTTTGAATTTTATATACAGGGTTACAGGGAAAGTCGTACCAAATATCAAAAAAGGTCAAATATCAAAGGAGGTCATTATTTAGGTCATTTCTGATGGATTTTATTCTATTATATAGAGTCCGAAAATTAACCGTTATGGAGATATTGACTGTTAAAGATTTTTTTAAAACATAAGCATTTTTCCTAAAATAAAAATGTCTTATTATGTAGCTTAACTTATTTGAAACCTAACAAATGAGATAGGCAGCGCCCTCTTGAGGCGGTTGTGTGCTTTAGTTAACTCGCCTGTACAATTCCGGTCGTGCCACCTGCAGTGGTGGGGCGCGTTTGACAAGTTACGTCGAGGCGCGCCCCACCCGGTTTGCTTCAGTGGCTCTCATTCGCCATGCAGGAGTTAAATAGGTCTCAAATAAGTTAAGCTACATAATAAGACATTTTTATTTTAGGAAAAATGCTTATATTATGGTAGCGTATAACTTATTTGAAACCTAACAAGTGAGAGTTGCTTATTATCGCATGGTGGCATTTAAAACGCCAACTGTGAAATTCTGATAGGAAGGTCTACAGAAATTGACAGATAACGCCGGAATCAATCAAATATACTTTTAATTGTGAATTATCATAAAAATTATGTAGCAACTAAATTGTTGGTAAAAATCATGCAAGAAAAACAAAATAACCCAAATTGGGAACAAACCTACTTTAGTAGTCTAAGTAATAGGTTCAAAGTTTAATGCTAATAGCCGTGTATCCCTATTAGGAGATCGCTCTAATGGGCGCCTATAATATGACATTAAAGTATTCGCGTGCAACCAGTTACCCCTTGCTAAGATTTCTTCAATAGGAAAACGTTCTACCCAGTTTAAGGAGGCCACAGCCGATCTTATAGATCCAGGCGAGTCTTGGATACCTGCTTCATTTAGAACCGTCTTTATTCAGCCTCCGATTATTGTTCGACTAGCAGATTTCGGGGTACCACGTGTTGTAATAAATAAACTATCAATACCACCGACTGAAGTTCGACGTTCTAATGAAATTTCTAAAAGCTTATTTATCCAGAAGACTGGATCAATATTTCTATTGTTACCTGAATTAAGTTTCCACCCCGATTGGCGGTAATTAATTGTATAAGTTTTTGAACCATAAAGGGGCCACAAGGTAATAGAATCATCACTTTTGACTAAATTATCTTTAGAAATTGACAAAAGGGTTAGATCATGCACTCTCCTTCCAGAAGCAAGTAGTAAAATAATAGCGCAACGTCTTGAAACCTCGAAGAGGCTATTAACAGGTGGCTCTGGTTTTAGCAACCAGTCTACCACAGTTTGTGGATTCCAAATAGGCGGTTTGGGCTTAGATTTATGAGCCGATTTATTTGCTATACTCCTTAATGTGTGACGGACTAAAACATGGGAACCGATTTTAGTCTCTGACTCTGGGTGGTAAAAAGACGAGACTACCGATTTATGTACTAAAATGGTCCTATAACTTAAGCCTACAGACTTGTATAAGTGAATCAGGTATCTTGACAGCCCATCCCCCCCTGGTTTTTTAATATGAAAAGAAAAGAAAAGAAGAAAAAGAGTTTAGTTTTCTATGGAAGGTTTTTCGTAGTAGATGTAGATGCACAGAATTACAAGTTTATGTTTTACTTAATATCTAGGTTTCAATGTCAGCCCCCAAACTAGGCAAAGCCTGTATCTTGGGGACTCTTATTTTCGTTTTACAAATTTTAAATTACATACACGACGACTGTTTTAAGTGCATCAAAGCGTGCAGTGGATTTACAACGGATATTCATGTACAAAATATTTAATAAGGCATGCACTAAAATTATAATAAAAACTAGTAGCTCCATCTCAGTACTTATGTCTTGTTATTATGTGTTTTTAATAAAAAGCTTTTCGGTATCTTCATAACTCAGGTTTCTCAAGAATTTAGTAACATGTGTTTTGGCCGCGTATTGAGTGAGATTTGCGAAATTACAGGGTATCATGAGTTTATTATAAAGAAAAGGGAAAATAAAAGGGGGGAAGCGCTGGGCAAATGATGTTTTACAAGCAGGGACCGGTATTTTCGGTATTCGTCTTGAGGATATTGAATTTGGAATATAGGTTTTGTGGGCAGCGAGTACCGCTTTGCGTATGTAAAGCTGGCGAACACGTAATAGACCACTCTCTTCATAGAGTTTATTGGTAGAGAAGCGGTAGGGCCTTTTAAACATAACTTTCAATACAGCCCGTTGGGCCCTTTCTATTTTAATGAAATGCGTTTTTGCAGCACCTCCCCACACCGATATACAGTACGTGAGCAGGGATTCACATAATGCTTGGTAAACGTTAATGAGTAGTTTCTTGGGAACCGAATTTCGAAGCATTCTCATAACGTACACTACTTTGCGAATACGACTGCTCAGGGTAGTTATGTGAGGCAAGAAACATAATTTTTCGTCCAGTATAACTCCTAAATATTTCAATTTTTGAACTCTTTGCAAACTGGTGCAATTGCATTTTGCAGAAGTGACTAAGTTAGGGCAGCAGCTCGTGTGAACTTTTAAAGAAAGTTCAGATTTTGGTTTTGTTGCCTTAGTTATGTGAAAGGTTAAGTATTTCGTTTTTTCTGTGTTCAGCGTGAGCAAATTATTGTCTAACCAGCCGGCAACCTCAGCCATTCCAGCGTTGGCCGTGTCAAATACCTTTTCCCACGAGCTGCCACTGAATAATAAAGCCGTATCGTCGGCGTAGCAGATCACTTCGGCGTCTTTTAGAGACATGGCTAAGAGATCATTTATATATATTGTGAACAGCGTTGGACCTAGGATGCTGCGCTGTGGGACGCCAAAATATACATAAGAGGGTTCACTGGTATGCTGATTAACCTTAACGAACTGCCTCCGCTCCATTAAGTAACTACCAAACCAGTCGTGGGCGATTCCTCGTATTCCAATGGCATTTAGTTTACTCATAAGAATCGGAACGGAGACAGTGTCAAAAGCTTTCGCTAAGTCGAGAAATACTCCTATACATCTTTGCCCCTGATCTATTTTACTAGAGACGTGATCCACGAGAAGCTTAGCAGCATCCTCAGTTGAAAGATTTTGGCGAAAACCAAACTGTTTGTTTGATATTAGGTTATTTTCTTGCAGGTATTTTGTAAGCCTATTGCTGACTAATCTCTCCAAGAGCTTTGAAAAAACGCTAAACAATGCAATAGGTCGGTAATTACCTGGTTGATTTTTAGGTCCTGCTTTGTGGATCGGACAAACAGATGAAATTTTCCATGAGCTAGGAAAGATACCACTGGAAAAACTCAGGTTGAATATGTGGGTGAGTGGTTCAGTCAATAGGCATGATACGTGTTTAATTAACTTGTTCGTAATTCCGTCAGGTCCTGGCGCGCAGTCATTCTTTAATAACCCGATGGCCTGTAATACCTCGTTTTCGTTAGTTGGCAGGAGAAAAAATGAGTGAGCAAGATGCGACGTGTTAATAGTATTTGCTAATTCCTGCTCCGATACTCCTAGTCTCTCCATTATTTTTGAAGCCAATTCCTTACCAACGGTTGTAAAATACTTATTTGAATTATTAAGGGCTTCAGTTGGGTTTGATGAGGAGTACAGGAGATCATCAGCAGTTCCCCGAACTGCTTTGGTATGTGTAATATTTTTAATGCACTGCCATAGCTTTTTAGGGTTCTTCATGTTAGTTTCTAACTGACCACTTTCATAAGCAGTTTTAAGGCGGTGCAACAAGTTATTACAGAAATTTTTATATCTGATATAAATAGCTTTTGCCATTGGGTCTTTAGACCTCTTGCGGGACGCGGCGTGTAGTTTGTCCCTTGTTCTCATACAACGTATAAGACCTGGAGTGATCCAGGGCTTAATATTAAATTTGGTTCGACTTACAAGAACATACGAGCTGTGGTTTGTGATCGCTTCATCAAGAAACGTTTCAAACACAGAAACTGCTTTCGACAGATCCATTTGTTTTGTGACTTGTGACCAATCACAATTCCGTAACTCATCAGCAACTGCGGAGTAGTCTACTCTCAGCCGAGTTCTGTCATGTTTTTTTGATCTGTATGTAACGCACAAACTGGCTACGGCTATATCATGATCGGTCAGAGAGCATTCACATACTGCTGATTTAATTTTTGCGGAAGATCTGATAAATATGTGGTCCAAGCAGGTATTAACACATATCAACACTCGATTCACGACACCACTTAAGCCATCGAGACCAGGCCTGTTTATAGGTTTTAAGAGTAGAAGGACGCCAACTTGATACTATAAATTCCCTCTGAGACGGAGACCAATCTTTTAAAAGCTCATCCCACCCCGACATCTCCAAGCCTCCAACACCAGCTGTTCTACTTGAGGAGGCGGCATGCCTGTTTTGGTGTCCATCAGGACTGCTTTCAGGTTCCGCACTGTGAACGGGGGGGCTAAGGCTCGCTTCTTGAGGTCCGCCCTCCAGAATACGTTGTTCCATCTCGGGCAAATCACGATGAATGTCCCTTGAGCGTGATTCAACGATGCCAGAACTCTGCTCATTAGGCAAGGTGGAGGAAACACCTTGAACTTGGACTGAAAGCATCGTGGAATGTTGCTTGGGTATCCCGGACATCTAACGTCACGTACTGGGGGACTACATGAGCGCGAGCTGACGCGAAGAGATCTAGACTGGGAATCCCCCATCTGCTGAAGATTATCTGACAGGCTTGAGGTAGGAGGTGCCATTCTGTCAGAGATTTCCCTCGGGACAGGCTGTCCGCAATGCCGTTCAGGGGTCCTGGTATGTAGCTGGTGACTATGTGAATGTTGCTCACCATTATCATGTGATATTTTTTTCTGGTTAGAGTCATTAGATTTTGAGATCGGGTTCCACCCTGGTTCCGTAGATAAGCTAGGGCGGTTCTGTTGTCGCTTTGAATGAGAATCGACTCGTCTTTCGTATGCTGGTTGAAAGTTATCTCCCGAAGAGCTTGATAAATTGCCATCAATTCCTTCATGTTTGCGTTTAGCTGCTCCTCTTCTTGTGACCAAAGACCTTGAATGTACTGTCCGTTTACATAAGCTCCCCATCCGGCGCCCGAGGCATCGGTCACGATAAAGTGGGAGATTGGATCAAACCAAATTTTGCTCGGAATTTCCAAGTGATTTTTCCACCATCTTAGGTCTTCTAGTGCCAAAGATGAAGCGAGAAGTGGTACTGACAATCTCCTTGCTATGTTCAAGCAATCTTGAAAATGGCGAAAGTTCAGCCTGCCGAAGGGCACCGTGAAACTGGCGAAGTTTAGAGTGCCGACGGTTCTTTGCAAGTCTAGTAAAGTCCATACTTTGTGATTGAGCATGGTCGCTATCCTCTGCTTCATTGCAATTACCTTGGATTCCGGAAGAGATTTTAGATTCAAGGCGGTGTTTCACCGAATTCCAAGAAAATCTAAAACTTGGGATGGAGTCTGCGACGACTTTTCTTTGTTTATTACCCAACCTAGGTCGGAGAGTAGATTGGTCGCTATTGCGAGATATGTCAGAAGAGTCTGAGGACACTGATCTGCCAAAAGAAAGTCGTCCAGATAGACGAGCACTCGTACGTTTCTTTCTCTGAGTTTTCGGGCTATCCAATTCGACAGTGTAGCGAATGTCTTTGACGCACTTGCCAAGCCAAACGGGAGACACGTCATTTGTAGCACCTGGCCGTCTGGTTGGGCTAACCTGAGATAGCGGCGGTGGCTCTCTGATACGGGTACGTGAAAATAGGCTTGATGAAAATCTAGCTTCATCATCCAGTCGCCCGGTTGCAGGAAACGAGGGACAGTCTGAAGGTTGATAAGTCGAAAATTCACTGGGTCCAAATACATGTTTCGTCAGCAATATCCGCTGACGTAGTAATATCAAATCTCAGACGGATCCAGGAGACACTGATAGACACCGTGACCAATATCTACCATGGCCGTCTGGACGTACACTTGCTATCACCAAAGCAGATCCAGGAACAATTCAATATCATCTCAAGACAACTTCAAGGAGACTTAATGGTCCCGGCAAAGGACATCACTGACTTGTACAGCTTGTTACACATCCAAGCTAGAGTAACAAAACGATATCTTATCATGGAAATTCGAATACCACTTCTTAATCATGACTACTTCGAACTCGATGGTGTTATATCAATCCCGCAAAAGAAAGGTGAGAGCGCCATATATACAAAAACTCAAACAAAGTTCGTAGCCGTCAATGTAAGAAAGGACACCCTACTTCCCATGACTGAAAACAACTTACAATCCTGCATTAAACAAACTGACAAAAGATTACTATGCCCACTGAACAGTCCTGTTTACAACATAAAAGCTCACGACTCAATATGTGACACCCGCGTATCTATAAATGATAAGAATACAAAGTTCTGTCAAACCGAAATAAAGGAATGCGCTGATAAATGGGTCAAATTGCACGCTCGGGACTCTTGGTTGTTCTCGTGCTGCGAAGAATGCTTGATTCGCATTTTATGCCCGGCAGGAATAACAACAAAACGCCTGCGCGGCAACGGAGTCATTGCACTAGGTCAGGGTTGTGTATTAAAAGGTGACACCTTCACCATACACGCCCATTACGACTTCGTCAATCAGATGTTTTTACAGCAAAAGGCTGAATCAGCACCGCCGCTCTTTGCATCACCTTTAAATAACATAATAAACACATCTCTCTCGAAAGATACCATAAGCATTGAAAATCACGCCCAATTATATCAGGATATCAAACAGAAGCTAGACTTCTTGAAATCACAATCGTCAGAAGATTTTCCACCTGATGATGTCCCACATCACGTGATTAACTACAGCATATCCTCTATTATGGCCGCCGCGATACTGTTATTCGCTATCTACAGACTCAGACAAAGATGTCAATTCCGATTGTTGACAGGGCGCCCCAGAGAAGAAGCCCCCTTAGAGATGACACACCGCGTTGTACACCACGCCGTGAGTGAGTGTAGTACGTTAAATGAGGTAGTGCCAAATTCTAATGTAGCCTCACAAGTGCAGTGTTGTGAATTCAATAAATCAGTTCCAAATCTCGTTCACAGTACTGTAACTTTTGACTAGGATTACTGATTAGCTAAGCACTAATTGCACCAAAACTTTGTAATCGCACCGCTACTAACATCAATGTTAAAATGACATATTTAAGATAAATTCTGCATTTAGATTGCAACAGTTTTCGTATTTAATCCCTTGTTTTGGGGTGGCAGTATGTGTAAGCCACTCACACATTCTTAAACTTTTCCGCTGACAGCGCTTACACGCGCGACCTATTTACCTCAACTCTGTTAATTTATACATAATAATTTTTAGTGCAATATAGACCGTCTGACACATCGGTGCATTCTTATTTTGACAAATCCCTCTTCTGCATTCAATCTAGCAATCCTTCGGGCTTGACCCTTGCAACCAACCCGAACAGAACGGATAGAACGTTGCCGATGTAACCTGTAGTATCCATGATGATGTAGTAAGTCCTTGAAGTCATGTAGATCTGTGGAGTCCATAATGATGTAGAGAATCCTTGTGGTGATGTAAAACAGCAAATAATCCATGATGATGCAGCTCTGCTTGTCGTAATAATTATAGAAGATTAACACCGTAATTTCTCCAACAAAACCGCAGCTCCATTCAGATAACATTGTGTTAGTAAAATCTCGTTCAAAGACAAGGTATTTTGTCCTGTCCGCTCCTTTCTGGTCCTGTTGATGAGACCTAGTTCCTAGCTAAGATCGAAGACTTAACGCAGAACACCTGTGGGAAACACCGCGCCTTCTGCTCTCGATAGTTAGTGTGGGATCTAAAAATAGAACTGGAAGAATGAAATTGAGACTGATGGGATAAATTAAAATGCAATTAAATAAATAGTTACATAAAGTAGAGTACATAATGATACATAAATGTAATATCACACGCGTCGCGGAAATTCGAAAGATAGTTTGTTCGTTTTAGAAAATTCGCCCCTAGACGGAAAAGTCTTTGTTTCTCGGATCACGGTTTGACGCACTTTTCCCTTCTCTACTTTGCGGATTCTCTGCTCGCTAGCTTATTATTACACTCGCGAAGTTTTCACTGAGGACTTGCCCTAGTCGAACACTTATGACCCGGTAAGTCTAGACTATAGACTCTTGAGAGAATTCCACGCGCGATTGTAAGTTCCCGAAGAACTACCACTCTCTCCGAAGGTTGCGACTTCACTCCCGATGATTTCTTCCTGATTCACCAGCTCTCCTCGGTTCTAAGCTTGGCTCCTCGCACAAAACTATTCATCATCCTTTTTATGGCTTGCTAGAAATGTTGGTCTCACGTGCTTGAAATCAGAGTCCTTACAAAATTCGTCGAACAGCTCGAAGCTAGTTAAGATTAGAGAATATTGTAAACATCACGTGGTGTGTTCCCCGTTGGACCCACTGTACCTATGAATTGTATAGAAAAGAGTGGAAATTCTAAAATATTGTAGATTCGTGACAGGAAAAATAACTCCATACATTTAAAAAATACGATGACACCATTAAAAGTATTTTTATTTGAAAATTTATTTATACGATTAGATACACAAAAATATCTATTGTTCTGTCTAGTCTAAAGTCTTATTCAATCTGTGTAAAACGTATTGATAGTAGTGACTCTCGAAATTATCCATTAAATACATTTTTCCCATACAAAGAACAGTTCCAAACCTGAGGGATGTATGAGGATAAACCCATGAGTTCTCGAAAATAAAGTCCCCGTATGGCGCCGTAATTCTACCTCCTTTGCCATAGCCGACAATTAATTATGTTTAGTAAACATTCATACAGTATTTATTTTAAGTCATACAAAGACTCGCTGTTCTCATTCTTTTCTCAGAACAAAAGTCCAAGTAGCATATCAAAGGCCACATGAAAATGTTAACGTAAGTTTTAATAATCGCGCCATATTGTCATAAGAATAATGTCGATTTTGCCCTAGGAAAACAATACTTTTTCCACAGCAAAATGACATTACCCTGTTTACTTTTGACTGACATTTATGATTTCAATGAACATTGCTCGTAAATGTGTGTGTACGAGTTACGCGGTGGGCATGACTTAAACGATCTTCGAGTGTATCATTGAAGCTTTAAGATAAATTATTCAGTACCTGCAAAAGATTGTGTTCCCCCCGCAATGGGCGGAGGAGTACTTTGACGTCTATCCCTTCCTAGAGTAGAAAACACTTGTATCGATATAAGAAATATGTTGCTGGAAAACTGTAAGGGTGAAAGGGTAGACCCTTTCAGTCTTTACACTGTGCTTATTGCAATTAAACAAAATTAAAAACGATTACGTGGTTTAGCTTTGTTTTTCAGTTTAATATAGTCTCTCATTAGAATGTAAAACATATCTGTTCTTGCCAATAAATGGTTATTCATTCATTCATTCATTCAATATGCGCGCCTTAGTAAATGCGCCTTCTGCAACGCTACAAAGCGCCGAGAGCAAACAATCCTTTTAGCCGGCGGGCGCGGAGCCAGCGCGTGATTACGTTGGCAGACTGCACTCACTGCCGCCGCACCTACGCTACACCATCGCTCGCACCGCTCACAGTACATACGCATACTATATTTACTACACACTTATACGTAGCAAAATTAACATGGCTGCCAATAGCTATAGGATATGCTAGACTAGTTGTGCGGCGCGGTGTTACCCGCGGTTCATCGATTTTCCCATGGGAATAAGATATTTTCCTGCGGTAAAACGTAGCCTATGTGTTAATCCTGGGTGTCAGCTAACTACATACCAAATTTCATTAAAATCGCTCCAGCCGTTTAGACGTGAAGAAGTAACAAACATACAACTCACACACTCACAAACTTTCGCATTTGTAATATTAGTGTGATTATCTAAAAAAACGCACTTGTCAAAAAATTCTAGACACAATCTTGAATTAGTTAGTTACCTGTGGTTAGAACATTAGTAGCCATCCAGGATGGTGCGTGCATGCCGAGGATATGGAGTGCTACTTACTTGCACTTTTTTTAAACAATATTTCTTAACATTTTTTTAATTACAGTGTCCTAGTCAATATCCTACTGAGGAACCAGAAGCATGTATGTGTATGTTTATGAAACGAAATTGATCCGTCAAGATGATAGAAAGTGGCAGTCGCTGGTTTCTACCCGAAACCACATAATAATATTTGCCCTAAGTTATGGATCTCCTGAATTCACTTCTCAAAACCAAGGGCACTGTTTTTACAATATACATTAATATGTGTATGTGTGTTATATTGTGTATGCTTAACTGCATGTAAAACATTTCATTGCATGAGTAAACCTTGCAAACTTTTTGGTTCATCGCTAGCTTAACATATTCAACCCTGAGGTGCTGTGCCAGATAACCTTCACGTGTACCCCTCCAGTTCCGTTCCCTCTGATTCACTGAACCAAATGGAAGGGTAAGTGGTGGGGTCGGTGCACTCTGAGCGTTAGTCAGTGACTTCTCCTTGTGGGATCTTGCTGGCTAGCGGCGAATAATCTGGCATGAGGGGTCGCGGCTAGGGGGGGCGCAGTCGCGCGGGGAGCGCGACTAGTCGGCCCCCAACTAGTCGGATCAGAGTGGCCGCGGGTGGAGGGTCGGGGGACCCACCGCCCACGATCGCGGCGAGTCGGAAGGCACTCCCGATTGTTCCAAGGGTGCCTTCTCGCACCACCCTCTCCACCTTCTCTGCTCTCACAGAGCAGCTCTCTGCTCTCATGCCCCGTTGCATGGGCGACGGGGCGAGGGAGCGAGCTCTTGCCGGGTCACAGTGAATTAAACTCTGGCCTATCCTGTGGGCCGCTAGAGTGGCGCGGGAGGAACACCGCGGGATTTAGTGGGTAGTCCAGCACTAAGCAGGAGGCTCGATAGAGCTGGGAGTCCCACACAAAGCCGTTCTGTTGTCCCCCGATAGCAGGGCGGTGAAGAACTTTCAATAATAAAAAAAATTGAACCCTGACTTTGAAAATAACAACTGTCGATCAGGGCTGAGACCGTTAAAAACTTTACAGTTGATTAAAAATTAAGGCACGACATGGGGACTTTTTTGCGTCACTCAATCAATGCAGTGATGATCGCATGCAGTGATCGCACTGTGCCTGCGAGCGCCCGCGGCCCATCATCGCGCTGCCAAGCCGATTGAAATAAAAACACGACCATAAACTTAATAGGCTTTGTGGAACGAAACGGTTCGATTGAAATCCTTTTTACACAGCCAAATAAAACCGAATATACAATAGTAACGGTTATGCGTCCATTACTACCCCACGATATTTATTAAAGGTCAAAAAGGAACACGGTCGCCAAACGAGCGCGTTTGCGGCAACAGTCGTTTTGACGCGGCCACCTGTCGGAAGGGATGACCAGCGGAGCCAATTTGGGTCACTAATCCACCGTAAGTGGCGTGGCTTGCTAGTGAGTTGTAGATGTTTAAAATGTTGCGGCTGCGGCGGGCCCACGGAGACCTGCGGTCGACCCTATTTGGCGAAGGGCGCGGCGGCTAAGCGGACACGTCTCGCGCGGCCAAAAGGCACTCTATCATTCCGTGTCCAGCGCCCAATGTAGATCCACCGCCAAGCTACGTGATCTTTAAATAAATTGGATTTTAGATACCTAATCACTGTGATACGTAGCAATACAGGGAAATAAGGGACGGTCGTCCGACCCTCCGAGTTTAGGTCGGCGATTGTTGCCAACACAATAAACTTGTGCGTAGTATCTACGTTAGTCTTGTATTTGCTCCCGCCCGATCGAGACACATCAATATTTCATTAATCTGCGGTAACTTTGTGAATCTTGACGGATTCGGAAAATCTCAATCTTCGGCATTTTAACTCCGCAGGCAGATATCGAATGACGGACGCCCCAGGTCAATAACGAAGAGAATTAAATATAAAAATAGACTTTGCGCTTGTTACTCTAGAGTCATCAATCATGCGCTGGCATAGCGCGGCATCATTTATATCTATTAGCCAGCGGAAAATCTACGAAAAATTGAAAACGTAAGTTTATTAACTTGTAAGTAAACAAACAGGGACTCCTTAATTAGATTATGGGTGGGCGCTGCAATTTCTAAGCAAAAGTTAAATTGAATTTCGGGAAAGCTCTAGTTCAATAAAGCTGGAAATAGCCTAAAAGAAATGTGATGTAGAATACGTGGCTGAGACCGTATTATCGGTGACCTTTTTCAACAGTAGCTCAGTCGCGCCATAGAACTCGATCCCAAACATTATTTGGGCCCACACAAGCACACACACGCGTTTAATAGATACGTGACTCAATATCAACCAATAACTACAATATCACGAGGAGATATGAGCGTATCTAACGTGTATGTAGTACATAATATGCGAATGCTAGGCCAATATTATATAAGGACGGTATCACCGCGGGCGGCTGGGCTATACAAAAATGTTAGGGAGTTCGATGGCTACATTATAATTCTGTATTGAGAATCTCACTAAGTAAATACTTAAGTAACTTTCTGTCATGCTCTTTTCTGTGAAATTTGACGAGACATGTACTATAGTTACTTTGGGAAATTCTTAATTCAGAAACTGGCCCTTAGTAGTGTAGCGGCTTATTGTTTTTAGCTGGGCTACCGCCGCATTTTGTATGAAGCTTATATACGTCACATTTCAAGATAGGTACAGGTCCTCACTCAGGCAGAGTATGGACTCAAGTCTAGGGGGTAACATTAAAGCCACCGAGGGGAAAAAACATATATTGTTTAGCCACAGAAGTCGTCGAAGTAGTCAGTTGTTAATATACATTTTGTTTTGTGTAGTCTGTAAACGTCCTACTGCAGGGCACAGACCTTCTCTCAGAAAGAGTATGATTCAATTCAATTCAAACGTTTTTATTTATAGATAGATAGATAAATAGAATATTCTAACATTTTCATAATATAATTTTCATAATATTCATAATAAAAAACAAAATGTTTACTTTATGATCGTTAAAGCTGTTAGTTTCACAATTAACAGATTATATGGAGAAGAAGCGGTTTCGTGCTTTGCAAGGCACGTTAAGCATTTGGTGCCGGCTGCTGTCGATAGATGGCAGTCGTTAAGCCAAGTCAGAGGCCTCAGGGCGGCTTGAAAACTTCTGACAGTAAGACCAGTCACTAGTCTTACAAATCTCCACCAATCCGGACTTGGCCCCCGTGGTGGAGTATGGCCTATACCTTCCCCAGGGAAGAGACCCGTGCCCCTCGGTGGGGACATGATGGGTTGATGATGATGATGATGATGATACAGTCCACTAAGAACAAACATTTTTGTAACCGCGCCGCCAAGCACATACTGGTTTCCTATACAATCTGGACGTTACAGCTCTGAAAATTGGTCAGCACTTCAACCACTTATTAAAACTTTTAGATCCCAAGTTTCAATTCTCTCGGCAATGGCCAAATGGGAAAAACATTTGTTTAAATGAAGTCACTATATATGTTTCTGTTGAAGCAGTAATATGAGTATTGCGAAAGATCTTATTTACAGCTTTCAAAGAAGTCCCGTGCCGCATGCCGTAAAAGAAGTTGGGTTCAAAGACATTTATTTCTCATAAAGAACTTACATTTCACTTAATTAATAAGAAAAACAAAAAACTTAAAATTAGCATTAAATTATACGACATGCATTAAAGTAGCATAAATCTTAATTATAAATTTAAGACATGTAGCTTTAGTTCATTTTTAAAAGCATTTATATTTTCTGTGTCCTTTACTTCAGGTGGTAAGTTATTATACAGTTGGACACCTTCATACATGATATTTCTTTTACCATATTCAGTTCGTGGTGTCCTTAGTTTAAGTTTATTTTTGCATTTGCTTCTTAGGCTATATTGCGGTGATTTGACTCGACTTATTTCTATATTAGTGTGTATGTCTTTTTTGAGTATTTTTTTTATAAGTATGCATGTTTTATATAGATATAGTTGACGGATATTAAGTAGTTTTGTCTTTTCGTATAAAGTTTTTGTTGGGGTGTCATATTTGTAGTTGAATAGGATTTTGATGACTTTATTTTGTGACCTCTGCAATTCCTTTACGCCCGAACCTAATAACCAATCCCCAATCCAAGATTGAAATCAATCCCAGATTGTTCCCTATCCAAGGATCGATCTCCTATCTGCGTCCTATTAACAAAAAAAAGAGACCCAATCTTTTTTCGGGCATGGATTGCACGGCAATCTTTTCCCTCCCGTCCGTTCCTTTCTACGAAAAACTAATATCAATAGTAAGATTTATTTTAATACTTTTAAGCCAAATATATATGTATATAGTTAAATACGATAATGATGAACTACCCTAAACGGAAGATAATAAGGCTGTTTGGCATTTTGTCACGTCCATAATAATTTTTATTCAGATTATTTCGAAAGCGCAAATTGTTTGACTGAACGGAATGGAACGGAACGTTACTGACATTACTTGTGACACTAACACAACAATGATGACATTGACATGTTTACTTAGCAACGCCATTATTGAATTTAATAATTTTTATATTGATGCTGCTCGATAATACGAATTTTCCGCCCATATGTTGTCGACTCAGATCAACTATTTTTTTACGCTCTTTCATTTGGTGTGCATATCGTTCGAGTCTACCGTAGACACGAACGAAATTAATAATATAGATTACCCGTAATCCCAAAATATTTACTGTGATCCTAGAAAGTCGAGGGATTGGTATTTCGGATTGTTTCGTCGATCGATCGAAACGTCAAAATCGACGGATAGGTTATTGGGACGCACAAAATGCGATCCACGTACAGAGGGCAATCCGTAATCTGTGATCGGCCCTCCGAAAGATAGATTGAATTCTAAGATTGATATTACTATCCACGGATATGTAATTGGGACGCATAAACTGAAAAATGGATTGATTTCTCAATCTGAGATAGGCAAAAATGGATCGGGATTGGTTATTAGGTTCGGGCGTTAAAAGTGTTTTACTAGCTGTGCCCCAGACTTCTATAAGATACTCAAGGTGTGATTTTACTAATGCATTATAGATAAGAATGCGTAGTTTATAGGGAACATAGCGAACCATCTTGTGTAGGGCTCCTGTTAAAGGTACTTGATTTAACATGTTGTATATGACCTTTCCAAGTCAGTTTATCATCAAGAATCAGTCCTAAATATTTTTCTTCTTTGGATCTATGAATTACATCGTTGTCTATCGTAAGGTCTTGATAGTCCGGCAGTTTTTTATTTTTTGCGGCAAATATCATGTATGATGTCTTTTGTGTGTTTATAGTTAACAAGTTATATTTGAACCATGAACTAAGTTCGAAGAGATAAGGTGGAATGAAATGCGAGACTTTTTGTATTGCGATTTTCACGTTTCATGAAAGCATTTGTGACTGTATCAGGCTAGCTAATTGCATTTTACGTAGTAAATCGTATCTATTTCCATTTGGATTATCAAATTCAAGAAATCACTAAGTCCAATTTCATAGATTTGCAAAACGACGTAAGTCCAACTCATGATTTTTAGACTTACTAATATCTTGAATTGGGCCATCCATTTGGCCACTGCTTTTCGTGATACCGTTTATTTATAGTTACGCATAAAAAAATTAGGTATTTTTGGAACTTAACCCGTGAGAAGGCGCGCCTAATGTTGTTACACGGATAGGTTTGCGCGAGCAAATTGCTCACACTACTTTAAATGCTTATATTTCTGCAATATTCGTATTTTTAGCTATAAATGGGTCCATAATTAATAAAACAACATTTATTTAATATGAAAACAAGAGTTTCAATTAAAAATATAAAACATAAATGCAGCTTCTTATGCAACTAATTAACAAATTTTGGATCTACTATCTTTGGTAGTCTTCAAAAAATCACGATAAAAAAAAACACGTAAACAAAATTTAAAAATTTCACTCTTCCATGAGATCAGAACAAGTGTGCCTCTTGAAACACATTGAACACATATACGTTATGTGCTCAGTGCAGAGTAATTGTTTGCACGAAGTGCATGCTTTTTTCGACCGTCTATTCTTACGTCTAGGACATATGGCACAGAATCCGCTTGGTCTAGGCTCTGCAGTAGCCGTAGGAATCGGCACAAATTGCTTCATTAGGAACTTGAGATCTGAAGATATGTTCTCCATGCAAATTCGCCGTGAAATATGTGGTTTTACTAGCCCCAATGGCACTTCTTTCAGGAATGTACGTCTTTCAATCAAAATGTTTGTATTACTTTTGTATATTATTTGAGCAAATGGATAACGATGGCATAGCTCCTGGTACGTACATTACGTGAAGTCTTGTGCATAAGCCATTTTGTTGCGCGATCTTTACCAATATAAAATGGAGCCCTACCTCTTGGTTGTTGCAGCGCAGGAGTTAAAATGTCGGCATCAGTTTCATCCGAAGATTGCTCCGTATCAGTGACGTGAGAGCTGTGAATGACAGAACTATCGCTTTCTATATTGTCAGCACGACTTTGTTCTCCGTTCTCAGGATCTGCTAGCAAATCGTCATCGGAATCCTCTTCCAACCACGAAGAAATTCGAAGATTTAGTGCATTATGCGGATCGCCCATTTTTGATGTGTGTTGTAGCTGAAGACATAAAACGTTAGCATTAAAATATGACTTTAGAGTTCTTACCTAATAAAAAACCAATTTAATACAAATTAACAGAATAATACACAAGAAAAACGTAATAAAATTTTTTTGATACGAAAAAAAATACTTACGTGGATGGGCGCGCGATGAGCAAATTGCCGCGCGACGGTGCAGGGCTTCCACAAGTGCTTCACTGCGCAGTCGCAGCGGGTCTGAGCATTGCGTGAGTTGTGCGAGGGGAGAGGGGTTGAATAGTTAGGAAGGTACCTAGGAGCTCGGGACGCTATGAAGTCAGGAACACTAAAAACTTTCTCAACCAATTTTTGTGTGAGCAAATTGCTCATAGCGCGCCTTATGACATCAGGCCCAACATGGGCGATGTCCTTTAAAACTTAAAAATTATTACCCCTAGATGTGTCGAACACTAGACACAGTTATCCTTTGATTAAATTCGTAGATCTTAATTATTAACGCGCCAAACACGAATTGTCAATTTCAAGCGCTGAGGTATATGAATGCTTGAGAAACTCAGGTTTCCTCACGATGTTTTGTCTTCACCCTTAGCCAGTGGTAGTTATTAATAAACCCATTCTACTATGGAACCCTCATCATCATCATCATCATCATTCAGCTACAAGAAGTCCACTGCTGGTCATAGGCCTCCTCCATGGATTTCCAAAAGACCGGTTGGAAGCGGCTTGCATCCAGCGTTTCCCTGCCACTTGGATGAGATCGTCTGTCCATCTTGTGGCTGGTCGTCCTACGCTGCGCTTGCCAATATGTGGTCTCCATTCGAGAACTTTTCGGCCCCATCGGCCATCAGCTGTTCTGCGTAATATGTGCCCCGCTCAACTGCCATTTCAACTTACTACGGAACCCTACACTGCGCGAAACCCGACTCAAACTTGGCCGATTTTTATTTCGTATTCTTCACGAATATCATTCAGCCGGCTTACTTCGGCCGTTCTTTTTGGAGTCTTTGCTAGCGTCCGCTCCTTTCATTTGTTTAGAAGTTTGGACAAAGGACCGGAAAGCAGATGCAACTAAAGCGAGCGAAATGTCGGATAAGAAAATACAAGCGGCGGGGAGATCGAAAGACAAGCGAATAGCAAAACAAATCGCAACCGTGAAATATTCTTGCTAGAATAAACAGAATACTTACGCAGAAAGTAGCCCTGCCCTGTACAGGAACCTTTTGCTTTTGACACTAATTCCTAAATATATGTCTGATTGTATTGATAGACTTATAGATGTGTGGTGGTAATGGAAAGAGTTTATTCACACCGGTATATATATTTATTTACATTAACAGGCATTTACCACTTAACACACTAAATTAACAAAGGTTGAAAATGAGCAAATACGTAAAATATTTGGCAAAACGAGGGAGCGTCAGACGTGAGCTTCGCGTCAGGCGTGATGTCCGACTGGCGATCGCCGGCTGTCGCTAGGCGCGGGCGCCGCGGGGGCAGGTTGCCCTGCAGCGGCGGGAGGAGAGGTGCTAACCCTTCCGCTGGAGATGGGACATGGCGAGCCAGTTCGCTTGGTGCGCGATGGAAGTTAAATAAATATAAATAAATATTAATAATGCAACTTGCGTGTGTATATGTATAGTGTAGATATGTAAATAAATAAAATTAATAATATAGTAGGTTCCCTACATCACTCCCCTCCAGAGACCGTCTCGAGGGTCGATAAGAATCTGGCTGGAAATCGTACTTGGCGTCCGGAACGAGTAGTTTTAGGTGCGGACGCTGTAACGGGTGTGGTAGGAACTGAAGAAAGTATTGGTAGTGAAGTCGGAACTGGGATTCGAAGTGGGTCTACTTGTTCGTCACTATTGTCGGCTAGTAGGTAGGCCGGTTTGAGGCGGTCAATAGAGACTGTGACCCGTTTGCCCTTACGGAGTATTTTAAATACTTTATCTCCCCTCTCAACAACTTGATAGGGACCAGTGTATGCAGGTTGTAGTGCGCCTCGCAACGCGTCTTCCCTAAGGAATACGTGGCTCGAGGAGTTCAGGTCTTTAAAGACAAAAAATTTTTCCTTGCTGTGGCGAGACGCTGGGATTGGCCGAAGGTTAGCGGCAAATTGCCTAAGGCGCGCGGAAAATTCGGTTAAATCGGTTGTTCCGGTTATACTGCGGCCAAAAAACTCTCCAGGTAATCGCAGCTGCTCGCCATAGAGTAGTTCTGCAGAGGAAGCCTGTAAATCTTCTTTGTAGGCGCTTCTAATCCCTAACAAAACTAGAGGCAGTGACTCTACCCAGTTTGAATCCGCGTGACACATAATGGCTGCCTTCAACTGACGATGAAATCGTTCAATTTGGCCATTGCAAGCGGGATGGTAGGCGGTGGTGCGCCGATGCTTGAAATCAGCCATTTTCGACAGGTGTCCAAAGATGGCCGATTCAAATTGCTGGCCACGATCCGTGACTATGTCTATGGGGCAACCGTACCTAGAGATCCATCCTGTGAGCAGTGCGCGGGCCACCGTCTCCGCAGTAATGTCCGGCAGTGGTATGACCTCTGGCCAGCGCGTGAAGCGATCTATGGCAGTAAGGCAGTAGCGAAAACCACGCGAAGAAGTGGGCCGACTAAATCTACGTGCACGAACTGGAAACGGGCGCGAGGTAGGTTGAATGTACCTAGTGGGGAGGAAACGTGTCTATTTACCTTGGCCCTTTGACAGTCTAAGCATGATTGGCTCCACTCGCGACAATCTTTGCGCACGCCTGGCCATACAAAACGCTGCGCCACTAGTTTCGCGCTTGCGTTGGCACCAGGGTGACTAAGGCGGTGTAGGCTGTCGAAAATAGGTTTTTGCAAGGGTTTGGTGACAAAAGGCCTCGGATTTGGGGTACTTACGTCACAGTACAGTTCGGTGTGACAGTCTGGTAAAAGTCGTTTTTCCAGTCGAAGAGCGGATGTTCCGTTTAGGTACTGTGCCAGCTCTTGATCTGCAGATTGGGACTTTGCTAGGACTTTGAAATCGACCGGACCTTGCAGTTCTTCAACGCGGGAAAGTGTGTCGGCTACCACATTGTCTTTTCCAGCGATGTAACGGATGTCAGTCGTAAACCGTGATATGTAGTCTAAGTGTCTATACTGACGTGGCGAGCAGTTACTTTTCCGTTCGTGAAAAGCGTAACATATCGGTTTGTGGTCAGTATAAACCGTAAAGTGTCTGGCTTCTAGCATGTGCCGAAAGTATTTGATCCCTTCGTAGATAGCAAGAAGTTCCCGATCGTACGGCGAATACTTTTGCTGCGAAGGGCTAAACTTACGCGAAAAGAACGCAAGTGGCTGCCAGTGGTCCTCTGCGAGCTGCTGTAAGACTGCACCCATGGCTTGGTCAGAGGCGTCTGTACTACTGCCAATTTTGCGCTACAGTCCGGGTGAGCCAGGAGTGCGGCATTTGAAAGACTTTACTTCGATTCCTCGAAGGCCTGAAGGGCATCTCCTGTCAGCTTAACGGGGTGAGAGCCTTTCAGTGAGCCACCTAAAAGGGCATTCATAGGAGCGTGAATTTGTGCTGCCTTTGGTATGAACCGGCGGTAAAAGTTTACCATACCTAGGTACCTCCTGAGCTGCTTGACCGTTGTGGGTACTGGGAAGTCTACAATTGCCTGCACTTTGGAAGCTAGGGGCTTAGTTCCGTCCTTGGAGATACGGTATCCTAAAAACGTAACTTCAGGTTCGCCAAAAACGCACTTAGAAGTGTTCATTACGATACCGTACTCCTTCATTTTTTGGAAAAGAAGACGCAAATGGACTTCGTGTTCAGCTTCGTCTCTGGAGAAAACCAAGAAGTCATCCAGGTAGCAGTAAACGAAATCCACTCCTCGCGTGACCTCGTCGACGAATCTCTGAAACGTTTGAACTGCGTTCCTCAAGGCTGAAAGTCATGAAGGGAAATTCGTACAAACCGAACGGGGTCGTAATGGCGGTCTTTGGTATGTCGCTTTGGGCTATGGGAATTTGGTTGTACGCCTTGATGAGGTCTATTATCGAGAAAGTAGTGCAACCAGCGATATTGTGAGCAAAATCATGTATGTGGCGGATTGGGTAACTGTCGGGTATGGTACGGGTGTTAAGTAACCTATAGTCGCCACAGGGGCGCCAACCATCATCTTTTTTGGGAGCCAGGTGTAAGGGGCTTGACCAAGGGCTTTCAGAAGGACGAGCAGTACCATTGCTCAGCATAGATTCGAACTCCTTTCTGGCTATTTTTAATTTGTCAGGGGCTAATCTGCGAGGGTTGCATGATATAGGGGGACCTGGTGTTGTGCGGATATGGTGTTTTGTGATTAGGTGTGGCTTACCGGCTGGCCGTGTTATCTCCGGGAAAGACTCCAAAAGTTTGTGATACTTGCTGTCGCCAGTCGGCACCTTGACGGAGGAGATGTTGGAAGCGGAAGTGCCACACGCTTATGTTGACAATTTTGTTGTACAGTCTATTAATCGTAGATTACGACAGTCTACTAACAGATTATAATACGACAAGAAGTCCACACCAATAATAGGTTTCGTCACATCCGCTACCACGAAACGCCAAGTATAGTCTCGACGGAGACCGAGATTGAGATTGAATTGGACGTAGCCGTATGTATTTATGGTACTTCCGTTTGCAGCGCATAGTTGATATGTCGAGTTTGCACGGCGTTCGCGGAGGGCGGATCGTGGATAAACACACAGGTCACTGCCGGTATCTACCAAAAATTGTGCCTTCGAGTTGCGATCCGTAACGAATAAGCGACCCCCGCTGGTAAGGCAATCGTCGGTCGCCATTATCGACTGCCGTTTTCGTTTTCCGTCTTGAAATCACACGGTTTTACCCATTTTCGGGCTTGACTGCCGTGCCGCGCATGGTACCAGCAGAGTGGGTACTTTTTGTAGTTGGACTGCGACCTTGTTGACGCCGATCGGCTTCGTCGTCATTCACCAGTCCTGGTCTGTGCTCTGGAGTTATGCTGGGCCCTGGAGAGAGCCTGAACTTGCCTCGTCAGCTCAGCGATCTGTTTGGCCATGTTGTCCAACACCGACTCGCTTCTAAATGACGATGCGGCTGCGACTTGAGGGGTTGCCGGCACGATATCGTGTATTCTATCGGCCAGCTCAGCGAGAGTGTCCAGTGGGGAGGCATTCTGCGACGCTAGTATAGTCTGCATATTATTAGGTAGGCGCTCGTTCAGATAGTTTTAACAAAATCGTCAGGCATTTCGCTTCCGGCAAGATTCTTAAGATGACGCAGGAATCTTAAGATGACCCAGCTCTTCGTGCATTAGCAGTTGCTTTACTCTATTTTCTTTCGACACTGAGAGTCGTTTTATGAGCTCTGCTTTAAGCTTGCCGTACATATCTGTGGTGGGTGGCGATATAATTATGTCTTCGACCACGGCAGCGTACTTACTATCGAGTGTGGACACGATGTAATAGTATTTTGTATTGTCCTTCGTGACATTTGCCAAGGCGAATTGTCCCTCTAGCTGGGCAAACCACACAGCGGGCTTCTCCGGCCAGAATGCTGGCGGGTGTACCCCGACTCTGCATACCTCTGAAGGGGTTACCGATTTCGAGGTTGATGGTACGCCATCGCGTGCGCGCTGGCGGTGCGGCGCTCTCTCGGGTTGTGGCTCCTGCCCACCGCGTGCCGGCGGCGGCTTGACGGGTGCACCTTGGGATAGTGCAGAATCCGAGGAGTCACTGTCGTTTGCACTCATTTTTACGCGTGAATGTTCGGGTCACCAGTATAGATGTGTGTTGGTAATGGAAAGAGTTTATTCACACCGGTATATATATTTATTTACATTAACAGGCATTTACCACTTAACAGAGGTTGATAATGAGCAAATACGTAAAATATTTGGCAAAACGAGAGAGCGTCAGACGTGAGCTTCGCGTCAGGCGTGATGTCCGACTGGCGATCGCCGGCTGTCGCTAGGCGCGGGCGCCGCAGGGGCAGGTTGCCCTGCAGCGGCGGGAGGAGAGGTGCTAACCCTTCCGCTGGAGATGGGACATGGCGAGCCAGTTCGCTTGGTGCGCGATGGATGTTAAATAAATATAAATAAATACTAATAATGCAACTTGCGTGTGTATATGTATAGTAAAGATATGTAAATAAATAAAATTAATAATATAGTAGGTTCCCTACAGACTTACAATCTTTACTTAAACTTACAACCTACTTTAGAGCTTTATCATACTAGCGGTTTGCGAGCGGCTGCGGGGCGGATCGGGCGCGCTGAGAATTCGTTGCGAACACGCCACGGCTGCACAGCGAGGACGTCGCGGACGCGTGACGAATTCGCAACGTTTTTGTCGCGTGTTTGTAGCAAATTAACGATGTAAAATACACTCGGTAACAACATCTCACATTCGTGTATCGTTACGGACTGAAGTGAGGCGGAGCGAACGGGCTGGCGATTGTATGAGACAGTACGAAATGGTGCCCACGCTGCTATTCGCGACGAATTCGTTGCGCGTCCGCAACGAATACGCTGCGAATGCGGGCGTGTTCGTTACGAGCCCGTAACGTAACGTTGCGCGCCCGCTTTGTTTCGAAAACGCTTGCAAGCCGCTAGTGTGATAAGGCCCTTACAGTCTTTTTTTACATATCCTCTTTTGTATCCCACTGCTGGGCAATCTTCCATCTCTCTGTCTCCAGCCACCTCGCGCTAAGAACGCATTTAGGTCGTTCCGCCATCTTCGCCTGCATGATTTATTTGACAAATATTGACAATGCAGTGGAATATTGGGAAAAGAATGTTACGTTGGCACATGTGGAGAGGATGAAGGAAGAAAGACTGACGAAGCAAATATATCGAGTGAATGCAAGTGGAACGGCCGGTAAGAAACGCCCCAGGCGGACATACTATGACCAAATAGGGGATGTATCAGCAAAGAGCAAGATAGCAAACGACTAATCAATGTCGATGAAGCGAAAGTGATTTGTCAGGATCGTGGCAGGTGGCAGTCCCTGGTATCTGCCTACCCCTCTGGGATACAGGCGTGAGATTATGTATGTATATTACTGTGGTTACTTGATGTGTTGTAACCTAAAGGTTGTCTTTCTGTATGTTCTATCCCATGTTTTGTCTGGGAGGAAAACGGCACGTAGTTAAAAAGCCAATAATGTCCAATTAGTTTTCCCTCTCATTGTGATGAGGACTCGTCTTTTGTTGCAAAGGTTGGGGCTCACTCCGAAAGTAATTACTAGACGAGTTTATGCTATTTATAGCACACTTATGTACCTACTGAGAATAAAGCCACTTACGCCGCAAAAACCGTCCTAACCATTTTTTGGCTATATTTTTAAACAAAGTATTTGTTTATTTTAAGGCACCGCTTATTTCAAAAAGGGATGAATAACTTTTTTTTTCTTGGTTCTGATATAATATTAACTTTATACCGGATACACTTACATAACTTTTTGTCAGAAAAGTTCGCTTAGGTTTTGCGCCGATTTGCAGAGCATAAGCATAGTGAGTGGAGACCGAGCTCGCGTTGTGAGTTGAGATCTACTTACGGGTGTTGTTTTATCGGACGAGTCTGACCAGGTTTCTCTCCTAAAATCGAAAGAACGCACGATTCTCCCAAATAAATTGACGGCCTTTCTTAGCCAAATGAAATGATTGGCGTTTATTGACGAAACGTTCAAAGACTATTGATTCTCTTTGATGTCCAGGGGTTTGCAAAGCTTTCTCCAACACATCAAACGCATAAATTTTGTAAAGGCCTCGACTTCATTGGCAATAATCCTCCACAATACATGAATCCAACATCATACACAATAAAAAAAAAGAAGAGGTCTTGCACCAAATGCATGAAATAACGCACAGCAAAATAACACTTGGTGTCCAGAAATTGAGTACCTGCTATTTGATTTCACGTACTTCTACGATTTTATTTCTTGATCAAGTTTTCTCCATGCGTAAGCGTTGGCATTTTTTTCAAGTGAATAGAACGAGTGAATAAGTGTATCGTTAATTGAAAGATATAGTTCAATGCGTTGTTCATCAATGTCTTTCGATCAATGTTTGTTTTTGGTTGTCACAGATAGATGGCGCCACGAGTAGATTGAAATACAGCGCACGAACACCAGGCAAGCATCGTCCAAGTGATAGCAGCGCTTTTCCGAGTAGGGCCCTGTCTTTTACTGAAACGATTCTACTCTGAGGATCTTCTGAGAAACGAGCTAATTGAATTTGTTGTATTTTAACTCGTTTATGGCTTTTTCTTGTCCTATTAAGTCTTTGTGAAATTGGATAAAATGTAGAGTTGGCTTGAGACGCCGCGCACGGAAAATGCTCATTATCATAAAGAGTTACCTCAAAAAAGACCTTTTTATTCTAATCTTATAAGTCTTTTTTGGCGTTATTAAGGTATACCTAAGCACGCTTTTTCTTTCGTTAGATATAAAGGAAAATTGACGGCGCTCTGATGTATCGACTTTCCTATGGTTCTGTACCTAAAGGCTGGCAACAGTACTCTAGCGCAAAACTTAATATTATTGGCCAAATGGCTTCATATTTTGAGTACTAAACATACAGAAGTGGCCCTCAAACTAGGATATCCCTGTATAATGAGGATCAAATTTATCAGTTACAAATATAACATCAAAATATATATAAATATAAAATTCATAATTAAAAGTAACTCTCATTAATATCTATTCAATAAATTCCACATAAATAATAAGCAATCAATAATAAAAAATATATTATAAAAAAACATGTACGACAATCTCAAACAAATTTAAGATCTTACTGTCTGACAATTTTTTCAAAAAGTGTCTTGTCATGCAAACTATCTATAATTATTACAGATCGTTTGCTTGACAGGCCACTTTTTGAGCTTCATCTTAAAATACTGCAAAAATGTTGAATTAATTATTGCAGCTAGCAAACATTAACATAACCATTTACATACAAACATTGTTTCTGACATCATTCATCATTGGATTAATATTACATGGACACATATGAAGGTCGATAGGATAGAGTTCGCTACTTTTTGCTACAACCTTTACATGTTTTAACTAAAACTTTCGTAAGCACTAAACATCTTAAAATGTTACCTGGATCCACTTACTTGAGTTCTATCAAAAGAGTCCAGCCAGGTTTTGACCAGCTCCGTGAATCAAAGCGGAACCTGGTTGGACTCTTCCGCTAGAAATCAAGTGAAAATCTTTACACTGTTTTTCACAATAAAATTTACACGCACTCATTTTTCGTTTGTTAGTTTTTTGTAATACGTTGTACTGGAAGTTTTCATTAGAGCGGAGATTATTGACTACAAAAATAATTAAATTAAACTCAATTCAAATATCTTTATTCAAAATACAACAAAATGTTTACTTTATGAACGTCAAGGTTGTTAGTTTCACAATTATCTAGACTCGCGACAGCGATTCACAGCGAGTCCAGCCAAGTTCGGTTAATAAATTACGTAAAGAAGAAAATAACAAAGAAACTACCTTTATTCTTTTCAAAACAGCCTTAGTTTAATTAACAAACTTGAAACCTTAAAAATATTATAATTAAATTAAATAAATTGATACATTTTTCCGTTCCTATTCTGTGATACCGCTGGTTAAATCGCAGCAATGGAACTTTGCTGAATGGTTTTCGATTTGAAAAGTTTGGAATTCACCCTATTACATACTTTAAACTACGTTCTGTGAATAAAAATTGTTAGCAAAATAAATCCATTCGCTGTTTCTGGTTCCCGCGACACAGGGTATCCTAGTGTGGGGCCAGAAGCAATGTATGTGCCTGTGTGTAAATGTTTATGTTTATGTTTAACTGCTTTGACTGCCTCGTTAGTCTAGCCGTTAAGGGGCTTACCTAGCAAGTCAGACGTCGTGGGTTCGATCCCCACTGAGGGCTGCCGTACATTTATACAAATGGCCTCAGTCTGGGTGTTTTTCCATGTTTGTAATGTCCTTGATAGGTTATAATAGCACAGGGCATCTTAATTTGGGACCAGCTTAAGTGATTGTGTTGTGTGGAAGGTATTATTTATTTATTTGTAATTAAGTATATCATCATCATCAACCCATTATGTCCCCACCGATGGGCACGGTTCTCTTCCCTGAGGAAGGTACAGGCTATACTCCACCCACAGGGGCCACGTCCGGATTGGTGGAGGGTTGTAAGACTAGTGGCTGGTTATAGTTATTTTAAGTGTAGATATACGTAATCTCAACTGTATAATTTATAATTAAACTTGTCGTAACCAGCATACAACTAAAAGAAGGTTTGAATATTTTATTCCATTGCCTGCCTTCTAGGCAAAGAACATTACATGTTCCTCCATATCGCGTCTACCTTGTATTTTTTATGATAGCAAAGATTTCTATTCATTTAAGACGAAAATTTGCGTTTTGGTCAGACCAAATCGCCTTGAACAACATAGTTGAACTAGTCAGACTCGAAACGACACGGGGTCCAAGCAGACCGGTTGTCCGCCCGACCGGGTGCAGAGCGCCGGCTTCCAATCCAATTTAATATTTTGTTCGCGACCGAAGATAAATCTGCGGCAGTGAGTAAGAGTGTACTCTGTTGTTGCGACTCCGCAACTAGGCTCGTACAGGCGAGCGGAAAAGTCAGTTACCGAAACTAGATAATAAATATTATGTTCTTGCATAGAGTTTACTAGTTAGACTGCTCTACCAGGAGATTAGTGAGATATTTTTAAATAGTTCATCTTTTTAGAGTTCAGGAAAACATAATACTTGAATCATAATACATCATAATATCTCATGTGTAATTCTTGGTGTACATGTAATATAAAATATTCTATCTATCTATCTATCTGTATAATTAAATGCACTAAAATCTCGTGTCATAGTGATTTTATCGAACTCCTCCGAAACTGCTCCACCGATTTTGATGATTTTTATCGACTGACTTTCTATTCATTTAGTCTTATTTAATTTCTCCAATTTAAAAAGTTAAAGAACATTTTCACGTTCATTAAGTCACAGTTTTAGTGTAATTACCTAATTTTTATTTTTTTTGTAGGTATATTTTGTATTTGATATGGAGAGGTCATAGATAATGGACGCGCTGTTTGGGGTTTTGACAAACTTAAAACCTGAAGTCGCTGACAAATACACCAGGATTTAGAACAAACATAGTAATGACATAGTAATGTCAAACGATGGAAAAATGAATGGCTTACTGCGATAATTTTCACTAGTTAGACTCTATCAGGAGATTACTGAGATTTTTTAAGTTGTTCTACTTTCGTCCAACAGTACTAGAGCTTGAGGAAGTTCGACTCGTATCGTATTTAAAACAAAAGTTTTAAAGCTACCTTTATATGAAGCTGCTTCATCACGAATGAGATATTAACGTTCATTACCTCATTTATCACAAAATCCTTTCATAAGACTGCGGGTAATTCCAGGTTAGTGGTGTCCTAGCCTGGTTACCATAACACAGGGAATCTTAGTTCTGGACCAGGACGAGTTATTGCGTTTCTTACGCTTTATTGTACAAAAGAAAAAATAATAATACTTAAAAACTTAAATAAGGTAAGTGTCGATGTACAAAGGCGGACTTATTTCAAAAGAAATTTCATCCAGCCAGTCTCAGAAAGGTTTGTGATGTGGGGAAGGTATATATTATTTATTAACCTCGGCTGGGGACAAAAAAAAACCCCAGGTCTTGATGAATGTTTACATGTTTGTGACGTCACCGTTTCTGGTTCCCACGACACAAAATACCCTAGTGTGGGGCCTGTAAATGTTTGTCGTTGCTTTTCTAGTCACCCAGTTATAACAGTTTTGTCGTCGGCTGTACTTTCGCTCGAATATTGTTAGGAATACATCGCTGCTTACATAACAATCTCGTAAAGTAGAACGCAGGTTGAGATGCAAGACGTACCATGCGATAAGTGCATTCCAGCCAATCACAGTCGGTCCTGTATCGCTCCATCTGCCTCTATTTACTAGCCCGTTACCTCAACTCCGGAAATTCAACCGCGGAACTTGTATTGAAAAGTTAACCGATGTGAAACTTGGGAAATTTTACCCTATTGCCGGAAATAAATCCGGATGTTTTTCAGTGTGTTTAAGTTACTTGTACAGTACTAGGCATGGAACGAGGTTGTTATACCTCGTCTACAAACCTGTTTATTAGGTTACCTTACCTTTTATGTTTAGTCTATTTACTTTCAAATCTGTAGATACCGTTTTCAATTTTAAATTATATTTCACTTTATTTGTCATGGCATGGCCGGGGTTATTTCGATCTCCTGTCCTTGAAGAGGCAGCACACCCAGTGCCTTAGTTTATTACATACTTTTATTCCTTATTTAAAGTGACTTAGTGAACCAGTGCAAGTTAAAATTCAGTATGAACGTTATCATCTAATTGCTCGTAGCCTTGGCTGCCTGGGTGATCTTAAATGATCACTAAGGTTAAGCAACATACGGCGCGTTCAGTCCATGAATGTGTCACCGTCTATGACTAACGCTAGTGGAATTTTTCCTCGCGGGTTTTGTCACGACGTTTTCCTTCAAAGGTTTGTCGTGGGAACCTATCAAAACACTGGTAAATAAGACGAAAAATCGACATGTTGTTCCATGATTAGAAGTTCCGCTAACGCATATAACCTGGAAGGGCAGGCAGAGACCAGGATTTGCCATTTACCATGGCCTTTACAGATCTCTTCGGTTTATAAACATTCATTAATCGGTGCATGCGTGGATGATGATTTTGGGCACTTTTTATTGTATTCTGCAAGTTTTGCAGTAAAACTATAACCTAGACATAAGTTTCCGCATACAATAACTTAGTACCAAACGTGTGTAAGTACATACTGTTAGCTTTTAGAATATACCTCGGCTACTATCGGATGGAATCGATTAAATTGCAATAAGGTGAGGTTTATTTTGTATTGCTATTTATAACTTTACATAACTTTTCAAAATAGTGAAGAAATGTTTTATATGGAGCAGGAAGTAGTATTACACTCGTGTGCTTTCGGCGAAAACCGAAGCCTACTCGTGTCACTTCCACCTTTTCTCATACTATCTGTTTCTGTATTCTGAAGGCTCTGGCGCTCTGGTACGCTAACTTTAACTTATATTTCCTTGTGTCATACTACTAGCATTGCATGTATGTAACAGAATAACTGCCATCACATAAAATAAGAACGGAACTCCTATCTAAAGGAGATGCCTATAGATAGGAGTTTGGTAAACTGTAATACTGTTTAGGTAGGGATAGGTATTAATTATTAATAAGTAATCATTCCATCAAAATTTTTCATTGTTATCGGAATCTTTCATTGTCACTGAACATTGTTCGTCGTAAACTTCAATTAGTTGTGTTCTCAGTGGGATACTCTAATGCCCGGTTCCAATATCCACAAAACGCTTCGTTTTTTATTACGATCGGTTACAATTCCTACGAAATTCCTACGAACCGTCAATAAATTGTATGGAAAACGGACCGTAGCCGGTAGGCGTATATTATAGAAACCGGGCATTAGGGATGTGTTAATTTACTTTATTAATTTGTGTATTTTACTATAAGACTATTTTTAAGTGTAACTCATCCTGTTGTAACCCCAACAAATAAAATAAAATAAAAAATACTCTCTAGAGCATATTCTAAAAGATAACAGACTGTATGACGTATACATACAGTATCTACTTTATATAGTTTCTTTTCATTATTGTACCACACCACAATCTGTAGCGCTCTGTTATACCTATATTAGTAAGGGATGATGCTGACCATTTTGCCTAGTCAGCACTTCTAGTACAAAGCTCGGTGACGAGAGTCAGACGAGAATCAGTCCACATCCGTCGGTTTTTCTATTTCCGTGTTTCTCTGATTTCCTACGAAATATATTACTTTCAGTGTAAAGTATTCTTTTTTTTTCAAAAGGACTCAAACCAAGACCCTATAACAGCTCGAAGGGTATTTCTTGGTACCGACTGAAAATCAGCGTTGAAGGCTTAACCCTCAGCATGTGGCTAAGTCAGCTGCCGTTTATAACAGCAGTCACACGAAGTGACCTTCTGTTTTGCTTCCTTTTAAAAAATTGATGTAGTAATATTTTATTTGTTGGTTTGTGTTTTGTTATTGTGGTGTATGTACTGTTTTTATAAACAAAAAAAAAACTACTTTCTTTTTTCTCTTAAAGTAAATTTGATCTACACTATAGCACCAAGAACGTACTCTTGAGGGTTGACATAATGAAAAAAAATCACTATTTTTTCCAGATTTTGTAATACCGTAATTATTCTTACTTCTACATAATAACATACTGCTGTAATTACATACCTAATTTTATTGAGAGATGAGACAACTCAAAATTATTACTACGGTTTTAAAGTTGCTGTCTTTAATTACTGTCATAACTATAGAAAACAGATGTTCCTCTTTCTCTGCCGGCTGACCGGTAGGAAATTCTTACAGCATTAAGTCCACACTGAGTGATTTTTTTTGCTATAAAACAATCAATAAATAAACATAAACATTTACATACAGGCACATCCATTGCTTCTGGCCCCACACTAGGATACCCTGTGTCGTGGGAACCAGAAACAACGACGTATTAATATTAGGGTGGGTCGATTTGGAAGAAAAAAACTTTTTTTTTGTAATTTCGCTGATGGGAAGGTCTCAAAAGTTGCAGAATGACAAGCACAATGAAATGTAGTAATATTTTTTTTTAAATAATATAACTTATAGCCCTCTAACTGCGTTTGAACTTTTGTAAATCTTGATATTTTCTAACCAAAGTTAAGTGAATGAAAGATTAAAATAAAGAAAGTTAATTTGAAATGCAATACGTTTTATTATCATTCAGACATTGTTTATCAATATTGAGTACAGACGGTAACATTTTAACTGACATATTGTGGTAAAAAAAATATGTAAATAAGAGGAAAATCTCCCATTTTAACATCTGAATTCGGTCTTCCTATCAAAGGACGGCATTAAAGACCTAGATTGTATTTTCATACGGATAAGACCGTCGTACGCTGTTTTCCCTACTACTGTCATAGAAGATTCAGTAACTAGCTTCATACAGAGCTCAACAGCTTAGATTATTGGTTCCTACTTAAAGGCGTAATATGAAAGCCAACGAGGACGAGACATATTGCCCGACTCTCTGTAAGCAAGTTCTTCATTACAAACATTAGATGTAACGTATTTTGAACAGATATTTTTGGTCTGTGCTCAAACATTTCGTGGCTTCTTCATCCTGCTTATGAAGGTTTCCCGACACATGTACAAACATTTTTACAGAGCTATTTTCACAAGTTTACAGTGCTTTGCCGATGGTACCCTAAGAATGCACTTTATTTACTTGTCCGTCCATCTAGATAGGTAAATAAATGTCTCAATGGAAATTCATAAGCGTGAAGTTCAGTAATGAACCATTGTAGAGGTATTTTCAAATGTAACTCGATATGACTTATAGCTCCAGACTTCCATCCCGTACCTATTAGTAATAGTAGGTACGATAATATCCATCGCATTTGAGATCACCCAAATATTGTTTCAGTTAAAAAAATCTATGATTGAATCACAAATTCACTTTACAGTACCAATGCGTAGTGTTGTATGTCCTAAATAAGCCAAAAGTCTCTCATCTCTCTACTCAACGTATGAATTTTCCGCGTTACACTTGGTATGGCGGACATTTTCCGTCTTGCATGTATACTTTCGTGCGCTTTTTAACTTTTGAGAATTATTAGAATTTTTCTATTGATCCTTTGGTCTAATAGGAACGACCATTCAATAATAGGATCCGTCCCAGCCTTTAGAGCAGGTACAGGAATCAAAACTACCGCATTTACAAACCGCGAAATCAAAGTGATTTGTCATAGCAGCTTGTCGAAAATTTTAGACTTTTTACTCATAAGAATTAGTTATTTTTAGTTTAACATAGCGAATAAGCTTTGAGTATTTACCGTAATTCCTCTTCAGCAAGTCCTTAATGTGTTTAGTGCTTTAAGTCGGAATCGAAACAGAAAGTACAGATATTTTCGATCTGACGACAGACAGAAGCGAAAACGCCGGTAACAGATGGCAATTTTCCTCTGTGTTTTTCTAGCAAACCTTGTCGCACATACAAAATATACTTTATTACGTTAATTGCAGTAGGTAATACATTCGTACACGATAGAACGAGTGTTCCAGAGGTAGAAAAAATTACGTTACTTCGAGTTTTTAACACTATTGAACTCATTCTAAAAAAGTACGTAATTGACACACACATAAGGCTAATTTCACTTCTAATTAACTGTAAATTTAATCAGGGTGATGTTTATATAATGCAAGATAGTATCAATTATGCAAACTCTTTCCAAACAAAACAAAAATAATAGTAGCTTTCCCGAGTGAAAGTCACGAGTGCACTGGGAAAATCTAGGAATTTTGATGATATGCAAGTGTACCTATCTGGCTCAACATTGAGTGCACGAAGCGGCAAACTCACATACTACTTATTAGATTATACCATGTTACAAAAAAGTACAATTTGAGCAGTAAAAGTAATATTACGTGCAAGTAAATCAAATGTGTGAGTAAAAATTAGCTTTTTTTCGTTTGGTTTAGGTACCGGTAGAGGGCTAAAAGTTATATGCAATATTTTTTTCGTTATTTTTACATTGATAGTATTCACCCAATGCAACTTTTGAGATCTATCCGTACTTAGTTTTCGACATTTGAAAAAATCGACCCACCCTAATTAATATGCTCTCAAGAACCTAATTCCCTATATAAATTTAAAAAAAAACACATTATTACCTATATTCTGGTTACACTTACTTGATATAGTTAAAAAACAAAGCATCAAAATATTTCACAATATATGTATCGAGGTAAAATCACAATATACTAAGCCAACATAAAGAAACACAAACAGACGCTTTGAGGTAAAAGAGAAAAGTCGCAGCTAAGAAAGAGTGCCAAAAAACTAAATGAATAACGAAAAAACCGACTGCGTTGCGTTTACTACTACGCTTTAACATTGCGCAGAGTACGGGGGAGCTCTAATGGCATCCTGAGTGTGTGGACAAAGTATCAACTTCTGTCACAAAAAAGTTAATACATAATCCAATAATGCTTTTTTTTTTGCTCCGGTAACTATCCCTACCTACTATGTATATATTTCTATTAATCAGGTACTATAACTAAAATGATGGTACATCAAGACACAAACTTATTTTTCAAAAATAAAGTCTTTTATTTTTTCTTCCCTCAATAGATAGTGGCCATAATCTACTATTTGATGAAAATTTTAGCTAAATTTTGACGATCAATCAAGGTGGGATGAGTTACATTTTAAACGTACTGCGTTAAATATTTGATGCCACATATTAATATTGTAGAAGATTACTGCTTTATTGCATGTTAAGATGGTAAAAAATAATCATCATGCTGATTTGTATTTAAAGTGGCTTACTTAAAAGACAACTAGTGGCTAAGATAGTATAATTCAGACGCTCGATACTCGTCGTTGACTTAGTAATTAAGAAGGCAGATTTTTCGAGGCAAATAATGCTATTAAAAAGAAGTCGGTTTAATGAGTACCCTTATTTATTTAGTATTTTAAGCTTTTGCAGTTACAGTAAAATTCTTAGTTGTCGAAATTCAACGATTGGTGTGAGGAGCTACCAAGAACATCATCTAAAGTAATTTACCAACTTACAAACATAAACACCAAATACATTACCCTTCTTTTGGGCTTCGCCGCAGTTGGGTAAAAACATTACAGAGGCTTGAGTTTTTCGCAACTTGTGAGAGATACCTGCCTAACATTCTGTCTATCCATCGGGATGAGCAGGGCCCTCGGGCTGCTACCGGGATATCGGGAAGATCCCGAGAAAAGGTCCGGACATAATTACAGGATTTCGCTGCCCAATATCACAGAAGTTAGATGACAAACATGCCTGAGATTAAATCCTGTTACAATTAAGAATATCTAAACTCCGTTCAGAAATCGGAAATTAAAGCAGTCTACTTACGTCCCACTATAGGACACAAGCTTTCTCTCAAAGAGAGTATGAGATTAATCGCCACGCGGCGTCCCCTACGCGGTTTGACGAGTTCAACTGTCGAGGTATTGAATAGCTCAGACACTCAGGTTTCCTCACGATTATTTTTACATGGTGTGATATTCCTACTATAGCTTCACAAATTTACATGACTTAGAACCTACACTGGGTCTCCCGCTTCCAAGTGTAATTCCCACAGGGCTACAACCGACGTTATACAAATATTAGAAGATATTGAACATAATAATAGCAGTTACCCTAGGCACTGACTGAAAATTAGCGCTGAGGGTTCACACCCTCAGCACAACGCAGAGTCAGTTGCCTTTTGTGGCAACCCCGACATAACACACACTATATTTTTGATTATGTCTTAATTTATTTGTTTATTTTTTGTCTGTTGTGTTACTATATTGTGCTACTTGCCTGTTTATTTTGTTTCCGTGATGTGTCTTGTTGCTACAATAAATATGTTTCTTTCTTTCTTTCAATACTTTATTGCACACGATATATTGAACCAAACATTACATAAGAAATAACACGTACAAAGGCGAGCTTATCTCTAATTTCTTCCAGCAAACCTTGAAAAAGATCCTTGAAAAATCCTTCTTTATGCAGAAAATAAATACACTACTTAAACTAAATACCTGTAACTCTGAATAGAATAGAGGGGTACGGGTCTATTTCCTGAGGTAGGTATAGGCCATACTCCAACACAGGGACCTAGTTCAGTTTGGTGGAGGCCTGTAAGACTAGTGGCTGGTCTTACTGTCAGAAGTTTTCAAGCCGCCCGCTCTAGTCCTCTGACTTGACTTAACGACTGTCATTTCTCTAAATATTTCAAAATGTGTCTGTGTAGATAGATAGTCAAATAAATTTGTGGCGAGTACATGTCAACTCTGCGCGCGCACTATAAACTCCAACATTTCTGCATCGCGCAAGCAAAATATTACACATGACTTACAATAAATACAACATCCAACGGATTACAGTTGGACCGGCCGTCCCCAGGCATACGATCTGCCTGGCGGGAAATTTCCCTTTATAGTGGAAGATCCACGATCACCCGCTCTTCCCTATAGTGGTGACCCCTGACAGAACACTGTCAACCTTCCTTCACTCTCGCAGCACACTCCACATACAACCAGTCTCAAGCAAGCCAGCATGTACATACTTGTACACATTCTTCCTCTTCCCTCTCACTTCATCAGTTCCACTACAGTCAACGCACCGACTGCTGGTTCTGATGGTGATCTCTCCCTAACCCTCGGCATGGCAGCCACACAGCAGCAGGCGCTGCCAGTAGTACAACAGCCTTCACCGGTTCCTACCACATACGCGGTCTCCGTAGGTATTGTCGCCGGTGAAGTGACTGTTAGCCGCCGAACATCCCTCAACCGCTAGTCGACTCACTGACACAGCGTCTCCTGGCACTTGCAAGCTTTAGAGCACAGACTTCGAATCCTATCAGACCTAGCTATGCGTAGCTTGCAGGGGAGTGATGTGGCGAGCACATGTCAACTCTGCGCTCGCACTAACTCCAACATTTCTGCATCGCGCAAGTAAAATATTACACATGACTTACAATAAATACAACGTCCAACAAATAACAGTTGGACCGGCCGTCCCCAGGCATACGATCTGCCTGGCGGGAAATTTCCCTTTATAGTGGAAGAGCATGAACACCCGCTCTTCCCTATAAATTATTTCAAATTTATTTAATTAATAATTTATATAATTTATTTATTGATGTATTCGGAGGAGAACTGTGTCTTGTTTTCAACAATATTTTATAAGCTTGAAAGTTTGTTTATTAAGCTAGAACTGTTTTGAAAAGAATAAATGTGGAGTTTCTTTGTTAGTTTCTTCTCCACATGAACTTTTAATTATTGTAAACATTTTGTTTTTATTGTAAATAAAATTTTTGAATTTGAAACATACACACTTACATACAGGCACATACCTACATTGCTTCTGGCCCCACACTAGGATTCCCTGTGTCGTGGAAACCAGAAACAGCGACATCATAAACCTAGACCTGGGGTCTTTTTTATAATGCTCTTTCAGCTGCTTCTTAAATGCTGCTTCTTAGAACCTTCTGATAATGTTTGTTTGTGTCAGCCACGTCTCGGCGTATTAATATAGCAGGGATATCTTATTGGGAGGCGAGTGGGGATAAACGTGTTGTGGCTGGCGCCGGATTGTATTTCGGTAATAAGGTTTGAGGCGTGCCGGGACCTCCTTCATTATCACAGTATTGGGTTACGCTGGGAGACATTCCTTGGCGACCTTTCCTGGCTTCATTTTTTGGACACCGTGTATGAAGGGTGCAAAAGGGACCGTAATAATAACCTCTCAGGCCTAGAACACTTTTTCTTTTACAGCTTTGTTAGTTATTCACACAGTAATATTTGAAATTTATCACAGTTTTCAAAGAACAAAATATTATGCTCTGAATACAACTGTGGTCTATATCATCTTCAAAATTCGATTCAAAGTGCAGTTGCAAGACCGACCCGCCGGCCGGTCTACGGGGCCTAACGGAATGCGCCGTAGTTTACATCGGACCCGCCGGCGGGTATTTGGGGCTTGAAGGGCTACGTGTTAACCCTGCAACGTCTAACTGTCTGGCCTAGAAAAAGCTTATTAACTTTATTCCGGAACTTTTTGTCGTAAGAAACCGACCAGGCTTCGCTCTGATTCGCAGAGCTTAATCATGGTGAGCAGAGACGGAGCTCGCGTCGTCGGTTGCTCGTTTCGTTTGTCGTCGCGTCCTGATCTGATCGGACTCTTCCGACAAAAAGACAAGTAAGTGTATCCGGAATAAAGTTAATTATGTGTAGTGCGTACGAAAGTTTTAGTTACAAAAAGCTTTATCTCTTGAACCTTAATCTCTTGTCCTGGTCGCAAACTAGGATACGGTAACTCAGAAAAGACATCGCAAACATGTAAATAAATCCGAACTAAGGGTATTTGCAAAGCGACCTTGAGCGGGAATCGAATCCACGACCTCCAACATGGTACAGTCGTGTCACTGCCTATGACACAGTCGGCATCTTTATCACGTGGCTTTGCCAATTAATTTATTGGCTTAAAATACAGTTTTTCAGTTTTTTACCAATAAGCAGCATAGCAATTTAGTACGTAAACTAAAACATTATGCAATCATTACATACTATCAATGCGGTTTTGATCTATTTAGTTAGTTAGAATGAACAGTAATAGATTAAAATGTCATTGGATTAAATATTTATCATCACTTAATAAGAAAATAAAATAAGGTCATTGCTTTCTATAAATGAGATCTTCTCCATAATACGACTAGTCGATGAGACGAAAGTGATTTGTAAGGATAGTGTCAGGTGGAAGTCCCTGGTCTCTGCCTATCCCTCTGGGATACCGGCGTGAGCTTATGTATGTATATCTTCTCCGTTGATGTATCGAAAAGTTCCATGTACTGGTATTTGAGCGCGTTACAACGCGCGATTCATGTTGTAATGCTAAGTTATTTGGCAGTTGTAGTGACCATGCAAAGGAAGCCAATAGGTGGCCCAAAACTTTATAAAGTCGTAAACCTGTATACAGTAACAGTTAGAAGCATTATCAGGTTGGAGCGCAGTCCTCGCCGTAACTTTGTCCGGAGCTCGAGTGCACTAAATATGACGCCCCGTACGTATTACGAGCAGTGTTGCCAGAGACTGAATGGCCAATGTCCCAAATATTATAGAAAACATTCGCTTAAATTTTTTGCTCAAAATTGCGCCCGTAATATATTTTCAAGATTTTTTTTTAAATAGACTAAAAAGGTAAACGTTTTATGTGACATTAAAATGCGAACAAAGTTTTTTATATTGACTTAACCCTACAATGCCGTGATAAATTTAATCTTATCTTTTAATATAATCGGGGTCAATCGTTGGTCAGTTTTTAATAAAAAAAAAATAAAAATTACTATCTTATTTTTTTTAAATAATTTTATTAGTTAAGGCAAAACACGCAAAAAACATGAAAAATCAAGCATACATATTTAAGCTCAAACCTGTATCCCAGAGGGGTAGACACTGGTCTCAGCCTGCCACTTGCCACGATCCTGACAGATTACTTTCGCGTCATTCATTAGTCGTGGCTAGCCCGTACGGCGGTATCGGGTATTTTTTATTTTGGTTTTTAATTCATTCATATTGGGTCGAAGTATGTCCACCTGCGGCGTCCCTTACCGGCCCTTTCACTCACTTCCACGCTCGAAACATTTGTTTCGTCAGTCTTTCTTCCTTCACCTTTCCACGTGTCCAAACCAAAGCAATATTCCTTTCTCAAGTAAGCATATTCGGAATAATGTTAATAACATGAAAAAGATAATTCTGATCAGATTTACGTTTTCATTAAAATTTGCCGCAAAACTACTTCATATGAATAACAATCTTATTGTAGGTTTGGGCGAAAGGGCCCCCTTGAACAGAATAGTTAAGACGTACAATACCCACTTAAATAAATTAGACATATTTTCGTTATCGCTCCCCTCATTCCGTGCACTGGCCATGGAATGCCTTGAAATGGAACAGTAGGTTTTCTGAAATTTTATTAGTTCATCAGTATTTTTTTTACTTCTGTGCTATCCCCAAAATTATTTTGGGATAACATAAACTAAACCATCCTAAACGAAAACAGTCTGAATGCGAGCAATGCACGGTTCAAGTTCAAGTTTAAGTTTAAGTTTAAGTTTAGTTTAGCGTTCAAAAGGCACAAGAACATTCGTAATATTAAGTTTTCTGTTTTGTTTCTCCAATTTAATTTAATCTGTGGTTAACGGTGCTGGTGGTACAATTATGCAACACTTTAAATAATTAAGTAATTATGTTAAATTGTCATTGTACTACTGTTTGTTTTCCTTAATAAATAAAAATAAAAATAAATAAATAAATTACCAAAAATTGCACCAAAGCAATATTCCTTTCTCAAGTAAGCATATTCGGAATAATGTTAATAACATGAAAAACATAATTCTGATCAGATTTACGTTTTCATTAAAATTTGCCGCAAAACTACTTTATATGAATAACAATCTTATTGTAGGTTTATTGCCAAAAATTGCACGCAAAACATGAAAAACTCTATCTCGGCTATTAGGAACCACGCTCAGCAAAAACTAGCGACTAAAATCATATTCGAAATAGCCTAAATAGTGTGTGGCTGTTTAACCTGGCAATATAGGCTACAAGCGTGGAACGACAAATTTCCAACAACATAGGTGGATCATAAAGCACGTCGTCACTGAAAACTGCAAGTTGCCGCCGCGCACAATGTTGCTAAATTCTTCAACGTTGGTTGAGTCAAAATTATATTGGGGGGAAATTTCTTAGATACCTTTTTTACTATAAAAAATATTTATTTAAAATCTAATTATGAGAAAACACCTATAGAATAAAAATTGCCCAAAAAATTTGGGGTGTTGTAGAATTATTATAGAAATTTCAGCGTTAAAACCTATCAAACAAAGGCATATTAAGAGCTAGAGCTAAAACCCGCAACCGTCTAAATTAAAGTATATCATTAAAATACTATAAATAATTAGAATTAATTAGTAGTACTATCTCCTTTAACAGACGGACAAACAGGGCGCTATGGCACTCATTAGGGGAGCGCTAATGGATAGGCTGAATGGACTAATATAGCCTGATGGTGATGATGATGATTATTACCTTTAAAAGAACAATTGAAACCCATTGTTATAGTGAGCATCGGCCCATCGGGGCCCATCAACAATTTTACAAGTTAAGGGACTTATTTATTATCAATCATAAGTACATTCCAAGACCCGGTTTTCAACCAACAATACCAGGTTGGTCTCGGAAGCCCGGCGGCGTACCGTACCGTACCGAGCTGTGCTAAATCACGCGCGAGACGTCGGCAGGCTGCGCGATACGCCGCATTCGCGCTGCGGTTGCGAGCGGCACGTGCTGCGTTTACATCGCGCCCGTGGCTGCAGACTGCAGTGAATCGAGAAGTACTAAGACTAGCCAATGCATTCAAATTTAAAAAATAAAAGTTATTCTAAGTAACACACTGAACGTCACAACTAGGTGTTTTAAAATCTAGATCGCAAAGTAAATTTAGAGATTTTTGTCGATTTTTTTCTTTAAATTTGTCTAAATTTTAAATAGACACCTAGCTTACTTCTCTCAGAGAAAGAGTATGGGCTTAATCGCCACGCGTACCCACCGCGGATTAGCGATTTCAAGCGTTGAGGTATGTGACAAACTCAGTTTTTCTCACGATGTTTTCTTTCACCGCTGTCGATGGTAAACAAGTATTGATCGGTCGCAAGTATTGATTGCACTCATGGGTCTTGAGTTTCTTAGGAATATGGACATTCATACCAAATTTGTATTAGATTTAAGTTGATTTGAGAAAAGATGGAGTGGATCAGAGTGGAGGTTTTTTTTTCGCTGACTTTTTCTCCACTAGATTCGGCCCCAAGGCAGCGAATAAAATTAACATTATAAGTACATTGTAATTCAAGAAACGGAATGTAAATCCTTAACGTTGAAATAAATTTCTGATATCAGGAACAAAGTCATACCTATGTATTTCATAATTTAGAAAACAATAATTTAGTAAACAAAGTCATAGATTCTGATAAGCGAGTCCTGGGACGCGATTTATTTCGAATTCTTCATATGGCCACACTCTGACTAATAATAACAAATAATGCTCTCTCGCACGTTCTAGATTGGTTTACTGCAAATAATCTATTGCTAAATTAAAAAAAGACTAAATGTATGAAGTTTACCTTACCTAACGAAAATTAGTTGAAAATAACATTGTAATTGGAAATGAAAAACTAGAATTTGTTGAAGATACTTTATTTTTGGGCATTACAATCGATGGGGTTCACATATTGTAAAATTAGCACACAGACTTAGCTCCGCAACATATGCTGTGAAAAGAATTTGAAAACTTACTGACGTTGCAACTGCTAGGCTTGTTTATTTTAGTTACTTCCATAGTATTATGTCCTATGGTATACTACTGTATGGCCGAGCAGCAGACATTGAGACTATCTTCATCTTGCAAAAGAGAGCGATCCGATTTATTTACAAGCTAGGTAGTAGGGACTCGCTAAGCGACTTTTTCAAAGAAACTAACACCTTAACAGTTGCAAGCCAATATATTTATAAAAATATTATGTACCTTAGGAAAAATATTACAGACTTCGAAACACTTGGTAGCCATCATAACGTTAATACTAGGAATAAACATAAACTGTTTATTCCACGATTTAGACTTGCAAAAGTTAATACTTCCTTTATGGGGCACTGTATAAGGTTCTACAATAAGATACCCCAAGACATATTAGAGTTACTTCCAACGCGATTTAAGAATTGTGTTAAGCACACACTTTACAAAAAAGCTTATTATAAAATCAAAGATTATTTAGAAGACAAGGACGTATGGCATTAAATAGTCGTTTAATATTAAATTTAATCTGAGAAAAAATGTGTCTAGTGTTCAACACATCCAAGATATGATTTTGTAAGTTTGATTTGTATTAGCTTTAAGGTGATTTGAGAAAAGATGGTCAGAGTGGAGTTTTTTTTCGCTGCCTTTTTCTCCACTACAGACGGCCCCAAGGCTAATATTATACATAACTGTATGTACATTGACATTCAATAAGCAGAATGTAAATTCTTTACATTGAAATAAATTTTTGATTTCTGATTTCTGAATCCTGTGTGGTTATTCGCTAAACTACGCGAAAAGGAGAGGTAATAATAACGCTATTAAACAACTCGGAACCTCAAAACTTCATCGGCAACAGCATTCTATTCATAATAATAGATCGTAAGTATTGGGAAATGGAGTTAGAAGCAACGACTCGAAGGCGGAGTGGAGTGGAGGGCGCAGTTCGGCGAGCTGCACGTCTGCGAGACAACAGCTCTGTTATGAGAAACTTTGTCACCCTATTTATCTTGATCTGCCAGTTCTGAATTAAGTAGAAATTCGTGTTGAGAGTTCGTCTGACAAATATCACAGACTAACAAATCCAGCTATGAGAATAAGAAGTAGTTGCCATTTTACTAACCCTAACACTAATTTAAAATTGCTAACTCTAAATATACGTTCAATAAACAATAATTTTTCGAACTTTCTGACTCTTATATCGAGATTAAACTTAGATTGTGATATCTTGGCCTTAACCGAATGCTGGCTCCCATGTCTGTCTAACACCAATGTGCCAATCCTCGAAAACTATAACTATATCCAAACGACTAAGCACCAAAACCAAAGCGATGGCGTTGTAGTGTATATGAAATCCGAGCTTTCTTATACCTCTGAAGAAATTGACCTTAATGGAACAGCCTCTGGCCTCTTAATAAAATTTGACTCAAACACGGCCATTATCTGTATTTATAGATCGCCTTCCAACAATAATATTGACCCTTTTCTACAGGCCCTTGACCAAATACTACCTTCCCTCTCCAAATACAAATCTCTCGTACTGACCGGAGACCTTAATATTAACATTATACCGTCCTCTCTAGACTCCCGATCTCACAACTATCTAAATCGATTATCGTTCCACGGCCTACTCCCTGCTCATGATCTACCCACTAGAGACTTAACCTGTTTAGACCACGTAATGCTTAGGTCACAGACACCGTCCAAAACTCTCATACTTGAGTCCCACGCCACTGATCACCGACCTATTCTCTTCATTCTGGATGTTAAGCCCAAACGTGACCTGACTATAACAACTAGATCTTTTATCAACTATGATAGACTAGACAAAGACTTCGAACAACTCGACCTTACTCCAATCCTCTTCTCCTCAAACCCTGAGAGCGCAACCATAACCCTAATAAATAATCTCTCGGCAATAATTGAGAAAAATACTAGTACTAAAGCACTTCCTAAAAAACAAATAATTCTAAAACCTTGGATAACGCCGGGTATCCTAAGATGCATGAGAAATCGAGATCGCCTCCATAGACAATCTAAAGCTAAACCTACAAACGATGTTCTTAAACTAACTTACCTCCGTTATAGAAATTATTGTAATAAACTTGTAAAAAAACTAAAAAGGCAGTTCGACATTTCCGAATTCCAAAAAGCTGGTACAAATAGTAAACTCCTCTGGGACACAATAAAAAGAATTTCAAACTGTGCTAAGACAAAACCTGTACCTAATCAGCTTCTTCAACCCTCAGTCACTCCCCAGCAATCGTGTAATGACGTAAATAATTTCTTTGTTAATATTGGAAAAAGCCTGGCTGACAATATATCCAACCGATCCTCCTCCTCGTTTAATCCTCCGCCCCAATCCTCCACCACTACCCCTTTTTCTTTTGTCCTGTTAAATACTGACCCAGACGAAATTATAACTACTATTTATTCCCTGAAACCCCACGCTGCAACTGGTTGGGACGGCATTTCTCCTACATTGCTTAAAAGATTTTCTAAGCGTCTAGCCCCCGTACTTACGCACATATTTAACTTATGTTTCGAAAACGGACACTTCCCTTCTGCATTTAAAAGAGCTATTATTCACCCTATCTTTAAGAGTGGAGACAGGTCCTGTCCCACCAATTATCGTCCAATTGCCGTCTTGACATCTCTATCTAAAGTGTTAGAGCGTTTGATAAATAATAGACTTTGCATTTATCTTGAAAGAAATTGTTTAATTTCCCCGCAACAATTTGGCTTCCGCAAAAAGATCTCCACCACCGACGCCATTTTGAGACTCACAAATTCCATTGCTCAAAATATCAATAGCAATAAAAAAACGCTCGCAGTATTTCTTGACTTAGCAAAAGCTTTTGATACTGTACCGGTATCCACTCTCCTGTCGAAGCTATCTACAATAGGAATCAGAGGTCCCCAACACGCGCTTTTGTCGTCCTACCTTGTAGGTCGATCACAGGCCGTAAAAATTGGATCTCACTTAAGTGATGATCTAACTATTTCATATGGCGTCCCGCAGGGCAGTATTTTAGGGCCGACACTTTTCCTCATATTTATTAATGATATGTGCAACATTTCCCTTCCAAACGGCTCCATCACAACTTACGCAGACGACACGGTCCTGCTCTTCAATGCTGACTCTTGGACTAACCTCCAAAATATAACCCAATCTGGTCTCAACACAATCCTTAACTGGCTTTCCGCAAACTCTCTAACGTTAAATACCTCAAAAACTAAATTCATCCCTTTTTCAGCTACTTCCGCTAATCAACCTAAAAAACCCTTAATTCTCCAAGCTCATTCCTGCTCCGATCTTTCTCTATGTCAATGTCCCCTTATTACCCAAACCGACACAATCAAATATCTAGGTATTACCGTAGATAAATACCTCAATTTCAAACCACATATTGACTTTCTTACCTGTAGACTTCGTAAATTAATGTACGTTTTCAAATCCATCAGAAATGCCGCACCCCCTCATATAATCAAAACCGTCTACTTGGCACTCGTCCAATCAATCCTCATCTACTGCATTCCATGCTGGGGAGGAGCAGCCAAAACTTACTTGAAACCATTAGAGATCGCTCAACGCGGTGTACTTAAAGTTGCCACAAATCGCCCTATATTGTTCCCTACCTCTACGCTATACTCTCTGTGTGACGTTTTAACTGTCAGGCAGCTTTTTGTTTCGAATACCCTAATGCTTCAGCACAACAACACACCACTATTTGAAATCTCAAAACGCCGCAAAGACTTAATTTGTCCAACACCATTTCCGAGACTTTCATTCACAAAACGACACAATCTGTACCTTGGACCTTCGCTATATAATAAATTTAACCACAAACATCCTATCTTCACGCTTACGTCACACGAATGTAAAAAGAAAGTGAACTCAGTTTTAAAATCTCTTTCCTACGAACAAACCGAAAATATTCTAACATCGTCTAACCCGTTCTCCAGCTGATTAGCAAATAGTATCCCTCAATAAATGACTTCACACCACAGCCACATACCCACACAAACTCACACAACACGCGCACACAAACACGCGCACGCACGCACACACACACGCACACACACACACACACACACACACACTCACACACACACACACACACACACACACACACACACGTCAGCATGTTATTTAGTAGCAATCAATTTAGTTTTAATTTAATTTTGTTTATCTTCGTGTTTAGCTTCCCAAATTTATTTACATTAGCTTTTACTTTTATACCTCCATTGTAATATCCAACGCATGACACCACATAAATTCTATGTCTCAGCATGTACCTCGCCAGAGGCACGGGCCTGCTCGCCATAAACACAGGCTACATGTGAGCCTAGCTATGGCAGCAGACACTTACCAATGTACATTTTATGTTATGTTTTTTCTATTGAATAACTTAATGTAGATGTATTACTATGTAACCATAACTTTTTTCAATAAACAATTTATTATTATTATTATTATTATTACTTAGGTGAAGTTTTCGTCGAGTCTTCCGATAACAGACACGTGAAAGTAATTAATTCAAATTTTCTGTCTTAGATAGATAGATCAATAATTTATTTGAACTTAGTACACACACACACATTCGGAAACATAAAACAATTTTCTTAAACCAAATAATACAACAACGGTAACTTAAAACGATGCAGAAAAAAAACACATAATATTATAAAGTAAGAGTTCGGCTTGCATAACCAATTCAGAGCAAAAAACACAACAACGTTAAAACGAATGAACACCATAGTATGGCGTGTGTGTGGTGCAGCAGTACAAAATGGCCGTATCTCAGGGTCATTATCTGCTCGGTAGAACAGATCGCTGATTTTCAGCTACAGCCAGGAGGATGTGAAAGGAACATGTACACGTATACATAAATGTTAAATTATGTCTTAACTGTTTCTAATAGAAAATAATTACATTAGAAGTAAAGTTTGACCATCCTTTCAACAATATAGATAATTATAATTCCTGATTATATTAAGTGTGAATTTTGTCAAAGCCATTGATCTCCTGAGCTCTGAATTATAGCCTAGTATCTGTGGAAATAGGGTCGGCTACTGAAGCCCTTGGTTATTTTTGTAAAATAAGGGTAAACCTATGAGTAATATTTTTTAAGTTTAAAAGTATGTTGATTGAGCTGAAACTGTTTTCATTATAATAAATGTGGAGTTTCTTTTATATCTTTTGCTCCACATAATCTATTCTTTGTGGAACTAACAACTTTGACGTTCATAAAGTAAACATTTTTTTATTGATAAATTAGGTATTGTTAAAGCTGATGATATGCAAGAATATGAATAGAACTGTCATATTTAATGATGACAATGTCGTCGGTCCATCGGGCTGGTGGTCAGCCACCCCACCATCGACCAGTTGTGGGCCACCACTTAGTCGGGTAGCTTAATCCACCGAGCGTCGAAAGCCCTATGCCCAACAGTGGGCTCCATTTGTGGGCTGATTAGATAGATAGATTCGATAATCTAGAAGACGGTAGAGATACATCTGCTGGAGTGAAACCCATGTAAAAGGAAAAAAGTTGGCATACCTGGAAAATTTGTATGAAAATTTAAAATTCGTCTGAAGTGGTCCAAGACTGAACACTCAAGACTGACCTGGGGGAGGCCTTTGCCCAGCAGTGGGACACAATAACAGAGGATTCGTAGGAAAAAAATGACAAAATCCTGTTCCAATCCCAAACCTAGATACCTTGTGATTGTAGCTACTGAAGCTATTTGTAAAAATCAAAGGAAATCGAACATCGAATCAAACCTATAACTTCCGGCTTAGTAGTGAAATGTTTCACTACTAGACCAAGCAGGTTCTCACTTCCAGTTTTTTTATGACAGAATCGCTCCGAACAACCGCAGATTGACCTCGACTACATTAGCAAAGCCTCCAAGACATGACAAAGAGAATGTAACACGTGTCCGGACACCTATCTCGGTGGGCTCCGGCGGTGTTGCGCTGAACATTTCGCAACGTGTCGTGTAGGAAATGGAACGATAAAATATGTGAACGGAGACATTAAAACCCCTCACCGCCGCGTATTTATGGCCGCCCTCAGCTGCGATCCGCAGCGATTTCAAATAAACGCGGGAATATTCCGTAAGCTGCTCGTTTTAGGGTTCCGTCGTCATCGTCGTAGGCCTTCGCGCCTGCTGGACTATTAAAGCGCTGTGTAAAATTTGCCCTGTTTGCCTGAAAAAATCAAATTCTGGAGGGGCAGGCCCTACCTTATATAACATAACATTTACATACAGGCACATACATAGCTTCTGGCCCCACACTAGGATGCATTGAAGATCACGATTAGAAACAAGACTTTCTATTTTCGTCGATCATTGAAGTCGGTTTCATATTTAATTAAAAAGAAACCTTTTATTATAACTTTCAAACTACTGGACTAACTGAAATTATTTTGATAAAACTTGCACTGAAATCTTTTCTAAAATGTAACAAAATACATTCACAAAAACCGCATTAAAATCGGTTCAGCCAAACGCGAGATAATCGTGGACACATATACATACAAACGTACTGGTCAAACTGAGAACTTCTTTATTTAAGTCGGTTAGTAATATAGCTCGATTGGAGTTCGAAAATTATATGTACATTTTTCTTCTATATAAAACGTATAGATAAGATAATATAAGTTTATTATTAATAACATAGGTAATTTACATTTGATTCCTTAATAGTACTATTACAAAATTAGTTATCCTAAAGAGCTAGGCGTTGGTCCTCACACTAAGCAGAGCCTGTATCGTGAGGGCCAGTTAACTTAATTTCTAGTAAATCCCAATTCCAAACGTTGACACTTGAACATTAATAATAACCTCAAATAATAATTATAAAAAAAAAGCCAATTAAAAGTCATAAAAAAAGAAAAATGTTAAAAAACAGATATAGTATATTATTTAAGTATTACATAATAGGTATTTACAGGAGATAAGTATGTGCGGGTGTATAATTTGGATGTGAAAGAGTACCTAATGGAGTTGTGTGTAGACTGAGCTAGTGTGTGTGTGTGTGTGTGTGTGTGTGTGTGTGTGTGTGTGTGCGTGTGTGTGTGTGTGTGTGTGTGTGTGTGTGTGTGTGTGTGTGTGTGTGTGAGTTGGGTGACGCGTATATCGTAACTTCCCTTTTTATGTACGATTTACTGTAGATGACATGCACAGCGAAACGAATCTTCATTTTAAGATTTGCAAAAGCTTCTCCGTCGAGTCATAGGAGAGGCTCTGCAGATATTTAGAAAGTTCCTTTTTACAAGCAAAGTGGTTCAATGTACTAATATACAGCAGTTTGTTGATTTTATTGTGCAGGTAACTTCCCAGAAAATACATAAATCCTTGAGCAAAAGAATAACAATAATAACTTAAGGAATGGACATAAATGTCAAATAAAATACCTCATAAAGCCTTGACAAATCCTGATTTACAGAATCCCACGGAAACGATATAGAACGGAACCATTTTGGCTCGAATTCGACTTGTCCTTGACCGGTTTTAATGCATAGCCGGCCGCAGATTGTCTACGGTTCGGTTGAGTTACTTTATTTTCTGCTTTTCTGAACTCATCGTTCGATTCCGATGCTGTATCTGACAAGGTAAAATATAAGCAAGAATGTTGAAACTGTTGCAACGGTCGAAAAGAGCTCTTTGTAGTTTACTGACGTCTCTGACATCGCGAAAAGTATTTGTGGCGAAAAATGTGTCCGTTAGAATTTCTGTATTTCATTTTAAATTGTGATTTGCGATTCAAATAAACGATATGCATTCTTGACGTTTACTCCACACAACAATCACTTGACTTCGTCCCAAGCTATGTAATCCCTGTGCTATGGTAATCAGGCAAAGAAATACACTCAGACTTAAGTCATCATCAACCCATTATGTCCCCACCGAGGGGCATGGGTCTCTTCCCTGAGGAAGGCAAAGGCCATACTCCACCATGGGGGCCAGGTCCGGATTGGTGAAGGCTTGTAAGACTAGTGTCTGGTCTTACTGTCACAAGCTTTCAAGTCGCCCTAAGGCCTCTGACTTGGCTTAACGACTGCCATCTATCGACGGTAGCCGGCACTAACTGCTTAACGTGCCTTGCGAAGCACGGAACCGCTCGGATAAATGCCACTAGCGTTAGTCATAGACGGTGACCCATCCATGGAATGAACATCCATGTTGCTTAACCTTAGTAGTCGTTTAAGATCACCCAGGCACTCCAGGCTACGAGCTAGACTTAGGTAAGTCATTTGGACAAAAAAAGGCAGTCTCCAATGGGAATCGAATGCACCTCTGTTTTAGTAGCTAAGCGCCTTAAAGGCTCCAGAAGACCAATAAGGCTCAATAAACATTTTATGACTTAGAATTCGGTTTGTTCATCCAGTAATAAGATAAGCTTATAACTTAGGGTTTGAAAGAGGTTTTGTCGTCATTATTGATTATCAACATTATTAAAAAATAAATTTAAAAAAAAACAAAAAAATCCAATGTCTTGGATGTTTAAATGTTTGTGATGTTGCTGTTTCTGGTCCCCATTTACGTACAGGTACATACATTGCTTCTGTGAGACCAGAAGCAATGTATGTGCCTGTATCTAAATGTTGTTTATAATTTAAGAGACAAACATAAACCAATTAGGAGAGAAGTTAACTAAATGACCAGTAGTGATCGCACTGTCCACGTGCGCTTACCGTCAGCGATTATATTAGTTAATTACGGGGTCATTTGCCATAACGTAGTGCCCCGTCAGCGGGATCGCGCGATCGCGGCTGCGGTCGCGCACAATGATGCTGATTGATCGCGCGATTTAAACGCATTTTAACATTCTGCGACATAAGTGGATGCGTTTGGGTCAACTTTATTCTTGAGCATGAAAACTATGATATAAAATCAATGACTACCCCGATAAAATTAATCACTAATGACCACCGAGGGGCACGGGTCTCTTCCCTGAAAAAGCTATAGGCCATACTCTACCACGAAGGCCAAGTCCGGATTGGTCGAGGCTTGTAAGACTAGTAGCTGGTCTTACTATCAGAAGTTTTCAAGCCACTCTAAGGCCTCTGATTTCGCTAAACGACTGTCTATCGACTACTACTATCGATTACTAGCAGTTTAAGTTATTATTAATTTTATTCCGGATACATTTAATTGACTTTTTGTTGAAAGAGTCCGACCAGGTTTCGCTCTGATCCGCGGAGCTTAATCGTGGTGAGCAGAGACGGAGCTCGCGTCGTCGGTTGCTCGTCTCTGACCCAGAGCGAAACCTGGTCGGACTCTTCTAACACAAATTCAAGTAAGTGTACATATCTGGAATAACATTAATAATGTCTAGTGCTTACCAAAGTTGTGGGATAATCTTACTACGCTACATTTTTGAAGTAAAAAATTGCTAGTTTTTAAAACTCAAGAAATTGAATTGAATTTTATTATTTTCTTTTGCTAATGTGTTTCAAATGTTTTGTGCAAGTTTATTTAATACTAACACCTTATTTGATTCATTAGAAATTGAAAGAAATTGTGAAGTCTATAAGCAACGGAATAGACATTATGTAGGATACAGTGACGTGCTCCATAGATGCACACAATAAGTCACAGGTATTTTTCAATAAGCAGCTTTATTAGTGAAATCTAGTCCGTGTAATATTTAAGCGGATCTATATAATAGAATCCAACTATATCTATATATCAATACTGAAACGGGTCTGCATCCGTAGAGCAAACACTGCTAGCGTGGTACCTACAGTATACAACAAATTACCTAGAGCTCTAAGAGAACTCAATACATATTTGTTAAAAAAAAATAATTGAAGAATATTTTATTACACTGAAAATCTGTCTGAAACATTGTAGTACTCCTAATATTTACATACTTACTTGACACACCTGGCACTAAGTTTGATTAGCTTTGAGTACAACGATTTACGATTATTATATGTTTATAAATGCGACTTTGTTCTATTTTTTTCTTTTATATAACTACTGTTTTTATTGTGATTATTTACCATATACTAAAATTAGCGGTGCTCTCTCCTATAATGTTTTTGTCTACAATGACAAAACATGCAAAACTAACATTGTATTATTGTGCCATCTATTTATGCTCTTGTTTCACAAATCTATTTATCTTATAATCTATCTTATTTCGTGAATGTAATTTACAAGTGTCATTCTCGGAACAAACTACCCTGTTTCTTTGCGCCACGTATGCTTTTTTGATTCCCACAAAATATGAGGGGCCAAACGAGAAAAGCATCGTTCTCGGCGAAAAAAGCGGCTTCTTCGTTGATAAATGTGTTGTAATATAAAATTAATATAAAACCATAAACAGCACATTAGCGGCACGTGCCGCGTTGGGAGGAGCCGCATGAAATGCGCTGCAGGAAGCATCCTGGTAAATAAAATACTTGGCTTGCTAAAAGTTATCTGGGAACAGAGATTTCAGTTCTGTGCAGTCGACGACATATCAACTTTTACATTTTACTTGCAAATTCGCTTGTAACTTAAGTGAATAGTACCTGTATTGTATACTCCAATAATAAGGTCACCGTTGGTTGGTTTAGTTTTCTTTTGGTACTGAGCCTATAGAGCCAATTTGAAGAAGAAGAAGAAGAAAATTCATTTATTTGACGACACAATACTCAAAACAAAAAAAAGAAAATTTATCACTCACTATCAATACAAGATGCCTACATTTTTTAACAAATTAACACAGAAAGGTTATAAAAAGTGGGTAAAAAATAAATAAACGATAAAACATGAAAACAATAATAAAATACATTATAGTTTTTAAGTATTGAGCCCCAAAAACGGGCCCGACTCAGCATAATGTTGCAACAGAGTGGTCCGTTGCAACGCTGATTTTCAGTCGGGTCCAAACTGCGGTTAGCATTGTACGTGTGAAAAGTAAGGTTAATTATTTGCTGCCCTAACAAGAGAGGGACCTGGTCGGACTCTTCCGACAAAAAATCACGTAAGTGTATCCGGAATAAAGTTAATAATGCTTACGAAATTTTTAGTTAAAAACTGTATGTACCGAAATCAAGATTTTTCTCTCAATGCTCTTTCGAAATTTTTTAGCAACATATGCCCGTGTGTCCCGCGTAATCCAGATAAATACCTCTGTAAGTGCCATTATGTCATTACGTCTTTGTCTCATTAGCGGACATTTCACGAATGCCTCGTTGGCCTAGCGGTTATACCAAAATAGAGCTCCTGGATTTGATTTCCGCTGAAGGCCATTTGAACAAAGCACGGCGCTTTGTTCAAATGGCCTTTAGTGCCTTCGACTGCCTCGTTGGTCAAGCCGTTAAGGCACTTAGCTACCAAAAAAGAGGTTGTGAGTTCGATTCCAGCTGGGTTCTTTTATTCAATTGATCGATTTTTTTTAACTTTATTTTGGTTTTACATGTGTGCAGTGCACACGTATAAAATGAAAGTTGCTCAAACCTAACTTTAATACAAATATCGCAACCAGATTACCTAATGAAGAGAGTAATGGCATCAATGTCTGTCTAAATTTAGCTGAAGCCAAGGTAGACAGACGTAGACGTTAGCAGATTACTTAGCAAGCACTAACTTGAATTGGTTGACAACACGATTACCATACTCCTAAAGTGCATCTCACACGACGCTGTGTACAGTAATGTCTTTGCTATGGCATTACGCGGCCAAACGCGGCAGTACGCTGAGTCAGCTGCCTATTGCAGCAGCGAGACATACCGTGACCATTGTCTGTAAATGTTTTGTTTAGTAGGTACTCTGTTTGGTAGTGTCTCAATGTATTCAATAGTTAGTGTGTCTGTCTAATTTTTTTTTTATGATAATCGATTGGCTTGTGCCAGTTTTAGTGTAGTCAGGTAGGTACTTTTTTTATACAATGCTAACTTACACCGCGCAGCAGTACAGTAGATCTCCCGTCTAGTTTGCCATTTAGACGCCATTGTTCATACCATACCTGTCTCGATCCCGAATGCAATACATAAAGCCTGCACCTCTGCGGTTCATGCTAATACGTTGCTTGATGTCAGAGGCTTAGCAGACAAATCTTAAGCCTGTATTACACCGGGGCAACACTGTGCGGCATTGCGGTATGCCACAAGGCCGCATGCTACAACGTCGCACATTGTGGCCAGAACCTCTTGGCATGGCAACACCTTGCGTCATGTGGCAAACTGTCGCAGCTTCTTCTTCTTCTTTTGCCGCACCTTTGTAGCATGCGGCCTTGTGGCAAGGCGCAATGCCGCGCAGTGTTGCCCCGGTGTAATTCAGGCTTTAGAGCTTCAGTTCCAATAAGGGTGATGGAGTAAGCAACGCAAGACGAAGACTGCTGAATTCACTGCAGTAATAACATTCGCGGGTAAGGCTCACGTGAGTTTAGCTTCAGGCGATTAGCTAAACAGACGGATCTTAAGCTCCGCACTCGCGAGGTCTTGTTAGTTAAGTTTAATTCACTAATAGGATATATAACAGGTTTCTGAAAACCATCTCATCTTCTTTGTCCTGTTCATTGAATGCTCAGAAAGTGGTAATGTTAAATTCATCCATCAAACCATTATGTCCCCATCGAGGGGCACGGGTCTCTTCACTGAGGAAGGTATAGGCCACGCTCCACCACGGGGGCCTAGTCCGGATTGATGAAGGCTTGTAAGACTAGTGGCTGGTCTGGACAAAAATAAAAAAAAAAAATAATAAAAATACTGTCAGAAGATTTCAAGCCGCCCTAAGGCCTCTGACTTGGCTTAACGACTGCCATCTATCGACGGCAGCCGGCACCAACTGCTAAACGAGCCTTGCGAAGCACGGAACGGCTAGGAAAAATGCCACTGGCGTTAGTCATAGACGGCGGTCACCCATTCCTGCACTGAACGCGCCCTATGTTGCTTAACATTCGTGATCATTTAAAATCATTCGGGCTACGAGCGATTTAGGAAAGGCCTTGATTGTATACTCTTACTTATAGGTAAACACAACATGCTTTAGTAATAAAGAAACTATAAAGCTAGTTGTCCTAAGTAATAAAAATACCATATTAATTTATATAACTTAAGCTGAATGAGTAGGAAGTAAGGTGTATTCTATGGATTTATTAATTTGGGTAAAGCTCTAGCTATTGCTAGAGTTTTACTAATAGAAGACTTGACGGTGTTAAGCGTAGTGTTAAGGCTAGAAAAAATGTCAATGTCAGATTTAGAATATGAAGAGTAGCACTGTAATGACAGCAAAATATCGGTATAAGAGATCATCATCGGAAATCGACATGTCGGCCTTATCTAGGTAATATTACGCAATAATAACTTTCGAGTGTAACCGCCGAGCAAGCAATTCCGACTCCCTTTCCGTATTTTTTGCCCTTCAGCTCCTGCATTGGATCTCATAGTTCACCTGTTGCTAACCGATAAATCATTGCTTGCAGGCAGCCTCAATACGATCAGACTCGCAGAAGTATTAATACGTACGCGCCTTTCGCGTGCTCTGAGCACATTGCCTGAAACAACAGAGTCGTTTGGTGTTACAGGAATTTATATTTATTAGCGACACGAGCACGACAAGAAGACTAATAGTACACTTAACATTTATAAAATAATAAAAATACTGAATAAAGCACTTTATACTAATGTGTAGGTGGTGTAGATGTGTACTCGACATAACATGTGTCGGCAGCAAGCGATGATTTTATTGACATATAATACACTTATTTGTTATTTGTTTTTATTTTACGCAAAATAAAATTTTGAGCTAAGCCTTAAAAATTCAAATATTTTATACATTAAAAAACAAAAAGTTTACTTTATTATTATTATTTAAAAACGATAAAGTTATTAGTTTCACAATTAATAGGTTACTGAACAAGAAACCAACAAAGAAACTCAAAATGTATTCATTTCAAAACAGTTTTAACTTAATTAACAAACTTTCAAACTTGAAAATATCACTCTCAGATGTGAGACAATTGTTCTCTGAATACATTTAATTTTTTTGTATTCAGAGATATTCGCTTTTTGGATTGTGTGGTTAACATTTATATACATTTCTTATATTATTTGATTTTATCAAGAAAATATTCTTCTAGAGACAAATCTTTAGCTACAGTTTCCAGAAATTGAATGACGTGGCTTTTGAATTTTCATAACTTATAAGATCGTTCGTCTCGCCAACGTCTTCTTGGCCTACCTCTCCTACGACGACCACCTTGTGGCACCCACTCGGTGGCAATTCTCGACCGACACATGCCGGAGTGGTCTGAGGTGGCACAAGACAGAGACATCTGGTCTAAGTTGGGGGAGGCCTTTGCCCAGCAGTGTGACACACTCGAGGCTTCGTAAAAAAAAAAAGATCGTTGTATGTCCGATACATTAAGACAAGTTGACATTTATAAAATAAGAGACAAATGAATGACTAGACTCCTCATCAGCAGCATATTTTATATTAAAAGCCCCAATCAGACTCCAGACCTTCTCTCCAAGAGCCAATATGGACATAAACATCGCGCGTGCCCTGCAGCACAACTTCAAAAACTGAGGTTTTCTCACAATATGTTTCTCTACGGTCAGCAGATATGGCAAGTGAGTCTTCTGTACATCACTATCATTGCAGGGTGATTAATTCTTCCGCGCGCAGTTCATTACGCGGGTTAGCGGCGGCCGATCGCGCTCGATTATGATATTGTAGCTTTGTGCCCCGCTGATTTATGGACGAGGGCTTAAAACGGCTTCCCAGCTAAGTGGATTAGTGGAGGTGAGTGGATAAGGAAAATCGCATTGTCTCTGTGGTGGTAACTAGCAACTGAGAGTAAAACTAGCGTATTTCTTGGATTAAATTAGAGTCGATGGCACTTTAACCGTGGTTACTTTCTACAGTTAACGGACAAAATATAGGCGTATTATGAATAAATAGTTACTAAGCGAAATTCTCAATTCAGAAACTGTCTGTGAGGTTTTTAAATAGGTGATTTTTTTGCTCTTAATCAGTTGCGTTATGACCTTGAAAAGACCAATTAAAAACTATTGTTATTGTAAGCCGATCACCCAAACAAATATTTTACAGGGTATACAGGGTGTAAAAAAAGTACGAGCCAAATTTAAGAGGGTGGTTGTCAATCGAGTTTAGAATAGAGGAAAAATATAAAAAAATAAATTTGTAAGAAAAATAAAGTATAGCCAATAAATGAGTCTATTATTTACTACAGGAAATGCCACTGTCTATTTCTAATAATTACCTATCCATACCTAATAATTAGTGTCTTTTTAAATATTTTTTTTATTAATTTTTTAACTTTTTTAAATTATTAATTAATACCTTATCAAAATTATTAATCAAAACTCGCAGCCGCGCGCTCTCGGTCAACTTATAACGTAATAAAAATACCCTTGGTCGCAGTTACTTTTTTATGCACTTTAGCCGACTCACAAACGTAAGTTTGTATGACTGCCTAGTTCGTGTACGACAAAAATCATGTCTTACACTAACAAAAACTTATCCCAAAATAGAAACCAATCACGCCTATAGCAACCGTCTTCCTTTACCAGTCATAAAACACTACAAAGTCGTAGAAACTATCATCTTTGTATTCAAATACTACGGAGCCAATATACAGCTGTATCAGAAGCGAACTACCTCGAGATGGCATCGACACGAGTGGACTTGTCCGTGCGGTAGTTCAGCCCGGCGGCCCCGCGGCGCTATAAAGCCTTACTTAAGGACACTTTACACTATCAAGTAGCGGGCACTAGCTCACTAAATATCTATAACATTAATAATTTCGAATTTCTCTAATTTCTCTAACAAAATACACATCAAATTGAAGAGCGTAAAAAATTTGCCGATCTGAGTCGACAACTTATAAGCAGAATATTCGAATTATTAAGAACTTTCAATGTTAAAATGATCTTGGCGCGCTTTATTAGGGCTCAGCTTGGGGATTTACCGCTGCATTATCATGATAATAATGTATTCTAAGTACATCCCACTGTAGAGTACTGGTCTAGTGAGTGAATTTGGGGCTTAATCACTGCTGCTTTGTGACGTTTGTATTGATCGAGTAAAGCTTCTTATTGTATCAGGTTGAGTCAACACTTCTTCATAAAATCTGTTTTAAAGCGTGCTTACCATAAAATAACGAAGACGAGCTATATAATAGATTGATCGTTCCAGTGCTAATGATATGTGGTTTTAGTTAGGACATAAAACTGAATTAAGTATTTGTAAGAACTCGAAAATATCTTAAAATTGAAATAAAGCTATTTTTATTCCTAGTAATAAAAAAAAACTGTGACTTAATGGGTTGTTTCAAATTCTTGGTCAGTTTGGAAAAAAATAAACTTGAAACTTAGTATTTTACAAGTTCTAAAAAAAATAGGAAAAACATTCCAAACAAATATTTTTTATTTTATTTTATTTATTTATTTAACTTTATAACTTATTATTACAGGATTTACACCTAATGCAACAAGTTAAAAACATTATAAAATCTTTACAAACATTAATTAACAATTTAAACATACAATCCGTATGTTTTATTTGGCCCCTAAATAATTTGAAAAAAAAAAAAGATTTTGCAAAGCTGTTACAGATTTATGCGATATTCATTTAAGCGATTTTTTTTATTCGTAAGACACGGTGAAACAAAACATTGAGACCAAATCCATTTCGATATGTAAGGTTCCTAATGTATTATTTTTCTGGTGTATAAAAAAAAAGAGTTCTAATCTAAGCTGACCCACACGAATAAAATATGTTTTATTTTATTTTATTTTGTATGTTACTAAAAAATAGTATTTTATTTTATAATGCAGAGAAAAAGTTAGTAGCAATTCCAAAACGTTGAAATGGCATAATATAGCTAAATTCCGTTACTAAACCAACGTAAATAAGCTTAAACGAGCAAGTGTCAGTTTACGAGGGGACATCCCCTGGGGTATTCGCGAGTAGTGTGGACACACACTACTCCCGGCTACACCAATGCGCTGGGATATGAAAAAATCAGAGATTCCTTTTTAAATTACCAATTCGTTTTATTTTATTGCGCTTGCGAAAGGTTTAATAATAATATTCATTATATTTGTTAAGCGCTTGAGTTTCTGTTCAAAAAACAAAATGTATTTTGCAGCCTTAGCAGATTTTCATTCCAATGAATCCACTGAAGCATTTTTGTTTAATATATTTTTAAGAATGCCTTGCCGTACCAAATTCGTTGAGCAGAAAGTTTCAACGTTATTATAAAAATATGTGATTTTGTTATGTCGGATACTACATAAAAAAGTCACTGGTCACTGGTTTTTCGTTTTCCTCTCGTTTCAATCGGGATATCAATTACTGAGATAATACAGTTCTGAGTTCTTCAATATAATCATCATCAGCAGCCATTTGAAGCCCACTTAGGCTTTCGGCGAGCTTTCGACATGGTAGACAATGATATTTTGTTGATGAAGCTTTCATGTTTTGGTGCCACTCCAAGATTGTTATGTTTCTTTGCAAATTATCTTAAGGATAGAAAGCAGTACGTGAGGCTTCAGCGCTACCAATCTGATGAGTATTACACCAGATCGGGAGTAAGCCAAGGCAGCACCCTCGGCCCAACCCTATTTCAGCTAATGATCAATGATTTGCCCAAGGTCCTCAATGTTGCCCAATGCTTAATGTTTGCGGACGATTTAAAAATTTTTAGAGCCGTTCGCGCGGAGGGAGACTGTTTAGCTCTGCAGGATGACATTGAGAGGGTTGAACAGTGGAGCCAGTCAAATCGCCTCGATTTCAATGTCACCAAGTGTCGGGTCATAACTTTTACCAAGTCGCGCAAACCTATTACGGCAACTTACTCTCTGGGTGGTATGGTGTTGCAAAGAGTGACTACCATGAAGGACCTGGGGTTGTTGTTGGACTCGGAGCTTAATTTCCGTGAACATGTAATACATATTTGTAAAAGCGCTAATAAAATATTGGGTTTTATTATGAGAACCGCTGCACAGATCCGAGATATCAGAGTGGCTATAATGTTGTACAACGCGTTCGTTCGCAGCAAATTAGAGTATAGTGCCCTTACCTGGGATCCACGGGAGGCTAAATACATTTGTATGATTGAAAAGGTGCAAAGAAAGTTTGCTAGATATTTATACAAACGAATGTATGGGAGCTATCCATTCCTGTACCCGTCTATGTTTGTATACGGTATGGTCGGGCTCGATACTCTGGAGCTCAGAAGGAAAATGCAACTCGCTGTACATTATTCTCTGCTGATGCGAAATTGTATTTATAACCCTGATGTACTGGGCAGTATAAGGCTATTTGTCCCCGACAAATACGCGCGCGCGGGGCGGCGTCGGCACCGGCTCTTCGCAGAGTTCTCGCTGCGCACGCACTGCGCTAGTAATGCGCCCACGGCCAGGGCCCTCGCCCTTCTCAACGAGTTTGTTATCAAGGTCCAACATGTTGACATCTTTGTTGACCCTATTTATAATATTGTTCTAAATTTAACATTGCACTTATGTAATTAGTGTAGTCCACTTGTAATAAGTATTTAGTAACAATAAGAACGTTTTGAGCAACTGTAAGTTCTTATGGTATAATAAATAAATAAATCAAATAAAAAAATAGGCCTCCCTCCTAGGTTTCCAAGTTTCCCGGTATAGTGCCGCCCGCATCCAGCAACTCCCCGCCACGCTGCGTCGTCCGGTCCACGGTCACCAGATCAAAAATTGTCTGCCCCAACGACAGAATGCAAATATTATGGGACTAAAGGGACAAAAAAAAGAGATTGCCGAGCCAAGTGGTCGGCTTCTAGCTGACGTCCAACCAATTGGATATCAAGATCCCGCGTTTCGGCTATCATAACATGATATTGGTATGGCCGTGGGCTAGCGGTGGTATTGCCCCAACGGCCATCAGACCTCCGAGCTATGAGCCTCGCCCACTGCCACTTCAACTGAGCAATTGCTTCTCATTCAGTTCGGCTCTACAATATTATCATCATCATCAACCCATTATGTCCCCACCGAGGGGCACGGGTCTCTTCCCTGAGGAAGGTATAGGCCATACTCCACCACGGGGGCCAAGTCCGGATTGGTGGAGGCTTGTAAGACTAGTGGCTGGTCTTACTGTCAGAAGTTTTCAAGCCGCCCTACAATCTCTATATATATATATAAAACGAGAAGCTGACTGACTGACTTAGAATCAACGCAGAGCCAAAACTACTGAACCTAGGGGGTTGAAATATGGCATGGGAGTTCCTTAGGGAGCCTAGGGGAGCAATAAGAAAGGATTTTTTGAAACTCACCCTCTAAAGGGGTAAACGGCGGTGTTAAAGTTTGTATGGAGGTATAAAAAAATGTTGTCAGATTTTCTTGAAACTTGAAATAAATACTCTTCAACACAATTGATTGAACACGTGTTTCACGGTTTTTCTAAATTTAACCCTTAACGGGAGTGAACGGGGTTGCAACATTTTGAACTAAAGTCCACGCGGACGGAGTCGCGGGCGAAAGCTAGTATACATACTAAAATCTTTGAAGCGACAGAAAATCTATTTAAATACTAGCTAACCCGGCAAACGTTGTTTCGCCATATTCCTAAATTACTTTTATGGATTATAATTGAAGAAAAAATGGGGTGGACCACCCTTATCACTTACGGCTTTACGGCTATGCAGTTCTCAACACATCCATGAGTAATATTTTTAAGTTTGAAAGTTTGTTAACTAAACTAAGACTGTCTTAAAAAGAATAAATGTGGAGTTTCTTTGTTAGTTGCTTCTCCACGTAATCTATTAATTGCGAAACTAACAACTTTTTGCGTTCATAAAGTAAACATTTTGTTTGAATTTTGAATAAAATTTTTGAATTTGAATTTATGAAAAAAAGATAACAACATATTCTCAAAACTAATGAAAATACATAAAGAATTTCATCAAAATCAAGCCGTTTCGGAGGACAAACACTGTGACACGAGAATTTTATATTTATTTATTTAAATATTTTGCACGCTGAAGACGGCTCAGAGTGCACGTCCGATCTACAAGCAGCCTTATTATCGGAGAACGCTGCGGCCGCCAACAGTCATAAAACGGTTCGATTGTTATAGCACCGCTGCGCGCCTCTCCGCAGATATTTGATAGATGTTTGTTATTAAGAACGGCCATTATCTGCCTATCAAACGCCGGTTGAAGGGAACTGGGTCAGTGCCGCTGTTCTCCCTTGGGGTATTAAAAGGATTGAAGGTTTTTCCTTATGATGTTATCCTTTGATCGTAATCGGGGCCGAAGGGAGGAGGCGAGTATCGATGAGGAAATACGGCGTCAATGAAATTATTTTCAGCATTATCGGTGTCGCTAGAAGAGCACCTGAGATCACGTATTACCCTTTCACATTTGTTTCTTAATGACTGCTTCGACTCAACAAATCTTCTTCTTTTTAACCAACTTCTCAACAAGGTTCCCAATTCGACTGTATTTTTTTTTATGTTTGTTACCTCAAAACTTTGAAAGACTGGTTGAACCGATATTGATGATTGTTCTTATTTGAAAGTTATTGCTTCCCATGTGGTCACATTGAAATGGCTGTCACTATGGGTAGGCATATTGTAGTGTTTCCTTGAATGACCTCGACTCCAAAACTAAAATAATTGTGAATTTGTAACTACATTATATTTAGATTAGCTTTAAATTCCATTTTACTTGGGAGAACTTTTAAAATATTTTGATCGTTGTTTGTTATTCATAGGTTCACCTACCTTCGTGCTACCACGCACCAATACCAATAGATTGTACCTACATATTGATAAATAAAAAAATGAGGTCACGAAGTTACGTTAGTTAATGAAGAATACGCAATTACGCAATATTTTTTTTTCTTTTTAGTGCATTATAATTTGTTTTGGAATATTTTTGTTTGAGGGAGGTTTTTTTTAATATTGTTTTTCTTCAATTTAGGTATAGCCACGGAATGCTGAGTATCTTCCAGTATCATCTTGACCTTGACGCTGATATTTGAGCAGCGGTGTTTTTAAAAAAAAATTATTAGAGATAGGTAGGATCGATCCAATGCGTAACAAAATAAATATAGACAGAATAATTTTCAAAGATAAGAAAGATACCCTTCCGAACGCTATATATGCATTGTTAGTCATTTGTTTTTATTTAAAATATTTATTAAAATAATTATTGTCAAACATTACAGTTTTACACTCATTCTTTGCAAAATTAAGAGTACTAAATACAATTAACAAAGTTAGCCTATATTAAACATTTAACAACAATCTGCGCAATTTTTGTTTTTGACGCAGGATATTTTAGTGCGGGGCCAGAAGCAATGTATGTGCTTGTATGTAAATTTCTTGTTTAATTTTATGTTTAAATTTCTTCTGTATTTTCTGCCACCTTGTTAGGAATTTTTGTAACTCTAATTAATGGTTAGGTCTGTGAACCTGCGTACATTTGACTAATGTACATTTGACTGCGTACCAAACTTTACATTTCAGTTGCAATCTCGCCCTTAACATGACCTAGGAGAGTACACGGATGTAAACGTCGATGTGCTAACTGTACTGTGCTCAACAACATCGCCCCGCCCAGCTCAGACAATCCCGCAGTACAGGGCGATGTGTCTCCATTAGAACAATACAACGAAATAGAAGCAATTAATTCCGCTCCTCTTGTATGTTAATAAATCTTAGCGGCAGGGCCGGCGCACACTGCGCGACATATGAATAGCATTAGCATTGCTAATTAGCCGCCGGCGAATTATTCCTCCCAGGAGTTTCACGGGTGAAATAAGTTAGTGGCGCAGCGCCATTTCCGCTCAGTGTGCGCCGCCGCTCGGGGACACTTACTGCTGCCGTCGGAATACCGGGTAATGGCATTTCAATCTCGCCTTACTTATTGTTTCGCAGTTGAACGTAGAGGGGCGACAGAATGGTGTTTGCGTAGCAAAGGAACGTAGCCTCTTGGCGTAGTTATAATACCATAAATTCGCTCTCTCCTCAGCTTTTGAAAAAACCTAATAGCCACAAGACAGGCGGTGAAAACTGCCCCGCTACAAAACGTGCCGGGTCCTTAAAGATACTACTGAAAGTTTTGACGGTTGCACATTTTGTCGTTTGTCCCTTTGGATTGTCAGTGCATTTTGGTTAAGTATCTTTAAGGACCCGGCGTGCGAATGGCCGAAGTTACGTTATGTACCTAACTCTGTCAATGAGGGGTTATCTCAGAATAACCTCAACTTGCGTATGCGCAACAAACATTTGTTTTTAAGCGACGGAGGGACGAGTCCACTAGACGTGCATATATAGGCTTCTGAAACAACTGATCGGAATTTTAATAAAAGTCTTCTTTCTTGCATTAGTCAAGAATTTATGATGTTTACAACGATGTTTGAACGGTAGATCTGATCAGCACCACAATCCGGAACGCAATGGCCTCTCGCCAGCATGCGACGTGAAGCCCTTTGCAAATCCAAGAGGGATTTCCGTTTCTTTTTAAAACTAACCTTCAAAATTTTCACTATTCATATAATGCTTATCAATGTAATGTTTACATATCTCACGCTTCATGACTCTCAAATTATATGATGGCGGATGCGATTATTATTATGATGGTACCTAATGAAAAGGATAATGGACGTATTTACGTATAAAATTAAAATATAAATCTACGTGGGCCCAGTTCTATTGATTGGTGCCTCAGCCTACCCCCTCGGGGATTACGGGCGTGAGTTTATTTATTTTTTCATCAATCTATTTATTCTGTCTATATACATACAAGCCAAACCTTCCTCTTCGTCTTTGCCGGAGTCGGTCAAAAATAGTAAAAGATGGTTTGACCCGACACACGCAGCCATTGAAGGGAGCATAATATTACAGGAATTTGAAAGTCTACTTTTCACAATCTCCTTGACAAATCTGTGACGCAAGTACATTCACACTGTCAACAACTTTCACGGCAACGCAACAACTTTGTCAGTCTGAAAATACCCGTGCTAACTAGGCCCGTCAAAAGGCTAAAAGTTTCATTTGTCGGTGTCAGTCTGCCTTCCCGTTTGCATAAAGTGATTTACGATGGGCTCGGCGAGGGATCATTACGCGTTTATTATTATAAATAAAATGCCAAATTGAATCCGGCCTGCAGCGGGAAGCGCGGGGGTGGGGAGGGGGGCTTGCGGTCGGTCTTATTATGGCCCCGACAGCTAATATGTTGAAACACGATGCTTTCCAATCGACATTTGAGATGCGAATACCTTCTGCATTTCTTTTTATTTTATTTTATTTCCCATGATTGAGATGATCCATACATACATACATAAGCGCACACCTGTGAGCCCAGAGGGCTAGGCTTTATCATCAACCCATTATGTCCCCACCGAGGGCCACGGATCTCTTCCCTAGGGAAGGTATAGGCCATACTCCACCACGGGGGCCAAGTCCGGATAGGTGGAGGCTTGTAAGACTAGTGGCTGGTCTTACCGTCAGAAGTTTTCAAGCCGCCCTAAGGCATCTGACTTGGCTTAACGACTGCCATCTATCGTCGGCAGCCGTCACTAACTGCTTAACGTGCCTTGCGAAGCACGGAATCACTTGGAAAAATGCCACTAAAGTTAGTCATAGACCGGTCACCCATCCATGTACTGAACGCGCCCAATGTTGCTTAACTTTCTTGATCGTACCTATAAGATTACTCAGGCAGCCGGGGCTACAAGCGATTCTAATTTCTAATTCTAAGGGCTAGGATTCATCGACATTAATTTGTCGATGGTAGAAATGATATTGTTAGGAATAAAATACGTAGGCATGATGATGTAATACACGCTCGTCTATAAAAAATCTGAGAATACTTAATTAATTTACTAATTGCTATTACATCCACTAATCCGGACTTGGCCCTCGTGGTGGAGTATGGTCTATACGTTCCCCAGGGAAGAGACCCGTGCCTCTCTGTAGGGACATAATGGGTGGTCGATGATGCACTGATTCAGTTATTCTTCAGATCAAGTTAAGATTTCTCACGCTCACGCCTGTATCCCAGAAGGGTAGGCAGAGACCGGGGACTGCCACCTGCCACGATCCTGACAAATCACTTTCGCATCATCGACATTCATTAGTCGTTGCATGCACGCACGTCGGTTTTGTTGGTCATTTATGTATGTAGTTTCCACTTGAAATTGGCAGGTAAGTAGGTCGTAACCTGATCCGAGCATTAGCTCCTTGCCCCTGCTCGATTTGGCGCGGCTGCAACACAGCATATCAATTTACCGGCACATGTCCGCCGCATTTTATTAAACTGCCTGCGCGCTTCATTACCCGCGTTGTGAGAGTGCAGATACAATACTTTGTCCCGGCTGGGGGAATAAAACCCCAGGTTTTGCATGTTTACATGTTTGTGACGTCGCTGTTTCTGGTTCCAACGACACAGGGTATCCTAGTGTGGGGCCAGAAGGAATGTATGTGCCTGTAAATATCATCATCAACCTCAGAACACTTTTTGTGTCGGGCCGAGAAAATAAAAAAACTCGATCTGTCAAATGATTTGTCTGGATACTTGAACGATCTTCACTGCGTAAATTCTTTTGTTCTAATGGACACGGACGAGAGCGAGGTCGAGAGACTGGTAATGTCACTTCGTGATGACTGTGCTGTGGGCTGGGATGGGATTTCTGCTAAATTCATAAAATCATTTAAGAATAAAGTTGTCCCGGCCCTCACGCATGTATGTAAAATTAGTCTCTCAAGGGGCATTTTTCCAAGGGTTTTTAAGAGGTCAGTAATCTGTCCCATACACAAGGGCGGTAGCAGGGGCCGTGTCGATAATTATCGCCCAATATCCGTCCTGCCTGCCATGTCAAAGATTCTGGAGCGTATAATTAACACAAGGCTCATAAGCTTCCTTTGTAACAATAATCTCCTCTCTGAACACCAGTTTGGATTCCGCCCTGGTAAATCAACAGACGACGCAGTGCATGATTTGACAGACAGTATAGTGCGTAACTTGGATAAGGGTGATAAGTGTTTATCCATCTTTTTGGATTTGGCGAAGGCGTTCGATACGGTCGCGCTCTTATTAAAAAAGTTGGATCGTATGGGAATTAGAGCCCTACAACTAGACCTTTTCAAAGACTATCTTTCAGATCGACTTCAGTGTGTCAGGATAGGCAAATATACAAGCGGTGACCTTCCAGTGACCGTGGGTGTCCCGCAGCGCAGTATTTTGGGCCCAACCCTTTTTTTGGTTTTCATTAATGACCTCTCCTGGCTCTCGTTGCAGGGTGGAGCAATAGCCTCTTACGCCGATGATACAGCTTTGAGCTTCTGCTCCAAAGACTGGAGAGAAACTTACCGATTAGCTCAATCGGGTCTTGACTGTGTGACAAAATGGCTGAACGAAACTTTCCTAACCCTGAATGCCGAATAACAGTCTATCTAACTTTCACAATGCGAAATTCTTCGCAACCTCCCCAATCAATGCATCTTATTAGTCACACTTGCTCTCAGTCTCGCAGCGAAGGTTGCGTGTGTACCAAACTAAAAAAAGTTCATGAAGTTAAATATCTAGGTATAACTATAGACCAAAACTTAAGCTTTAATGCACATGTTCAGGCTCTGACTGGCAGGGTCCGGAAGCTGATTTACGTGTTCAGAAATCTAAGAGCTGTTGCGGAACCAAAACTCTTGAAAACTGTTTATTATGCACTATGCCAGTCACTGCTTGTGTATTGCATTACTGTTTGGGGTGGTATGTGTAAAACCCCTCTGCTGGCATTGGAGAGGGCCCAGAGGGAAGTTCTCAGGGTGAGCACTTTCCGCCCATTTAAATTTCCTACCTTCGAACTATACCAGTCTTGCGAAGTGCTATCTGTACGACAACTCTTTATATTCCAGACAGTACTTAAAAAGCATTTGCAAATCACTCTGATACCTGAGCAAAACGATACAAGGAAAAAAAGAAACTTCAAAATTTCACATCAATTTCCATTCAAAACATCCTTCTACAGAAAATTCTACCCATTTCTGGGCACTTTTCTATACAATAAGCTAAATAAAATCTGTCATATTTACCATCTCAATTCCTATGAATGCAGGCGCAAAGTTTTTGACTGGCTCATTACTCAAGATTATATTTCTACAGAGAAGACATTGTTTGTACTGGGATAAACACTAAAACATTACAGTCACGTACTACAATACCACACACACACACACACACACCCTCACACACACACACACACACACACACACACACACACACACACACACACATACACACACACACACACACACACACACACACACACACACACACACACACACACACACACATGTTGCTCATTATTGATGATAATTCCATTCTAATTAATAATAATTTAATTTAATGTAATATTGTTTACTTTCTTTCCAAAGAAAGTGTAGAAAAAATTATATTTTGATTGTTTTATATGTATAATTTTACACAGAATAGCATTGTATCATACCTTTTGGGACAGCACTGGCTCCCGAGATACAGGTCCCCACCTAGTTCAGAAGTCAGGGCACAATGATGTATTGTAAACAAATTTAATTTTATTTGTGTTCAAATAAACAATTATCTTATCTTATCTTATCTTATCTGTGTTCTGAGTCATCAACCCATTATGTCCCCACCGAGGGGCACGGGTCTATTCCCTGAGGAAGGTATAAGCCACCACGGGGGCCAAGTCTGGATTGGTGGAGGCTTGTAAGACTAGTGGCTGATCTTACTGTCAGAAGTTTTCAAGCCGCCCTAAGGCCTCTGACTTGGCTTAACGACTGCCATCTATTGACGGCAGCCAGCAACAACTGCTTAACGTGCCTTGCGAAGCACGGAATCGCTCGGAAATTGCCACTAGCGTTACTCAAAGACAGAAACCCATCAATGGACTGAACGTGCCGTATGTTGCTTAAACATACGGCACGTTCGGAACGTGCCTGAGTGATCGTTTAAGATCACTCAGGCAGCCCAGGCTATGAGCGATTCTGTAAATATAAACACTTCCGAATGTCACAGTTCCGAAACAAACTGAAAGAGCACTATATCTCTAACCTAAAATAATTTTATTGTATTCATTTAACTTTATATTAGTAGTCTGTGTAATATATTCGTATGTATGTTTATTATTGTATAGTTTAGTATTATATACTTTTGTGCTAAAGTTAGATATAATTATATTTCTGGCGTTCTTATATCTATGTAGGCATTTATGTAACTTATAATAATATGTATATTAGTAAGTAGTTTATTATTATTATTATTATTATACCTACTTAAGAGTTGTTATCTACTTTATCGACCCTACCCCACTCTCTTTTTTAACATTCCAAAATTTCTAGGCTGGCTGCAAGAAATTTCTTTAGAAATAAGTCCGCCTTTGCACGTTGTTTTTATCACAAACCTGTTATTTAAGTTATATTATGTTTTTTCTTTTGTGCAATAAAGTGTAACAACAACAACACCTTTAATTTTAAATTACGCGATCCAGTAACAACATTTGCACATCAAAAAATAGAACATGAAGGAACTAAGAATACTTCAAAGCAAGTTCTATACCCGTGTTCTAACAAATAAATTATTTTTACTTTACTTACTTTTTACCTCCCGGCAAAGCTCTTGTAGCTGGAGAAAGCTCTACTAAATCAAAACGGTAGGGTAAAGATAAGGTTTTTGTTTCATACTGAGCTCAAATATACAGGACATACTTTGATCAAATAGGGAATGTATTAACAAAGAGCAAGATAAAAAAGTACTCGAAACTGACGTGTGTACATGCAACGACAAATTATTAATGTCGATGAAGCGAAATCGATTTGTCAGGATCGTGACAGGTGGCAGTCGCTGGTCTCTGTCTACCCATGTGGGATACAGGCGTGAGCTCATGTATGTTTACAGAAGGTTTGTTTGAGGAGGCGGGGTAGCGTATTAGAAACCGTGCCCGTGATAGATCGTGGGCTAAGACGATGACAACGACGTGACGTTTGTGTTGTCTTCCTTGGAGTAAAAATATACAGCTGGGCTACTGAGATTAGCTCAGACGTAGGTACTGCCCTCGTAAGGAAGAACGCAGTAATCGTAAAAACGCAGTTTTGAGTAAATAGCGAAAAACATATCATTTCATGACATAACTGCATATTTTCTTACTGAAATTTCAGGATTCTAGTAGACCTACAGCCACCATTATTTTTTCACCTCTAGATGTACCACCAGGAAGCTCAATTTTGCATCCAAAGTAAAAACGCAGTATTGGCTATTACTGCGTTCTTCCTTACGAGGGCAACGTAGCTAATCTACATTGTAATGATATACTTTTTGCATTTACAGGCATTAAACTTTGGGTGTTCGGTGAAGGTCTTAAAATGAAAAGTCAAATTCAAATTCAAAAATGTTATTAATAATACAAAAAAACTATTTACTTAGTTATTTACTTAGTTTTCTTTTGTTACTTTTACAATTAATAGGTCACATGGAGAAGAAACTAACAAAGAAACTCCACAGTTACCACTGTTTCGAAGACTGACTACGGTGGATGAGAAGGTTGACCTTTTCAACAGCCACATTACTGGGCTTTACGACACCCACGCTCCTATTCGCGCGGTAAGAATGAAGCGTCCCCCAGTTATCTGGATGACAGATGAAATCCGTGGGTTGATGGCTAGGCGAGATAGTCTCCGCCGAAGGCACATCAGAAACCCCACTGATGACAATTGGATCTTGTTTAAAACGGCCAGAAATCGGTGCAACCAGGTGATTAGGAACGCCAAACGTCGCCACATTTACATGTCGATCAAACAGTGCTCTCCCAACAATATTTGGAAATTCCTACGCTCCTTGGGATTTGGGAAGTGTCGGCAGGACCTGAACTTATCTCTTGATGTCAATGGACTAAACCGATATTTCTCAAGTCCCCCACACTCCATTGATCCTCTGCTGAAGGCTTTAACTATAAAGTCTATCTCAGCCTCTCCCTTAGCTTCAGCCCTCCCATTTAATTTCACCCCGGTCACTGGCTCCGATATCGAGAAAATCATCCGCTCCGTCCACACTAAGGCAGTAGGCCACGACTCTATTGGTCGTGACTTACTTTTACCTATCCTAAGCACAATCCTCCCCGCCATTACCCATATCATAAATTCCTCTCTTTCCTCTGGTGCCTTTCCCTCACAATGGAAAAAGGCATATATGGTACCTATTGAAAAAAATTGCAACTCCTGTTGAATTCAAACATTATCGACCTATTTCCATTCTACCCTTCCTATCTAAAATCCTAGAACGTGTGGTGAATCGTCAACTAATGGCTTTTCTCCACACCAACCAAATCCTGAACCCCTTCCAGTCCGGTTTCCGTCCATCTCATAGCGCATCCTCAGCTCTCATCAAAATAACGGATGATTTCCGCCACGCTATGGATGATCGCCAACTCACTCTCCTTACCCTGCTAGATTTCAGTAGTGCATTCAATTGCGTAGACTACGAAATCCTCCTTGCCATCCTCCGATCCCTCAACATATCGGAGTCAGCTGCTGTGTGGTTTTACTCTTATCTCCACGGTCGCCAGCAGCGCATTCGTGCGGATGACGTTCTCTCCGATTGGTGTGACGTCACTGCTGGTGTACCGCAAGGAGGAGTGCTTTCCCCGTTGCTTTTCTCGGTTTTCATTAATACCCTAGTCTCGGTTGTCAGCTTCAGTTCCTATCACCTGTACGCAGACAATCTCCAACTCTATTTGCCGTTCAAGCAAGATCTTCTCTCAATTACAATCCAAAAAATGAACGCAGATCTTGTCTCAATAAGTGCATGGACTGAGCAGTACGGTCTGTTAGTTAACCCGAGCAAGACACAAGTCATGATTTTGGGCGGTAGGGCTTTGCTATCTAAGATCGATAGGGATACCCTCCCGCCTGTCTGCTACAATGGTACCGCCTTACCTTACTGCAGGGAGGTGAAAAATCTGGGTCTACACATACAAGAGTTGCGTTGGTCAACGCTCTACTTCTTCCAGTTATTGACTATGCAGATGTGTGTTATCCCAACCTCACTGAGCAACTGCTGGACAAATTGGAACGTCTTCTCAACGTTTGCATCCGTTACATCTTCGGCCTCCGTAAATATGACCACATTTCCCAATCTCGCACTCAGCTTAATTGGCTAAATATCCGCTCCCGCAGGAATGCTCACATCGTAACGCTTCTGTATGGCATCCTACATGACCCTTCCTCCCCCCAGTACCTCCGAGAACGTTTCGCTCCCCGTGGCGCGCATGGACGTCTTCAGCGCCCATGCAAAGATCTTCTCCTAGACACTCCCGATACGGCGGGCTATTCAAATTCCTTCACAGTGACAGCGGTTCGCTTGTGGAATGCGCTACCTCTATACATACGCCAGGCACCGTCAGTCCAAGTGTTTAAAGATAGAATTCATATGCACTACTTTGGTCTTCAGAAAAACCCAGTTTGATTTTATTTTATTATGTAGTTTGTATTATATTGTATTTCTATTATATTATCTATATATTTGCTATCAAGTAATAGTTTAAGTAGTATGGTAAATTATTTTGTATCCTTAGTATCTATAGTATTTATTATAGGTATATTATGTATATTTTATGTTGTTCAATATGTGTAGGTATCATGTTTATATAATTTACAACCTCTTTCTAATAAATATCTTCCGGCACTACCCCATCAATTATCCTCATCAACAAAGGTTAGCTGGAAGAAAATACTTTTTAGTATTAAGCTCGCCTATGTACATAATTTTTATAGTGCAATAAAGAATTTTCATTCATTCATTCATTCATTCACAGTTATTCTTTTTAAAACAGTTTTAGCCAAATTAACAATCTTTCATATTTGAAAATTATTACTCCTGGATGTGTTGAGCACTGGACACAATTATCCTCTGGTTGAATTTAATATTAAACTACTGTTTAACACCAGACATCTTTGTTAGTTTTATAATAAGCTTTTCATCAGCCTTATAGTGTGTGTTATCAGTGATGACTGATGACTTCACTAACAATACACATTGGTTATACATACACCTTTGCCATGAGACACTCACTGAGGTATTTTGAACGTGAAAATGTGTTTCAGTTTCCCAAACACCGCCCATCCGAGTTAGATTTGACAGAGACCTCTTTCTTGAAATTTAATTTTTGCACTGAACTGTTTACTATACAGATTGCCGTCTAATGTGGGTTTCAACAATAAACTCTTGTTTGCATCAACCATTTCCTGTACGAAAAATTGAAAAAGTTGGACAAATTAGGCAACGAAATTGATGGAATACTGAGTGCTTTGTATGTAGATATGGACCCGGGAGAATTTTCGAGATGGATGAATGTTTCCTAGAACTTATCACTTATGTGTTGCATATGTGTTGCAGATGGATTGCCGGATCAGTTCATTTACAAAACCGTTAGGTATTTTACGAAACTGCTGAGTAGGGTTCAACTTGTACTACATTTAACAATATTGTCCCCGAAGTTTATATATAACGCAGAATGACTTATTTGCCGCCACAATCAGCGTTTATGCGGTACAATCATAATATTATGTAATAAGAAATGAATACCTATTTAAAAAAAAGGTATTTCAGAAGTTTCCCGTCTTGAAATACTGTGAAGGAGAATGTTCTTTAGTAGGCGTCAAATGACGGTCGGTTTTCACGTAACTTTTTCAAAATCTACTCTTTTTATTTGTTTTAGTTATGACGCGTAGATCCACTAGTGACCAAATTTTTTTACTAAAATCTAAAATGTGATGTTTTATTTCACGCTGCTTTACACAGTTTCCGATAGTTAATCTTCTTTAATTCATGAATTAAAACTAAAAAAAATAAACGTCAGCAGCTGTCTTACAGAAGAGCTGATTCGTAAACCAGCTAGTAGTTTTGTAAAACAGCTAATCAAGCCATCTGCCTGCGACAAATCGATCCAGGCAGAAAGGCGAACTATCCGCATAGCCTTGTTTGTTGCAACTACACTATACGTTTGCCGAAGATCCATGGTATATCGCTCTGGTGACCCCCCGAGTCAAACGGATTGTTTGTTGGAAGCGGTCAGGTGGGGAGACTTCACATAAAACTGGCGGGAACCGGTTCGGGCCTGATTATTCTAGCTACAAGGCGGGGTAAGTGCTTTAGTTAAGGGCCGTGCAGCGATTATAAACACTCGCTCGGCACTAACGCGATTTAAGGCTCTAGCCGGCCACCGAAAAGGCTTTAGGGGCATAGACTGTAGCGGGTAAGGTACGCTTGCTGACTTCAAGAACGAATCCAGAAAGGAGAACTAATGAAAATGTTTCTTTTTGTAATATACTTAAAGCGAGTTTATCTTGAATCTTCTCACATATGGTGAGGTGGAGCAATCTTTATTAAAAAAAAATAGTTTATATTGACGTTTGTGGTCATTTTATCCTACTACCATTCTACATAGTATGCTAGTCTAGGACCAGGACTAATATGGCTCTTATTTAAATATATGTCTAAAAGCAGTGACTGTAACTAAAGCAAGTTACATCGGTTATTATTACGAATAAAATGCTTTTAGTTGCTAAGAAAAAGTTAAAAATTCTCCTGTTTTACACATGACAGCGACATGATGCATTCATTGAATTTATAAAAAATAATTTAACATATTTTATTCAACATCATCATCATCAGCCCACTGTAAGACATAGGCCTCCCTAATATATAGTTTTCCAATTTTCCCAGTCTTGTGCTGTCCACATCCAGTGACTCCCTCGGAAAAAGCTGCGAGTACGGAACCCGGAACGGTTGACTGGTAGAAAGTGCCATTAGCATTAAGTCCACCTTTTGTACACTATTGTTTGTGCAATAAAGAATTAATAATAATAATAATAACCCTCAGCGGGCGAGCCCGCCTCGCGCTTATCCGGTATTTTTACGCAATGTGAATTTTTTGAAATACCTCTAAAGTTTCATCAGATTTTTACCTCCTAGAGATAATATTAATAATACAAAGTTTTCAAATCTGCTAGTTCTGCGGGCTCTTAGGCCCCCACGGCGACTTTTTGCAGCAATGCAGTCGCGCGCTCACGTCGATACAGTTGCGATGCGGTCGCTAGCTGTGTGCCGGTGTGCCCTCGCCCACGTAACCACGATGCAGTTACGATGCGAACGCGATACTATCACGCTTCTGTCGAGATGCAATCGCGATTCAGCAACGACAGAAAAATGCCTGCCATCGCTACAGTTGTAAATATTATTATCACTTTTATGAGTACTTTGGGTATTAAATGATACGAATTGATTAAATATAAAGATATATTTTAAGTAAAGCTTACCGTGATGCCGAACTAACAAGACAAAACCGACACTGTTCGAAAACCGTCACACCGTAACCTATATTGTACGATGTACAAAGTACAACAACACAAATTACATATATGTATACAGATACGAATAAAAACTATAACTAAATGCACACAAATTGTTCAAAACCATACACTGATCTTAACCCAATGTTCGCACACGAGTGTCCCGAATAATACAAGCTTAAGTCTACAACCTAATCTATGACCTAACTATTAATTATTTTGAGTAAGACAAAGTCGCGCGTTTGCATCGATACAGCCGCGATGCTATAGCGCGTTGGCATCGCTTCTGTAGTGCGTTGCAAATGCGACTAACGCGCGTTAGCAGGGTTGCTGTCGTTCATGAAACGCGCGACAGCATCGCTACAAAAATTTGCCGTGGGCGAGGGTCCTTACCGTTCCCTGCCGCTCGTGGCTTGCGCCAGCTCCGACGCTAAAACTGAGCGACTAAGACGAACTCTCGTGTCTAATTTCGCGGAATGAGCCCTTAAGCCGCCCCCGCCTGTCTCGCAGCGGGCCCACCTGAAAGGGTCGCAGACTCGCCCTTTAATAGCGGTTTAGGGATGTAATGCACTCCCTATTACATCAGCGTGTTCCTTTCACACTATAAACGCCAAGTGTGGGACGGGTGAAGTCAGACGTGCTTGTTTGCTTGTACAAACAGTTTTGGAAACTTGGTGCACGATGAACGGGTGTTGATTAACCTGTAGAATCTTTGGTGGGCCCATCGGCTCCGCATAACAGTGGTTTTCAATTGTTCTTTTCAAGGTCGTAATGCAATGGTTTCGGTGTGTACATAACATCATTAGCTATCGATCTATCGACTGTTGATATTAATTAATAAATAAATAACTTCCACACAACACAATCTTCCAAGCTTGATTTCATTCCAAGCTATGAGGACTAGCGTATATTACCAGGAAATCTGATTACAGCATGGATACTATGATGCCAATCGCGCGTATCAATTTTCAAAAGTAATAAAGTAATTGTTACATTCTGAGATTACATTACATTCCGGGACACCAGGTGTCCCGGCAAACTTCGTACCGCCAAATTTTTCGTAATTTTTCCATATTTTCTCACCATTTAAACCTTCCCTGGAATTCCACAAATATAAAAACCAAAAATCAGCCAAATCGGTCAAGCCACTCTCGAGTTTAAATGAAACTAACGAACAGCAATCCATTTTTATATACGTTTAAGACTTGCTGTCCCGGCAAACTTCGCACAACCAAATTTTTCGTAATTTTTCCATAATTATTTTCTCACCATTTAAACCTTTTCGGAAATTCCACAAGTAGGTATAAAAAATAAAAAATCAGCCAAATCGGTCAAGCCGTTCTCGAGTTTTTGTGAAACTTACGAACAGCATTGTTTAATAGAAGAAGATAATGCGATAAAGCAAACACAGAACATAAGAGAATCGCAGAACCCAGAATTTTCGTGAAGTACCCTGCCGCAGTTGCCAAAACGTAGAGCCGCAACAACACAGGTAAAATGACAGCGCGTCCGCCAAAAGCAGACCGGACGGACGTGCAAACGTTCCAAAATTCGTGTTAGCGTAGACCTAGCTGCAGCAATTAGATTGAAATAACTTGACAGAGCATGTTACCGCGGTCTGCGGCCGCGCCACTCCGCACTACACGCCGCCGCCGGAACAATTGTGTTCATTTGCCGCTTATTTACGATAGGACCCACGAATTGCGACCTCGTTAGCACAGCTCAAAATTAGCAAAAGGATTTTTAATACAATAACAGAAGGTGGAATAAATTACAATTTAAAGCGTTTCAGCACCGGCCCCGTAGATACATAATTCAGACTTCAATAAGCGAAATCTGATTAGGTGAAGGTGAGATAAAGGAAAGAGGGCCACGGAGGGAGCGAGGGAAGCGGGCCGGGGGCAGCGTCCGGCAAACCACAGGGGGTTCACCAACTTTCACCGAGGAAAAGATTGAGATTAAATTTGCAAATGGATCCTGAGTTAACGGTGAAATTGTACAAGGAATTGATTAATGCTTCGCTCCCGAGGTCAAAATTATTCAATTGGATTATGCGCGAGTGAGAACTCGCTATTTTACCGCGTTTTCCTACTTGTCCAAACAATGCTGCAGACGTAGATGCGTTTGAACATTTGTCACAAACAAAAATTAATCTTCGTCATTTTGACGTATGCCTCCGTGCGAGACAAATAAATACTCAGTTGTGGAAAGTTCGAGCCTCGCGCCGGCGGCGGTGGCTGGGACACTTTGCAAGAAAAGAGACAAAGAAAAATAGAGAATCATTTTCTCTTACGGAAGATGAGACGACTGCTGATTTCGACGTGACAACATTACGAAATAACAGCTTAATTTTGGACGGTTTTTTGCGTCTATTCGCTTTCCGAATCCATTAGGCGCTGCCGCCATCTTTAAACGCGCCTCTCGACTGGAGTACTCACTTTATGATAACTGTCGATAATTGCGCGCCATAAACGAGAAGTAAAATGTTTTCCAAAACGACCGAGGCTCGCTTTAAAGAGTCCCCTATAAGAGATTTCGCTTTGATTTTTCCCTTGGCGTTTTAAATTACTTCTTTGCTCCCGGTCGTCTTGAGAAGCGCTTAGAATCTATTACCACTTAGCTAGCTGAGACATTATACTAGTCTATCTTGCTCGGAAGTGGCGTGAAATCAACTTAACTGTCTCCAGCCACAGAACAAAGGCACTGCATGCTCGTAATATCAGTATAATTTCTGAAGCAACCGACTTTAATACAATGGCGAACAATAGTCCCAGACAATTGTGCCTGTATTGCGAGCGGCAGCGGCGACGACGCAAAGGGAAAGGTGTAATCTATTCCCTGAACATAGGTACAGATATTGCAAAAACATTTCCACGGAGCAATTTCTCTATCTGTCTTTTCTTCCACGCTCCGCCGCGCCGCCAGACACCAAAAATTACTCTCAAACATTCCTCGCCTTCCGCGGGACGAGCCTCCACCCAACGCTAGCATTGGCGAAGATATAACGTTTACCCTTTCTTCATGATATTTTTGTACCAAAAACCGGCGTGCGTGCATGCAACAACTTGTGAATGTCGATAATGCGAAAGTGATTAGTCAGGATCGTGGCACTTGGTAGTCCCTGGTCTCTGCCTGCCTCTCTGGGATACAGGCGTGAGCTTATGTATGTATGTTTTAGAAAAGTAACCCGTAGCCCTCAGATGGCTACTATGGTAAGCAGTGTAGCCAAAGAGCAAAAATCGCTAATCTAAGTTATCACTTATCACCTTATAAATATTGCACCGCAAGAAATATACCTACAATATCACTGACTTGCTCCCAGTTTTTCGGACACCAGCAGTCTGCTGGTAAGATCAAAACCCTTCTAAGTCTAGGTACACTTACAATGAAAACTGGCTCTACTGAGCCGAATGCGACCGAACCTTCAAGACAAAGTTCGGATATTCCAGCCACCTTAGAGACCACGCCATCATCAGGAAGATGTGACGGTTGCTGTCACGACGAAGAGGCCATCGTCATCATCATCCCCATCACAGTTTGCTGTTACCAGTTGTTATTTTTTGTTTCTTTTCTTTGTGAATGTACTTTAACCTAGATAGCTGTTGATATTCGTAGTTTGTTGCTGTTGGAGGAGCAAAGAAAATGTTATTATGTTATGCGGTCACTTTAAGAGCCTTCGTGAACATTCATTTTCGATAATTAGAAGTTGCATGTCAATTCAATAATTTTCACATACGCAATAATCAATAATATGCATTAATTTATTACGCAAACACATGCACAAAATCCACTAAATATTTCGTCGACAACACAGGTACAATAATAGTTAATGCACACGAAAAAAATGATAACCTAACAATCCTCCCAGAAATCTACTAAAACAAAGGTCCTTAGCACACTGGCAGCATTGCCACGCTGCACCGCCAAAGAAATCCTTTGACCAAAAAATACCCCAGAGCGGTCTGTCAAGCCGATACCGAGCCGATTTTTGGATCCAAGCCTAGTACATATTTTGCCAGCTAAGTTAGTATATAGTCCAAGGTTCACTTACCTAAGCTTGTAATCGCCAACTTGCGGTCAGCGCTCGAGATGTAATCAAGCCTAGCAGTTATGACGTCAAAACACTACTCTTAAAGTTAAAACATTACGGAATAAAAAATGCAGGATTAGATCTTTTAAAATCGTATTTAAAAGGAAGGGTTCAAAAAGCAGACATAAATCGTATTAAATCGTCGGGTTCACTTGTAAAAATGGAAGCCCCACAGGGATCTACCCTAGGTCCTTTCCTGGTCTATGTAAATGATTTACCGTTTATGGTACAAAAAATGTGCGAGATAGTGCTATTTGCTGATGACACGTCACTTATTTTTAAAATAAGGAGACAGGAAAATAATCTTGACGAAGCAAATAATGCTCTCTCGCACGTTCTAGATTGGTTTACTGCAAATAAACTATTTTTAAATTCAAAAAAGACAAAATGTATGAAGTTTACCCTACCTAACGTAAAATTAGTTGAAAATAACATTGCGATTGGAAATGAAAAACTAGAATTTGTTGAAGATACTGTATTTTTGGGCATCACAATCGATGCCAAACTACAATGGGGTCCACATATTGTAAAATTAGCACATAGACTTAGCTCCGCAACATATGCCGTAAAAAGAATTCGAGAACTTACTGACGTTGCAACTGCTAGGCTTGTTTATTTTAGTTACTTCCATAGTATTATGTCCTGTGGGGCCGGGCAGCAGACATTGAGACTATCTTGATCTTGCAGAAGAGAGCGATCCGATTTATTTACAGGGACTAGGTAGTAGGGACTCGCTAAGAGACTTTTTCAAAGAAACTAACATCCTAACAGTTGCAAGCCAATATACATATGAAAATATTATGTACGTTAGGAAAAATATTACAGACTTCGAAACACTTGGTAGCCATCATAACGTTAATACTAGGAATAAACATAAAATAAAAAAAATAAAATAAATAAACTCACGCCCGTTATCCCCGAAGGGATAGGCAGAGGCACCAGTCTCTAGAACTGGACCCACGTTTTGCCGAGTTTAAAATTAGGAATAAACATAAATTGTCATTTCCACGATTTAGACTTGCAAAAGTTAATACTTCCTTTATGGGGCATTGTATAAGGTTCTACAACAAGATACCCCAAGATATATTAGAGTTACCTCCAACGCGATTTAAGAATTGTGTTAAGCACACTCTTTGCAAAAAAGCTTATTATAAAATTAACGATTATTTAGAAGACAAGGACGTATGGCATTAAATAGTACTTTAATATTAAATTTAATCACAGGATAAATGTGTCTAGTGTTCAACACATCCAAGATATTATTTTGTAGGTTTGATTTGTATTAGCTTTAAGGTGATTCGAGAAAAGATGGTCAGAGTGGAGTTTTTTTCGCTGCCTTTTTCTCCACTACAGACGGCCCCAAGGCAGCGGCTATATTATACATAACTATATGTACATTGACATTCAACAAGCAGAATGTAAATTCTTTACGTTGAAATAAATTTTTAAATTTGAATTTGAATTGAGTTAGTTGATTATTCAATCTTTTATTCAATCAGAAGTAACATGCGGTATTTACTTTCGAAAGTAGTTTGCGTTATCTGCAGTGCTAAAAGCGGATATGAAGCTAGCTCAAAGTGGACTACGCTCCTAAGCTTATCTCCCGCCTCTGTTATTGTAAAAAGAAACAATCGCGTCGGTTTGCATGCACGATGTTCCTTATAATGTTCCCGTTAAAAATAATGAGAGCACTCATCCGATACGCGAGCGAAACTAAAAACAGCTGCATGTTGGGTTTACCTTTAACTTTTCGAAGTACTTTAAAGTAACTCAGCACAATGTCCACCATCTTCCACTACCATCTCAGCATCAGATTGTCTGGAAAATATAGTCACAATGTCTCAGAAATATTCTCTAAAATAACATTTATCAAATATGTATATTTTAAATACATTTATTAATTATAACTACAAATCGGGTTTAAAAGGGTAACGCCTTTTCTTCGTCGCTCAACTGAGGGCCGCGATCATGGGTGTAGTTCATATACGTTATAAATATGTAAAGAAACTTTATTTCTTTAACTTTATTAGTATGTTGCGTCGGTAATTGTTTACCGACGATATTCTGTAGATGGCGCTGTGAGTAATGGCGGCTATCACCGCTGATGAAGCAGCTAATGTTTTGACAGGGGAAAGGAGTAGCTACATACACAATGATGTGGCTATTTGTGGTTATCTAAATTCTAATAGAATAAAAAGGAATTGACAAATAATAAACTTTTAATGTCGTTTCTTTGTTTTCAGGTAAGATAGTGTGATTTAAGTTCAACAGTGTATTTACTAGGTTATGTGTGTTATTGAATAAAACTCTTTGTTTTCAGAGCAACACAATAGTTTATTTTGAAGAGCTCAATTCCTGATAAAGATTGCATTACAGTCTTATAAAACGACATTACTGGTTAAAATAAAGTGAAATGGAAAAATTACGGTTTAAATTTGTGGTATTGGGATCAACGGACGGAAAAACAAATCACATATGCATAACCTCAATTGAGACACCCGACGGATGTGTTTTTAAGGTACCAGATGAGCTGCAGTTCATAAGTAAGCACACAGCCTTAGCATCTTCAGGTGTGTATACGAAAATAAAAAATGCCCTTAAAAAAAGACACCAAACACGCTCCGTATGGATCCCGCTTACTACAGATTTGAGGGAAATATACCTAGATGAAGGTGAAAACGTACAGTTTGGTGACCAGTATTTAGAAGAGATTACGGAAAACACTATGCTTTCAGTTAACAGCACTAATAACAAGGCACCGGAGAAGAAAAATATAGGAAAAACAGCTGAAAAATTTATGCTCGAAAAATTTTCAAATAAAACGTCATGTGCTAACCAATGGATTAGTGACTTTGAGAGTGAATGTGAAAGGTTCGAGATTATACAGGATCAAGATAAAATAGGCATTTTAAAACATCTACTAGAAAAACAATGCCTAGATTGGTATACTAGCATGTTAATAAAAATGACGGTGAACTCGGAATGGACAGCATGGAAAGCCAATTTTTGTGAAACATATGACAATAAAGGTTGGTCCCAAATCAAATATGCTTTTACATACAGATTTCAAGCTGGATCATTACTAGAATACGCCACAAAAAAGGAAAGATTATTACTAGAGGTCAACAAACATATTGACACCCAAACAATGATAAATCTTATTGTAATAGGGTTACCAGATTATGTAATGGAGAAAATTGATAAAGAAGATATAAAGACAACATCAAACCTCTATAATGAAATTGGAAAATACGAACATGTAGTGAACAAAAATAATTTTACCAAGAATAAAAAGAGTGCTTACGAGTATAAAGGAAAGACAGACAAAACAAAACCATGTAAAACATGTGAAAGTTTAAATAAAGGCTCCCGGTTCCATCCTGAAGAAAAGTGTTGGTACAAAAAGACTGAAGATAAAAATTATAAGAGAAACAATTACAAAGCCATAAACAACTCAGTCATAGATGTAGAACTCAATGAGGATGACCAAAAAAACGAATTATTACACCATTAATTAAAGTAAAAATATTATTAAATGCACAATTAGAAACATATGGAATATATGATTCTGGATCAAATGTATCTATAATAAATTCAAAATTAATAAGGTTAAAAGAAGAAAGAAAAAACAACTCAAGAAGTGATAACCTAATCACAATTAATGGTGTAAAAAAGACTACTGGTTTGACAACAATTAAAGTAAAGATTTTGGACATCGAGGGAAACGCTGATGTACATGTAATTGATGGAGAAGAATTCAAATACGATTTCTTAATTGGGCTGGATATGATAAAACAATTCAGACTGGTTCAAAATGAAAAATTGGAGATTACCCAAAAAAGAGAAGAAATAAAAGAAGAAAAAGATCCCATAAATGAGGATAACAATAAAAACAATACTTCTAAGGAAGTAGAAATAGAAATGAACCAAGGTTCAATAAACTTTAATGAACATATAAAAGAGGAAGATTTCAAAATAAAAATGGGTAACTTAAATACTCAACAAAAGTCAGAAATACATAGACTGATAGATACTTACAAAACAATATTTGCAAAAGACAAATATGATATAGGCACGGTCAAAGAATATGAAGCACGTATTGATCTACTTATGGACAAATATTGTAGTAAAAGACCTTATAAGTGTTCAGTTGAAGACAAGAAGGAAATAGAAACGCAAATAGCTGAGTTACTTGACAGAAATCTTATAGAGGAATCTTACAGTCCATTTGCAGCACCAGTGACTTTGGCATTCAAGAAAGAAGAAAACAGACGATCACGATTATGCATAGATTTCAGAGACCTAAATAAAATAGTAGTGCCTCAAGCTCAGCCGTTCCCACTGATCGACGACCTTGTGATCAAGACAAGAAACACAAAATATTTCACGACACTGGACATAAATTCGGCATTCTGGTCTATACCGCTAAGAATCGACGATAGAAAGAAAACTGCCTTTGTAACACAAGAAGGTCACTACCAATGGACATGTTTACCATTTGGTTTAAAAACGTCACCGGCTATTTTTCAAAGGGTACTTAGTAACATTTTAAGGAAGTACAAACTAACTGAATTTGCAGTCAATTACATAGATGATATTTTGATATTCTCAAGGACTTTTTCAGAACACATTAGTCATTTAACACAACTGCTGGAGGCCATAAAAAGGGAGGGTTTTAGACTAAAATTCACAAAATGTACATTTGCTTCAGATTCTGTGAAGTATCTTGGTCATATCATACATAATAATACAGTACGAAAAGTTAGAGATAATTTAATTTCAATAAAAAAATTCCCAACACCGAAAACACAAAAAAATGTTAGACAATTTTTGGGAAAAAATTAATTTCTATCATGAATATATACCAAAAAGTACTGTCTTATTAGAACCTCTTCATAATTTACTTAGAAAAAATCAGAAATTTATTTGGTCTACAGACTGTCAAAAATCATTTCAAGCTATAAAAGACTTATTGTGTTCACAGCCAATCTTAGAAATATTTGATCAGAATTTACCAATAATTATACAAACGGATGCTTCCTTGGAAGGTATTGGGGCAATCTTAAAACAAACACAACCAAATGGAAAAGATAAGCCAGTGGCATACTTCTCAAAAAAATTAAACGAATCACAAAAGAGAAAAAAAGCAATTTACTTAGAATGTCTAGCTATTAAAGAGGCAATAAAATACTGGCAATTTTGGCTAATAGGGAAATCGTTTACAGTATATTCAGATCATAAGCCACTGGAAAATTTAAATATAAGATCAAGAACAGATGACGAATTAGGAGACTTAACATATTATCTATCGCAGTATGAATTTAAAATTAAATACGCTCCAGGAAAAGAAAACATAGAAGCGGATTGTTTAAGTAGAAACCCAGTATTGGATGCTAACGAAGATTCAGACGAACAGTTAAAAATTGTAAACGTTATAAAATTAAATGATATTGTTACAGATCAAGAAAACAATGAAGACATACAAAACAATATACAAAAATTAATATCAAAACACAATATTTTCTATAAAAAGGATAAAAAACGAGAGAAAATCATTTTGACAGAAGATTTCAGTAAAAAACTCATTAAAGATGTACATGAAAACATGTTTCATTTAGGTGTGAAACAAATGCAAAACAAAATTAGTAAGCTATATACAGCAAGAAATTTAACTAAGAATATTAAAAGACATTGTAAATGTTGTGAGACGTGCATAAAGAATAAAACGAGAGGGCAGGAAAAATATGGTTTAATGTCACATTTAGGACCTGCCACAAAACCTTTCCAAATAATCCCCATAGACACAATAGGAGGTTTTGGAGGCTCACGCTCCACGAAAAGATACCTACATCTTCTTGTAGACCACTTTTCGCGATACGCTTATATTGTTACTTCAAAAACCCAAAGTGCTCATGATTTTGTTAAACTGATCAATAATGTAACAGACTCAAGTAAAATTGAAATGCTTTTGACTGATCAATATCCGGGTATTAACTCAATGGAATTCAAAAGTTTTTTAAAAGAAAAGTCAATAACAATGATCTTTACTGCTGTAAATGCCCCGTTTTCAAACGGCTTGAATGAAAGACTAAACCAAACGCTTGTAAACAAAATTAGGTGTAAAATAAATGAAACTAATAATAAAACAGCATGGACCACCATTGCTCATAGGGGTGTAGAAAAGTATAATAGTACAGAACACACAGTTACCGGATTTGCACCTAAATATTTATTAGATGGTACAGATATTTCCTTATTGCCGAATGAACTAAAAAAAGATATATCAGAGGTTGAATGGATTAGAGATAGAAAAGTAGCATTTGAAAACTCAATAAAATCACATAATTATAATAAACAAATATTTGATAAAAATAGATCTATACATGTTTTTAATACAGGAGATATAGTATATGTAGAGAATGGCAATAAACTAAATAGAAGTAAGTTGGATGAGTTGAGGATTGGTCCATTTCAGATTATTGAAAAGATATCAAATTCAGTATATAGAATTAATACTGGTCATAAAAAGTTAGAGTCAAATCTCTTTCATATAAGTAAACTCATACCAATACCTAATAAAGAGACAATTTAGATTTAGTTTTATTTACATAAGAATTATTTTTAGTTTTATTTAAACAAAAATTTATATGAAAATTTTCTTCTTTGTGAGGGGAGATGTAAAGAAACTTTATTTCTTTAACTTTATTAGTATGTTGCGTCGGTAATTGTTTACCGACGATATTCTGTAGATGGCGCTGTGAGTAATGGCGGCTATCACCGCTGATGAAGCAGCTAATGTTTTGACAGGGGAAAGGAGTAGCTACATACACAATGATGTGGCTATTTGTGGTTATCTAAATTCTAATAGAATAAAAAGGAATTGACAAATAATAAACTTTTAATGTCGTTTCTTTGTTTTCAGGTAAGATAGTGTGATTTAAGTTCAACAGTGTATTTACTAGGTTATGTGTGTTATTGAATAAAACTCTTTGTTTTCAGAGCAACACAATAGTTTATTTTGAAGAGCTCAATTCCTGATAAAGATTGCATTACAGTCTTATAAATATAATAACGTTATAATACTTTAGCAGCTAAAGAAAATGTCTGATGAGGTGCAATTGTGTACCCACCACGCCGCGGCCGAAATCCAACGTCTCAGAACTAATATCAGTTGCTTCTAAATGTAATATATTTCAGACGAGACAGGCTCCAGACGCTTTTTTATTTCAATTAAAAGGCTCAATACTTTGTGCTCGTAAACGATTTTTTCTCAACGATTTATGTTGATGGATAATAGTTTTGCAGAAACGAGTTCTATACAATTGCGCCATTCTTACTGCGTATTCTGAGACGATTCCCCTGAATTAACAGATTTAGAGAGTTATAGAACACCTTATGGTACATAACTAAAAAAGAAAATATACAGATATTTACTAACTTAAGAGTACAGACAGCAACCCTATAAATATTAGTAAAAAAAGTAAGGTAACTAAGCTAAGGAGCCGGGGCTCGAACCCGGGACCTCTCGCTTGGCAGGGAGATGCGCTAACCGCTGCGCCACAGAGGTAACATAACATAACATTTACATACAGGCATATACATTGCCTCTGGCCCAACACTAGGATACCCTGTGTCGTTGGAACCAGAAACAGCTACCTCACAAACATAAAATTACTAAAATTTGTGAAGTTACAACAAGAAGCTTGGGCAGGATAGGAAGAAGTCTCAGATGGTCAAACAAATAGGCTCTATGCTTAGTAAGCATTGCATTGCTAAAGACAAACTTCTTTCTTCTATTCATTGAATGGAAACCACACCGAAAGTCCACTGTAGCAAAGGCCTAATTCTACCATGTTATTAGCTTTCTACTAACTTAAAAAACGCAAACACGCACACATGCATGAAATCATAAGTAACATAACCACTCTTATACAAACACACACACGAACACCCACACACGCACTCTCTCATACACACACACACACACACACACACACACATACACACACATGCAGGTGCACGGTGTTTGCACGAAGACCGCGGATAATCACAAATATTTACGACAGCATCGACGCCGCTGATTAACGATGCCACAGCGCACTAGTGGTGGCCCGCGGTTTGACGCATTGCATTAATCACCTATCGATGTCGCTAAGCCCGGACTAGTGCACAAATCGATAACAGATAATGGGTTCAATGTTTAAACTTCCCGGGGGGAGTTTTAAAGCGCGAAACATAAACAAAAGAATTAACAAAGTGCTGCGTTTGTTTTCTTTAATCTGCGAAGTTCCGCCGATAAGCGCAACTAGGGCTGTGATTACGAGTTATCGACAAAACTTGCCAACGCGTTTTATTTGCATTGCTCCGCTGAATAACAGAAGTGAAATTAAATTCGCAAAGGCAAACCGTTAACTTATCGACTTTTCGAATAAGGAATTGATTAATGGCTTCCCGTGAATAATTTATTATTCAGATTGTGAGACAAGAAATGATAAATTGAACTTTTCAATTATTCACAATAATAATAATACCGTAACTTTTCATTCCATTGTTGTCGCAGTTCTCGGATTCTTCGATGTTGTTTGATTGCTCAATTCAACGAGGCCCGAAATTAATAAAGGGTACACATTAACTACGTAAGTTTTTTCTGCTCGAAAAATAATGACTATTACCAACTTTGAACAAGACAAGGAACCAATATGTTGCTTTGAAATATACAGAAAATATTTAATTATAACATTATATATATTTAACTTAATTTAAAAAAAATATCACAATAAATGAAAATTAAATATGCCAGTACATATTGTTCGCCAAACGTAAAGATAGATGCTTAAATCATTCATTCACATACAGACACACAAGCTGTATTACATTACAACTCATGTGCCTATTATTACGCAATACAAATGTTACAGTGTCACCATCTTATCTGTTCAGTTAATAGCGGCGCTAGTGATGGAGAATTTAGTAGTAACATTTAAGAAATTTACTTAGTAAAATGAGAATATTTTAACCCATCTTTCAATTTCAATGAAAATATATCTATAAATCTTAGTAAGTGAATAAATAAAACAAAAAACGTGGAACAGGATTTACAATTAATTGTTTAGTTACAATTTTGCCCACCTGAACAGATAACTTGGTGGCGCTGTAAGTAACAGTACGAAGAAAGCATAAGTGTTTGCGTCTGCCAAAAAGTACGCAACCTCCTTGCTACTTCAAACTTATTCTTTTTTGTCTAGATCCTATTTTGTTTTTCCTGTGCAAAATGTTTTGCGCCAGGAGCACGCTTTGTCATTTAAACCATTGATTTTATATTAAAAATCGTCATACTTTTATTGCGAGAATTTGCAGAAGGGATAAATCTCTTCACACAGAAAGCAAAAGCGTAGAAAAATAAACACGAAAAACGTCAGAGCTTCCACAGTCTTCGGTAGGCTGGCTCAGAAGCCCCGCCCGTCAAAAGTGCAATGCTGGCACCGGCGGGACCTATAGGCGTCGGTTAATTATTCACCCGCATGCAGCCGCCTTTGTTATTCAAATGAAGACTGAAACTTGACATAAACTAATGCATGTAAATGCTACCGAGCGCACTGACGCGGCGGCGCTAGACGACTCGGCGTCAGAATAAGCACAGCTCCTTCGCGCCGGAAATCTGCAACTTGTGTCACAGTGTAATGAACACCAGTAAGGAATGGTGGTCGTCCGCTGCATTTAAATGCCTGAGCTCGCTCGTTTGGAGCGCGACAGGGTTGTGTTTTACATTCGATACTGATATTTCTGTCTCATTTACCAAGTATTTTGAGAGTTTTAGGTAGTTATTTATATTATGTGCTTGTTTAGTATAAAGTTTAATAAGTTGATACGAAATAATTTGTCTATTTTCTACTCACAATGTAAAGCTGGCTTTATTTGGCGATTCTGCCGATAGCCGACGCCGGCCAACAACCACGGACAGCCATGCACCACGCACGACGCGATTCTGCGGATATCGATACGACCACGTACCCACGACCGGTACGGCGCACCGCCACAGACGTCTGTGCTACCGCGGACCGAAACCCTTCCCACGGTGTGTCGTGCGAGCTGGTCCGCGTCCGTGCGATATCGCGGACCGTGGGAAGCCGACTTAACAGAAAGACTAAGTTTGTAATACATTCTCATTCTAGCTAACCTATCCAACGCATTGCCCATCTGCACTCACCCGAAGCACACCGAGATCACGCGTTTTGTGGTGATGTCTATTGTATAGGCGCGTTATGGAGGTTAGTAGGAAGATGGGTAACTGCTTCTTATTTAAACTGTGGAAACAAGCTCCCAACGACAATCATTCAATCAATCAATCACCTTCAATAGCCACTGCCCTATACAACAATAATAACTTCTATACAACGCAACCATGGTCCTAAACTGGATACCCTGTGCTATGGTAACCAGGCAAGGACATTACAAACATAAAAAACCAGACTTAAACCATTTGTACAAACGTACGGCGGCCCTCAGTGGGAATCGAACCCGCGACCTCTTTCTTGGTAGCTAAGCGCCTGAACGGCTCGACCAACCAGGCAGTCATAAAGTTCCGATCTGTCAATAACATATCATCATCATCATCATTAACCCATTATGTCCCCACCAAGGGGCACGGGTCTCTTCCCTGAGGAAGGTATAGGCCATACTCCACCACGGTGGCCAAGTCCGGATTGGTGGAGGTTTGTAAGACTAGTGGCTGGTCTTACAGACAGAAGTTTTCAAGCCGCCCTAAGGCCTCTGACTTGGCTTAACGACTGCCATCTATCGACGGCAGCCGGCACCAACTGCTTAACGTGCCTTGCGAAGCACGGAACCGCTCGGAAAAATGCCACTTGCGTTAGTCATAGACGGTGACCCATCCATGGACTGAACGCGACGTATGTTGCTTAACCTTTGTGATCGTGTAAGATCACTCAGGCAGCCCAGGCTACGAGCGATTAATAACATATAGGTGACTGGGATAGCCTGTGACTGACAGACAGACTGTGAAGTCGTGAACTAGCTGTAGTCTCAAGATAGTTTCAGAAGGTTTCAGTTAGCGCCGGGCGCCATCTTGCGAGATTTGGACGCAATTAACTACGAGTAGAATCGGGAGCGGCGCGTATTCGAGTCCAGCGAAACGTTTGCCTTGCTCGAGAGATTGCCTTAATTGACACAATTAATGATGCTTTATCAGTCATTTTAGACGCAGCCAAGTGGCAAACTGACTTCAGATCAGGGCGCTACTACTTACGTCCTCTACTGTATGAAGTTTTCTTACTCGTTTGCTCCGTATTGTCAAGTACCTCATTTTGGCACTTTGGAGTCGTCAATATGGTAAACCCGTTAGGGACTTCACACACGGCGGCTATAATATACATTACATTCCAGGATGTATAGCTTAGAGACCCCTCAGTACCTTTAAGATACAAAGATGTATATTATAGCTGTCGCGTGTGGTTTCCTGACGATTTCTATGGAAAGATGTAATGAGATATATCGTGCTATAATATACATCTTTACCTTATAGCCGCCGTGTGTGGAGTCCCTTCGCGGAAGAAACTGTTCAGGGCCGCGATTCTGTTAGAGCATTATAGTTCAATTACTGCAGTAATATCTGAGTGGCTTTCTCTACAAAATTTTCTATACTGGTTGGTCTAGATATTATCACGATTGACTACCAAAACAGGGGTCGTGGTAGCGATTTCCACACATTATCTTTTTTTGTTTCGAACTTTTGTTTGAGTTTGAAAATACTTAGGTACTGAACTTCCAAACTCTTTGCTGCAAAATTTTTAAGTACCTCATTGTCAAATATTTGAAATTTGAACGCAAGTACGCATTTTCATTCCTATCAGATGGTAATGAAAAGCAGAGTGTTCTACACGGGCGCAAATCATTTTTGGTCTCGGCAGTGTTGAATTCCTCGCTCCTTCAGCGATTTTTAGTTAAGTTAAAGCAAGAATCACCTCAGTTCGCTCTGGATTCCAATTCACAGCCTCGACGCAAAAATTTTGTTTGCGCCCTTGGTGAACAATCTACTATTTTTTCTTAATGAAAGTTGCTGGGATAGTGCGAGGTGTCTGAAACAGACAAAGAGGGAAAGCGGGTTTTACATAGGTTAAAAAAGTTTATTGTTTTCGTGGCAGGTGGCAGTCCCTGGTGTCTGCCTACCCCTCTGAGGTGCAGCCGTGAGCTTATGTATGTTAAAATGAATGTTTAATTTGATAATTTTTTTTTGCTTTAATTATTATTTTATTATTATTGTTATTGCCTTGACATTCTTTAAATTTCATTCTTTTTGACGAAGCTTTATGTGAATTTTGGTTATGTTTGTAATGAGTTTTTTTTAATGTCTATGTAAATAATTTAGGTATGTCTATTGTGTTTTGACTTAACTATAATTACTGTTTAAATTGAATTGAATAAATGACTCAAAAATATTGTTAATTATAAAAAAAAAAAAAAGATTTTTTTGACGACCTCTGTGGCGTAGCGGTTAACGCATCTGATTACCAAGCGAGAGGTCTCGGGTTCGATCCCCGGCTGGAAAGAAAAAAAAACTCCAGGTCTTTGATGTTTACATGTTTGTGACGTCGCTGTTTCTGGTTCCCACGACACAGGGTATCCTAGTGTGGGGCCAGAAGCAATGTATGTGCCTGTGTGTAAATGTTTATTTTTTATTTTTATTTTTCAACAATAATTGATTTTGTGGAGAAGAAGCCAACAAAGAATGCGTGTCAATGTAAGTAAAAGATATAAAATAAAATTTATACATAAAATCATGGATCTAGTGAAGTAAGTCGGTACAACGTGGATCTATTTATTAAGTTAAAGTCTAATTTATTGTCCAGGAATTTCCACGACTTAGAGATTTCTTGATTTCTTACATACTCGTAGATATGTACACATTTTTAGGAATCTTTATAAATAACTAGCAGTACCTGGGATCCCGGAATCCAGGATGAAAAAAACCCAGGTCTTGGATCTTTACATGTTTGTGATGTCGATGTTTCTCGTCCCAACGGCACAGGATATCCTAGTGTGGGGCCAAAAGTAATATATATGCCTGTATGTAAATGTTTATGTTTTTGTTTCGGAAAAGTGCTTTCGGAAATTGTCACCTACACACAAACTTACACACTTTCAAACATTCCCTCTTTACAATAATTTTATAGACTTGCACATAATACAATAATTTGTTCTGACTGAAATCGGATATCCTGTGCTATGGTAACTAAGCAGACGTCACAGACATACCTTAAACTAGGATAACAGGTGACCATTGTGACCAGGCAAAAGTAACAAAAACATGGAAATACACCCAGGCTAAGGACATTAGTCCAAATTAAGTACGGCGGCCTCCAGAGGGAGTCGGATATTTTATTAGCCGAGCTTGTTAACCACTAGACCAATAAGGCAGGCGAGGGGATCACTTTGGAGAACAAAGTGATCCCGTCGCTTCCCGTCTGTCTCAGAAGATTCTTAGGAACAGATTCTCAGGAGCTATCAAGTAAATGTCAAATTAGCTCGCAGTTCTCTGAATGCGGACAAATTTTAAGCTCGAGTTAACACCATCAAAATATATACATTTTTGCTGAGTGGCGCAAAAGTACTGGCACTATAGAAATTACTTATATATATTTTATGTTACATTTCCTGTCATTCTGATATTGAAAATTGTGTAGGAAACAAATGTACAACTTACTAAAATAATCACGGACCGTTTTACTCCCCAAGAACGTGGAATAATTGTGTCAATCAAATTTTCCAGGCCGTGTTATCTCTCGTTTTGGCAATTCGCCTTGGCCTGCAAGATCACCCGATCTCGCCTGTCCAGACTTCTTTCTTTGGGGTTATTTGAAATTTCTGGTGTATGTGAACAAGCCATATACTCTTGCAGCTTTAAAAGCAGCTTTAAAAGCTGCAAGAGTATAAAATCTGTTAAATTACCTGACTATACTTTATTGACCTTTAATGGTTTGGTTAGTATAAAAGGGAACCTAACATGTTCAGTTTATGCAAGCGTAGTACTTTGTGTCTTCAGAAGTATACCATGCCACTCCGACCAACTTCATAGTTTTTCCTTGGGAACTCTTATATAAGCTTAATGGTTGATTTAAGTAGTTGGTCCGATAGGAATAAAACCACGTACTGAATTCCAATCGGAACAACTAGTTGATCCGTTTAGTTGGTTGGTACGGAATAAGTGAGTGTTTTTATTACTTTCAGCTATAGGTGTCGACATCACATCACTAGTAGTCAGTGGTACCGTTTAACTTTAAAAGACCCACCGTACCACCAGGGGTATGGCCAGGGGTACCGTGGGTCTGAAATGAGCTTCGACATTCGAACTCCATGTTGTATTGCTAAAATGTTACAACAGCTCATTTAGTAGGTATAACTACTTCTACATAGCTCACCTGATTAATTCGAATCCGATTAGTTATGCTACACAGTATAACTAATCGGATTTATTTTGTCCGTTTTGTTAAATCGTATAACAAATAGTATAACTAGTCGGACAGACCCGAGAAGCACGGGTCTCTCCCCTGTGGAAGCTATAGGCCATACTCCACCACGGGGCCAAAATCCGGATTGGTGGAGCCTTGTAAGACAAGCGGCTGGTCTTACTGTCAGAAGTTTTCATCCGCCTTGGCTTAACGACTGCCTACTATCAACGGTAGCCGGCACCAACTGCTTAACGTGCCTTGCGAAGCACGGAACGGCTCGGAAAAACGCCACTAGCGGTAGTCATAGACGGTGACCCATCCATGCACTGAATGCGCCCTACGTTACTTAACCTTCCTGATCGTTTAAAATCACTCAGGCAGCCGGGGCTACGAGCGAGTTTTCATTAATAATATTGTCAAAATTAGTTTGAAACAAAAACTCGTTGGACTAATACCTACCTAAGCTATCTTCCTGATATTATTATTATAATAAATAAAACAACATCCGGCTTCCGGAAAAGTCTGTCGAGCTAATTGGCTCCGCTGTATCAGACTACGCTGCTGGGAAAATATTGTTTTGATTCAAAGCCTTTCAATAGAATTTCAGAGCTGACCTTTTCGTCAGGAGTTGTTCCCTGAATTCTGAATAAGCTTGTTAATAATGTAACGATTTAATTTTTTTCTTACTATCACTTATTATCATAACCTATCAGTTGACCCAAAATCATGAACGAATATTAACTAGACTCACCTACCGAAGGTTTCATAGAAATTTGTAGGTACTGTAGCGCTCTACTTTTGTCAAAAGATTGCTTACTAGCAATAATACTACCTATAGGATAGAATAGAATGAAGAATGAATAGAATAGAAAGAGTTTATTATCATATTAAGATAAAGGGTCGAGGCTCAGCATTATGCTACCAAGTCAGCGCATGAGTCGCTGATTTTCAGCAACTACCCAAAAAAAAATACTACGTACGGTCGGGGACTAAAAATTTTTACCAGTTTTGAAACTTGATTCTTTGTCGCAAGATGTGCCTTATAGTCGATAATGCTTTAACAATGTACTTATTACCTTTCAAAGTTCCGAAGCCTCGATTCTAACAAGTATCTAAATTCATTTCTTATTAAAAATTATTGCATTTGTTAAAATGACACAGATCAAAACTCTGTCAAAATTGAAAGTTTGAAAATATATTGAACTAGACGAAAACCCGGCTTCGCTCGGGTAAAATGTAGACGCAAAATAATATTCCACTATGTTTTTTTATATGGTGACGCCTCTGTATTTATCAACCACCAGTAGATATAAATCTCTTAATACATTCAGATACATAAGCTCACACCTGTATCCCAGGGGTAGGCAGAGACCACGGACTGTCACCTGCCACTATCCTGACAAATCACTTTCGCTTCATCGACATCCATTAGTCGCTGCATGTACCCACATCGGTTTCGCGTACTTTTAATCTTGCCCTTTGCTAATACATCCCCTATTTGGTCGAAGTATGTCCAACTGGGGCGTCCCTTACCAGCCCTTCCACTCACATTCGCCCGATATATTTGCTTTGTCAGTCTTTCTTCGTTCATCCTCTCCACATCTCCAAACCAACGCAACATTCCTTTTTTCAATTCTAGTCACTCACTACATCCTCTTTCTCTACATCCTCGGTCTCTAATCACACTATTGCGTATTCTGTCATCCAAAGTAACACCACACATATTTCTTAAGGATCTCATTTGTACTGTACTAATCCTACTTTCATGATTCTTCTGACTTCTGCCATACCCAAATCTCGCTACCATGCTTACATCAGTATTGGAACCAGCACACTATTACGGATAGCCAATCTTGCTCTTTTGGACATGTTCTGGCTACTCACGAAGGAATGCAAGGCGAATATCGGATACTTATCATAACTTTGTCATGAGTACCTCATCACAAATTACTAAAAGAGCTTCCTTCATAAACTTAACAGCTAGTGAATCTAGTGACGTATGAGACGTAGAATCCACTTGGCTAATCAACTAAAAACAGATCCCTCTCTTTGGCTTTACAGCTTTTAGTTTTGTATTGACCACATGTTTTTCTTCATCATTTAAATTTTTGGTATTTTTCTTATCTAGTGGCTTTTTCATTTCAATAAGTTTATTGGTACCTAACTAAGCAAAACAATAAAGATCAATTTATGACTTTGATTTCCTTTTTCAGTTATTTTTCAGACCCTTCCAAAACTCAATGTCAATTATTGTCTTCCCGCCAATGAAAAACACCACAGATTACTTACTACACCTTCTCAGTTGGCACAGATTATAATAACCTTCTTGAATGCCACGGTATTCCACACACCATGGAGTTAACAAATTAGATCAAAGGGCCGGCCGGTTTAGATTATCTTAGTGTTTAGGTGAGTGCTTTACTTTACACTCTGTTGCAACATTATGCTGAATCGGGCCCATTTTGGGGCTCAACCTTTAATGTATTTTATTATTATTTTCATGGTGTACAGTTTATTTATTTTTACGCTTTTTATGCTTTCTGTGTTATTTTTTTTATTATTGTACGCATTCTGTGTGTGTGTGTGTGTTTTTTTTTGTTTTGTTTCAAATAAATAAATTTTCTTGCTTTCTTTCTTTCTTTCTTTATTTCTTTATTTCTTTCTTTCTTACGGAGAGTGCTTTTGTAGAAACGTGTAAGCGCCACTTGCTTTAGTACGTGTTACGGTATAGTACGGTTCTAGTTGCCTTTCAATTAGAATCAAAATAAAATTGGTTTTATTGTTCTATCCAGTGACACCTGAGCGCGTTACTATCCTCGTTACTTATCTGTGTATAAACTAAAAATTTAGTGAGAACTTTAGGAGAGTGCGCAAGTGACCCGTGACGGGTGCGTGTTGTTTTCATTAACTCGAATTATCAAACTTACTTATGTGTTCCATTAAAACTCATAGTATTTTGAGTAGGATAGCGCATATTTCACGACGTCGACGAAGTGACACTCTACTGGAAGAAATATAAACGTTCACTCGAACGTCTAGTAATGTACTAATGCACTTGCCTCTCTAATTGTATTACAGCACTCTCCTAAACACTAAAATATTGTAAACCGGCCATAACAGTTCACAATGAAAACTTGTGACACTAACACAACAATGATGACATTGACATGTTTACTTAGCAACGTTGAATTTAATAATTTCTATATTTAGTCCAGTCAAATTACGAAAAAAAACGGGTTAAATAAACATGAGCGAACACAGTTTGGGGATTTTGAGGATCGATAGGGGGGTGCATCGTGAGCATAAATTCCAATTTGAGGGGCTGTACTGAGGTCAGCTCAAGGTCATTTCGATGGAAACGCGTTTAATTCGATATCTCGAGAAATATCAGTGTTAGCCAAAAAATTGTAGAGACCTTTTCTCTTCTAAATGAAATTTATTAACTTTTTTATTTAAAACTTTTTTTTATAACATCAATATTTTTCAACTTATTACTCCCGCAAGGCAAAAATTTTATTTTTTTCCCTATTTTTCGTCGTTTTCTCCCCAACCATTCAATTTTATTGAATTTTACCGATCATCAACGTGTATATCTTTTAATTATGCACAATTTTGTTCTTAAACTTTTTTCTGTAATGCCGATACCTTCGGAGTTATATATTCTTTTACCGAGCGAAAGCCACGCCATTGTCGCAACGTGTACCCACACTGCCTTAAACCGATATATGGGCCGAATGCCGCAAAAAATATTATTTTTGCACGCGATTAGTGGTTGCGACACAACATCGGCACCATTCAACCTAGGCAAGATGAAAACAATGACCGCATTCAAAAAATCTCCGGATTTGGTTCCGTTAACTGAAGTTTTTCTGCAGGACAAAGCAGATAAAACAACTATCGCTTCAAACGGCGAACAATTCATTTTGAATTTGTATCGCAAGGCAGGTGACACGAATTGTACCAATCTCAACGAGCTCCGATATAAGGGATATAAAAAAATGGCAGGCAGTGGGAGGGTTAAATTAGAATCTCTTCCTCCTACCTCTGATGCGGCATTTTTTCACTCGCTGAGGTGCTTTTACCAAGTACAATACTGGCTGGAAAATTATCTGGAACCCGAGGAGTGGGGCTGGCGTCGAACCCCCCGTGGATTGGAGCCAATAACGATGTCATCGCAACCAGCTCCGGATAATTTACTGAGATCGATTGCGTGCAAATGCAAAACCAAGTGCGGCAAAGCGTGCGGATGCAGAAAGGCCGGCCTCTTTTGCTCAGTGATTTGCAATAATTGCCAAGATAATTATTGTTCCAATATCGCCAATATTATCGACGATGATGATCTTGACGTAATGGACGAGGACGACCTATGCCCCGATACCGTCTTTAATATTCACGAATCACTTCCATCGACCTCGGGTGCTTAATTTTCCGAATTTCATAACCTATTTTTTTATCAATAAATGTGTGAAACAGTTTTAATTGTTAATTTACTTCTTACCCAAACAGACCCATAAATTTACCCAAATTAAATACCCAATTTTTAAATAGTTTAATCGATTTTCTTTTTATATTGCGACAGTGGCGCGGATTTCGCTCGGTAAAGTAATGTATAACTCCGAAGGTATTGGCATTACAGAAAAAAGTTTGAGAACAAAATTGTGCATAATTAAAAGATATTCACGTTGATGATCGGTAAAATTCAATAAAATTGAATGGTTGGGGAGAAAACGACGAAAAATAGGAAAAAAAATAAAATTTTTGCCTTGCGGGAGTAATAAGTTGAAAAATATTGATGTTATAAAAAAAAGTTTTAAATAAAAAAGTTAATAAATTTTATTTAGAAGAGAAAAGGTCTCTACAATTTTTTGGCTAACACTGATATTTCTCGAGATATCGAATTAAACGCGTTTCCATCGAAATGACCTTGAGCTGACCTCAGTACAGCCCCTCAAATTGGAATTTATGCTCACGATGCACCCCCCTATCGATCCTCAAAATCCCCAAACTGTGTTCGCTCATGTTTATTTATTTCGTAATTTGACTGGACTAATTGATGCTGCTCGATAATACGAATTTTCCGCCCATATGTTGTCGACTCAGATCAACTATTTTATTACGCTCTTTCATTTGGTGTGCATATCGTTCGAGTCTACCGTAGACCCGAACGAAATTATTAATATAGATACTATTTTCACAAAATAAATAAAATAAAACCTCCTTGAGGGATCGAAGAAGGTTTGCTCTAAACTTTGACAGGTTGGTACTCAACTCTTTATTCTGAGCTTTATGCTTTATCTAATCAAATCAATACAAATATCGACCTTGTGTCGTAAATTGTCTGTACAATTATGAACCTTAAGGTGGTAAACCTTTTCAGACCCCGACTGTACATGTACATGTAAAAATAGATATGTATATCTATTTTTATCTTTTTATCGAGAATCGCCCAGCCTAGCTAGGGATCGACTGACACCTAAACAAAGACGTAGCGATTCGCTACCAATCATTTAAAATCATCCTAGATGGCTGTGCCGGCCAGCTGCTATAAAGAGGAATCGCCACAGTCCTTACATCGACTGCCTCATTGGTTAAACCGTTAAGGTTTTATATATTGAAAGCAGTGATAACCCTAGCATTTTTTTTTGTTAACCCTGCATGCCGCATCTTTTCACCCCATGTGCGGGGTGAATAGAAAACACACATATTCTCTCTTTTCTGGCAATAATTAAAGAAATAAATTCAAAATTCATGTGAGAGGTAATCTACATTGATAATTTTGGCAGAATAAATACATTTGAATTCACTAACAGCACCTGCCAATAATATCAGTAGGTGCTGAATATGGACTAGGCCAGGTGCTATTTGTGCAGGTGCCATTTAGGCGGGTGCTCAATGTGGATTACCTCTCATGTAATTTATCGAAAGAATTAACCTTAACTCAGGAAATGGTGTATATTTTATAGCAATACCAAGGAAGGAACTATTCAAAAAACAAAGATGAAGTTAAGAGTCGTGGTGAATACCCCGTTTTACGGGACAGATATACAGACAGACAGAGGTCATGGATTTGACCCCATTGGGGGCCGCCGTATATTTGTTTGTACAAATAGCCTCAGTCTGGGTATATTTCCATGTCTGTAATGTCCTTTCCTGGTTACCATAGCACAGGGTATCCTAGTTTGAGACCAGATCAAGTGATCGTATTGTGTGGAAGTTTTACATATAACTTCGTCTGTGTAGGATTAGTATTTCGAGTAGCTTATATTAGCATGGCGTAGAAAAGAAGTAACATTATGACATTAAAATTAAAACATAAATATTGTTTGGGTCGCATTTGAAAAATATAACAGCCTGACAATATTGAGATGTTGCAGTCGCACTATAACAACGTAACAATATTGTCAACATAAGAAATTATTATGGTAATTAAGCATTGCATAGCCCTAATAATAAGCTTATGGTAGCTACTGCAATATGCATGGTTCACTATTTTGGCTATAATGGCTTACACATAAGATAGATATATATTGTAGCCGGCTTTTTTGTAGGACTATTTAAGATAAACATTTCTATCGTACATTACATATTATGTGTATTTCTAGCTGTTTTGGGAGCGCACGCCAGAATAGCTCGTAGATGGTATTTTTTTTCTACCTACTTGACACTTGTCGTCATGTTTTGGACAATTCACACAATATCTTTATAAATTGTAGCATATGTGTTATTCTGATGTATAAGCTATAATATTGTAAACTCTCATTAAAATCCATTCAGTAGTTTTTACGTGAAAGAATAACAAACATCCATCCATCCATACTTACACTTAGTAGAATAGTCAGGAATCAGTTTATTCCGAGCGTTTCCCGAACTTCAAAAACTATTTGTTATAATTTAATTACAAATGTGTAGTTTTCAGCTGCATCTTTTTTAAGTTATCTTAAAAGTTTTAATTTTTACTGCTTCAAGGGACTGTAGACCTAATATATATGGTTTTAATTTCACCTCGATACCTCCTCCATGCGTACCCGAAATAAGTGGTCTAACAGGCAGATGAACGAACGGATAACAACGTGATCCAATGTGATCAGTGATCAGTCTACACGAGTATATACGACCTGCTATAGGGTATAGGCCTTGTCTCAGAGAGAGGGGGAGAGAGAGAGTATGGACCTAAGGACGTACATTATTAAGTATAATATAGCTATAAAATTGTTAATGGAAACCTTAAGTTATAAAGCCGGCTTCCCATGGTGCGCGATTCTGCCGACAGCCGACGCCGGCCGACGACCACGGACAGCCATGCACCACGCACTACCGGTGCGGCGCACCGCCACAGACGTCTGTGCTACCCCGGACCGAGACCCTTCCCACGGTGTGTCGTGGGAAGGGTCTCGGGTTTCTCACGATGTTTTCTTTCACAGTCAGCGAGTGGTACTGCTGCTACAACTTTTTAAATGTACATAGACATAGACATTTACATACATGCACATATATTGTTTCTGGTCCCATACTAGGATACCCTGTGTCGTGGGAACCAGAAACAGCGATATCACAAACATGTAAACATCCAAGAGCTGGGGGTTTTCGTCCCCAGCCGGACATAAGTTAGAAAACAAAGTCACGGGTACATGCAGGGCTCTGTGTGTGTGTATGGGTACGGGTGTGTGTGTGTGTGTGTGTGTGTTTGTGTGTGTGTGTGTGTGTGTGTGTATGTGTGTGTGTTTTAATATTTCTTCTTCTTCCGTCTAGACCTTATCCCGTTACTTGGGGTCGGCCTTCCTTGTCCTCATTCTCCATGTAGCACGGTCTTGTGCTTGGTCTGAATTTATATGAGCATTTTTCAGGTCCTTTTGGACCGTTGTCTGCCATGTGGCGGGTGGTCTTCCACGCGTGCGTTTCGTCGTAGGCAAATCTAGGGCAAGCTTTACCATCATATGGTCGTCTGGGCGTCTTTGTATATGGCCATACCACCGCAAACGCTTTTCTTTTATTTTTTCGGTTATGGGGGCAACTTTAAAACTTCCTCGTATGTATTCATTTCGGATTTTATCCAGTAGTGTGACACCCGCTGACCAGCGTAACATGCCCATTTCTGCAGTGTGTAGTTTGTTCAAATGTTGCTTGTTTGTTTCCCAACATTCAGAACCATATAGGACAGCAGGTCTAATGGCTGTTTTGTACAGATGTCCTTTTACTTTGAGGGGCATTTTTCTATCACACATTACACCTGTGAGTTGTCTCCACAAATAGATGAGAAAATAGATAATTCTCAGACCTACCGAATATAAACATAAAATTTCATCAAAATCGGTCAAGCCGTTTCGGAGGAGTTTGCGCACTAACACTGTGATAGGAGAATTTTATGTAGAAAGAAGATACAAAAAGTACAGCAGAAAATAACCTGCACCGCCCGACCGCGATCGCAACCGCTTTGGTTTGTGAGTTCCTTTACAGTTAGCTGCCCGTTGGGACGGGCCGAGCCGTGACCAAACCCGCTCGTACATATGGCAATCAGAGCGCTGAGTGGCGACGTATCCGGGGAGTCCCCCGGGGCTCGAACCGCGTCTTGGGGTCACACCCGGAATGTAGGGCTCGATAAGAGATGTTGTTGGTGATTAAATTGAGAAAAATAATATTTTCATTTTCCAGAAAGCTTAGTGTTAAAACATTCTAAAACTAGTTTATGAAACCACTTATTACGTTAGTTTTTGTTGCTGTGCTAGGCTTGACACCTATATTATAGCAAGCAGTGTCGATTCCCCGATGAAAAGAGCCAGATTCTAGTTACACATGAGATCATAGCTTTACTGCTTGGAAAATAAATTTATCAACAGAAAAAAAATACGAAATTTAGAAAAGAAAAAATCCTGTTTAGATAAAGAGAGAGATAAAGAATTTGTATTTAATATAAAGAACTAAAACTTTGAAAAGCACTACACACACATGACGACGTCAAGCAACCGACGACGCGAGCCCCGTCTCTGCTCACCATGATTAAGCTCTGCGAATCAGAGCGAAACCTGGTCGGACTCGTCCGATAAGTTGATCCGGACCAAAAATTTACAAAAGAATCCTTTTTTTGTTTGTTTCTGTGTGTGCTTGCGTGGGTGTGTATGTGTTTATGTGAAATATGTGAGGGTACGATTAGAGTTTGATAAATTGATAAATTAATCGATTCAGAATGTTTTACTCCCTTTTATTCATACGTTTCGTGAATAAAAGGATGGAATGAACTCTGTTTTTAATGAAAAAAATAACCGCGTATTAAAAATTGAGAATATAGAAATGAAACCCAGTAACGTTTGCTTACTCTGCCTATGAAAACATAATTATTAAAGCACATGCTTAAGAGGTTATGATTTTTGGCTAACTTCAAAGAGACTTGAAAGTGAAGAAAGTGCAACCAGTAATTTAAGCTCAGTCAGCATACACGACATTTATCAGATTACGCCGAAGCTCCTGCCAACGCCACGGATCACTTTTTTTACAACACCAAGAACACTTTTTTTTTCCTTTTTAAAATTTCTGTTCGAAGCCTCCTCCATCTCAGCATAATCCAAAAGAGGTTCTACCCTATCGGCACGTGGGAAGAAGCACAGCGGACTAATAAATCGGACGCGGCCCCGCGAGCCTCCCTGAACCGATGCTATCGCGAAGCGCTCGATCCCGTTACAGTACTTATGCCTCGTGTACACCGTGCTAAGTAGCTTGCGTGAGTACTTGACTGCGTCGTCAGTGTAGAAGTGAAAAAATTGACTGCGAAAACTTTAACTTCCTCTGTGGCGCAGCGGTAAGCGTATTGCCGAGTTTGAATCCCGGCTGGGGACAAATAAAGCACCAGGTCTGGGGTTGCTATTAAAACTTTTATCGTTACGTTTTGCTGTAGCTGGTCACCATAGCTAGTATATTAAAAGTTAGTAATTTTTATTATGGCCCAAAACCCCCGCCTAAAAATACCGGAAACTGGCGTGCGTGCACGCAGCGAATAATGTTTTTGAAGTGATAAGGGTTGCTCAAGATTTAAGCAAGTAACACAATTCTTGGTCTCACTACTCCTCCGAGATAAAAACGTGATTTTATGTATATGTATGTATTATTATTAAATACTACCAGGTAGTTTATAAAATAATACGGATGAAAACAAAGCAATATAACAAAGTTTAAGGTGTAGGTAACTCTAAATCTAAAACTTTTGCATTCGATCCATGAGTCATTTAAGTCATCTTGTCAACTATTACCAAATATTTAAGTTTTTTTTTCGCAACGTATACGATATCACATGTCCACATTAATGTGACAACCGTAATCAGTTGCGTTATGACCCTTGAAAAGGACAATAAACATTGAAAAACATTGTTATGGTAAGCCGATCGGCCCACCAAAAATTCTCCAGGCGGCACTGCACAAGAGTACAAATTATGTATGTGTGAACACTGGCGCAAGTACTAGTACGAGTACTCGTTCAAGCTTCTAGGCATTGTATGCAAACGGCATTACTTAGCGACGACTCGGGCGAGGGATGGTAATGACAGCAAAGGACATTAGGCAAGTAGTCCTTTCTTTTTGTTGAGTTTGTGGACGAAGACAGACAATACTTAGGGAAAATGCTGATAAAAATATTCAACGTTAAGGGAGCCCTTAGGAAGTTTAGTTTCTTTGACTTTCGTCGTTTTGATAGCGTCACAGTGGAGTTCTGGATACTATTTACTTTAAAACGTAGTTGGGCATAAACTCATACTTGCAAAGAAACCAAGTATGAAGAGGGACCAAAAACGCGTGTCTCGATAAATTAAACTTTCGTTCTGCTGCTGAGCACTGTGCAGTTGGAAAACTGTTAAGCCGCTTAGCTACCAAAAAAGTCGTCGTGAGTTTGATTTCCACTGGGGGCCGCCGAACCTATGTACAAATAGCCTCTGGGTGTTTTTAGATGTTTTTAATGTCCTTGCCTGGTGACCATAGCACATAATATCCTAGTTTGGGACTAGATCAAGTGATTGAGTTGTGTGGAAGTTATTATTATTATTTTTCGATATGATATTTTTCGGCAAGCGCAGCGTAGGACGACCACCCACAAGATGGACAGACGATCTCATCCAAGTGGCGGGAAGACGCTGGATGCAGGCCGCTTCCGACCGGTCTTTTTGGAAATCCATGGAGGAGGCCTATGTCCAGCAGTGGACTTCTTGTGGCTGAATGTGATGATGATGATGATATTTTTTACTTAATTCCTGATTTGGGACCCAAAATATGTAGTTAAGCATTATTCGTCAATCAGCTCTACTAAAAAGCAAAAAATCCGAGAAACGCACATTTAAAAAAATAACAAACTGTACTTAAAAATTCGAAGTCGTTGAACAAAAACTGCTGTAAATTATAAACTGTGCCTGACATGTTTTAGGAATTATGTACCTACTTTAGGAGAAGTCCTACGTAAGCGTTGAAAAACAGATTAGAGCAGAGGTAAACACTCGCTGTGAGCCTGGAGAAATGGTAATGATATCGTGGAGGTAACTCTCTCAGGGTTTTCGGATAGTCTTTTTTCGTAGCGATAATGGGATTGGGAATAGCATCGTGAGAGATAATAGAGTAGGTATAATTAGTTGTGCGAGGGCAATGCGCGGCCTGTGCGTGGTGAGAAGCGGTCAATGATCGCTAGTTTTAATTAAATCCACAGGGAGACTATTTAAGCGCCTGGTGATGGAAGAGAATCACCTTTTCGAGATCTTCTTCAAAAAGTAATTTGAAGAGATCTTGTAAGTAGTAAGAAGATTATTTCTAGATTACAGTCTCACAAAAAATGTAATGTTTTTAAGCCAAAATAGATTTATGAAATTAAATAATAATATTTACATACAGTCACATACATTGTTTCTGGCCCACACTAGGATACCGTGTGTCGTGGGAACCAGAAACAGAGACGTCAAAAACATGTAAACATCCAAGACCTGGGTTTCTTTTTTTTTGTCCCTAGCCGGAATTCGAACCCGGGACCTCTAGCATGGTAGTCAGATGCGCTAACCGCTGCGCCACAGAGGCCGCAGACCGATCGCGTGGAGGGCCCATGTAGAGGCATACGTCCAACAGTGGACAAACAAAATGCTAAAAAAGAAGTATCGAGATTGTTTACTTGGTAATCATAATTACCTTTAAGATTATTTTGGAATTAAATTACCACCGGGAATCATGGAAATTAAGTTTACTTAATAAGCAATGGTAACCCATTAAATAAGTAAATATTTACGAGCTTCGCGGTTTATTAAACAATACTGGTTTAACGTGTGACTGAAATCAATTAACCAAGCTTTAGAAACACGTCTATCGCAAGACGGTGAGAAAATGAAGTGTCAAATGGGGACTGTTCCCATATAGCATAAATGGGACAGCATTTACCTACTGATTTAGTGTCGTTTGTCCGAGTGCTGCACGTCGGCACACCACTGGGTACTGACGGAATATCAGCGCTGGAGTGGCCTGCCTCTCCAGCATATGCTGAGTCAGAGCCCCTTTGCATTTGCCACACCCACAATTTGTTACCCTGTGCTTTATGCTGAATTTTGTTGCTGTTTTTTTGTTTGTTTTATTTGTTCTATCTAATCAAATGCAAATAAATGTTTTTTCTATTCTTCTCTATTCTATTCTATTCTATTCTATTCTATTCAATTCCACTCCACTCCACTCCACTCCACTCCACTCCACTCCACTCCACTCCGCTCCGCTCCGCTCCGCTCCGCTCCGCTCCGCTCCACTCCGCTCCACTCCACTCCACTCCACTCCATAGAACCTCCCTTTACGGCAAGAAGGCTTGATAAGTGAAATATCTCAGTGTCAATAGTCTCATACCACAACATAGCATAGAAGTCAATAGGATATTTGACAGTGTGTAAAAAAAAGTATTACTTATATATATTCGTCTAAATTATGAGTATTCGAACCGCATTAAGGCACATTAACTTTAAAAAAATGGATCATATGTCCAAAAAACCAGGATAAAATTTGATACTTTCTATTTGTAGCCATTTTATCGAAAACGGCCTGGATGGGCCGAATATATGATGAATTCACAGCTCAGTAATAATGGCGTCTGTCATTCATTTAGTTCTTATGTTCATTGGTTTTGTTTACTGACCCATGACGTCATAACACCATATTGCTCCAGATGGCGTTTTGGCGGCTTATTTTAAAAGTTAATTTTATTTGCAATTTTTATAATAAATACACGAAAGAATTTAAAATTACCACTTTCTGAGAATTCAAGGAGCACGAACAAAGAAACTGAGATGGTTTTCAGAAACCTGTCAAATAGCCTATTATATCAGGAGGCCTGATTAAAATAAATAAATCGGCGCCCATCCCCCACGCCCCCGCCCCGCCCATGCAGCTCAGATTGGAGTCGCCAAGCAATCGCGCGCTGGCGCCTCGCCCGACGGATGACGTGTTTTTATTCTCCACATCCCAGAACAAAAGACACACTTGTTCCGCTCTTGGATGAGATTTAACACATTATTTGTTTAATGTAGATTTTGTTATTGGGCCCATTGGCTCACTATAACAATTGTTTGGGCTTGGTGTGGGCACCCAAACACCTATCGGGAGTGGGTGAGAGAAAATGGGCAAATGGCGGACTCACCAATTTGGGCGGATGAGCTGCTTCTGCCGGCCGACGACCTCTATGGCGCAGTGGTTAGCGCATCTGCCTACTATGCGAGAGGGTTCGAATCCCGGCTGGGGACAGATAAAAAACCCCAGTTCTTGGATGTTTACATATTTGTGATGTCGTTGTTTCTGGTTTCCACGACACAGGGTATCCTAGTGTGGGACCAGAGGCAATGTATGTGCCTGTATGTAAATGTTTATGCTTCCTTTACTTGGTGAAATGAGCCGACGATGAAATGATCAGGTGATTTGTTAGTATAGTCCAAAACTGCCCATTCTGTTTATGTACAGGTTTTACTGGGTGAGAGAATTTTCATGCGGAGCGCAGGGCGAGAGCTTAGAAGGACGCGGCGCGTGCGCAGGCCCCACTAGTGATTCGGTCACCCCCGGTTCCTCGAACGCTAACAGTCTGTTAATTTACTGTTAACAGCTGTCATTTCTTTTGATTTGCATGCACTTTTGACAAGTGACAGCTTTTAACAATAGATGAAGTGACTGTTAGCGTTTGGGAAATCGGCGGTCAAGTGAAGGAGGACCGCGGTGGCCACCGTCGAGCGGAATGTGTCACCCGATTTCATAACATGGTTATTGGATGTGTCGTCACGTGGCGCGAACAACAACGGTGTTTAATTGTTCTTTTCAAGGTTTTGGTTGTTTTTTTTACACTTTATTGCACAATAAAAAAAACATAATACTACTTCACTGACAGGTCTTAAGGCAACTGATTAATTAGCATTCAGCTGTCACCGTTAAATACGATACTCCGATCCACGAGTCGAACTCCTAAAGAACCAAATACTCGTATCTTATTGGTCAGAGTATTTGGCTACAGATAAACGAAACAAGAATCGCTCGTAGCCCCGGCCGCCTGAGTGATCTGAAACGATTACGAAGGTTAAGCAACATAGAGCGCGTTCAGTACATGGATGGGTGACCGTCTATGACGGGATACATTTCTTTCGCTTAAATTTTTCTTCCTAATTTTCTTTGTCATAATGAATGTCGCCTATTTTGTATTTTCATAATGATACTTTTGCATAAACGTTCTTTGGCATAATAAGACTTAAGAATAATGGTCTGTTATACTATATTCGTTTTGACTATTGTTGTAACAAATATAGTCTTTTGTCCTTTTGCGATTTTACCTAATATTAATTTTCCATAACCACACATGGCATAAATATGGAAATAAAGCGAACAACAAAAATATAGGTGCGACGAAGCGCGTAGCGTAGCGGAGCGCGTAGGAGCGTGTTAGGTTGAACATGTAAGACCAAAAACAGACTCAACTTTGTAAGTGCATAAATGCCTTTGTTTTGCGGAACGCGAATTAATTTACGATTTTTCATATGGCGAATGCTCTAAAAACTGCAGCAACAAAAATATAGGTGCGACGAAGCGCGTAAGACCGTGTTAGGTTGAACATGTAAGACCGAAAATAGACAACTTTATTCCGTGAGGTTTTGGGGGGTCATAAGGCGGCATCTACCCCAATGCATGCTTATCAAAATTATGCGTAAACACTTATGCGTATAGTTGTTATGAGTAAATATAATTATGCGTAAAAACGTTATCCCTAATTAAATTATTACTAAAGTTGTTAGGAAAAATATTAAAGACTTCGAAACACTTGGTAGTCATCATAACGTTAATACTAGGAATAAACATAAATTGTCATTTCCACGATTTAAACTTGCAAAAGTTAATACTTCCTTTATGGGGCACTGTATAAGGTTCTACAACAAGATACCCCAAGATATATTAGAGTTACCTCCAACGCGATTTAAGAATTGTGTTAAGCACACTCTTTGCAAAAAAGCTTATTATAAAATCAACGATTATTTAGAAGACAAGGACGTATGGATTTAAATAGTAATTTAATATTAAATTTAATCAGAGGATAAATGTGTCTAGTGCTCAACACATCCAAGATATTGTTTTGTAAGTTTTATTTGTATTAGCTTTAAGTTGATTTGAGAAAAGATGGTCAGACTGGAGTTTTTTTTTTCGCTGCCTTTTTCTCCACTACAGACGGCCCCAAGGCAGCGGCTAACATTATACATAACTGTATGTACATTGACATTCAACAAGCAGAATGTAAATTCTTTACGTTGAAATAAATTTCTGATTCTGATTCTGATTCTGTTATGCGATCGAATATGGACCCTCTATGACTAACGCTAGTGGCATTTTTCCGAGTGGTTCTGTGCTTCGCAAGGCACGTTAAGCAGTTGGTGCTGGCTGCCGTCGATAGATGGCAGTCGTTAACCCAAGTCAGAGGCCATAGGGCGGCTTGAAAACTTCTGACAGTAAGACCAGCCACTAGTCTTACCTCCACCAATTCGAACTAGGCCCCCGTGCTGGAGTATGGCCTATACCTTTTTCGGGGAAGAGACCCATGCCCCTCGGTAGGGGCGTAATGGGTTGATGACGATGTCGAGGTCTTACGAAAGATTTACTTCAAAAATGTGCTCGTTTGTCTGACTGAATAGTGAAAATAATAAGCGTTTTATCAACTGAAGCTTCTGGTTTTATTTTTGGAAGTGGCGACAGTTTTTGTTCCACCAAACGGGTTATTACCGACTTGCACGAGCCAAGGCGAGCGCCAAGAGGTACTCGTAGGTACATTAGATGTAGCTCACTGCACTCGTGTGGATATTCAGTACTATTACATACTTTTAAGATAAGATCAGAACTTTCTATATTATGGTCGGGGAAAAAGAAAACATACAATACCCAGCATCTGTATGTGTTGTATTTATGTATTTTTCCTGGTACAATAAAGAATTTCATATCTTATCTTATCTTGATGAGAGACACAGCAGAAAAACGGACTAAAGACAGAAGAGTGACACCCAAGAGGAGATAAAAGAATCAGAGGCAGACCAGCCACCAGATGGGAAGAAAGTGAAAGTGAAAATAAATACCACAAATTTTACAATAATAAATAATATGTTTTCTGATATTTTATACAATCAGGCGTTACTTTGCAGAAATCCATATTAGCATTAAAATGTGAAAACTACTATGCTAAATTCCGCCAATATCCCACAAGCACCACGCATTTGAATTTTGCATTGTCTCTCACAAGTATTGGTGTCGGTGGTGGTGTGTTCGTGTCTTGCTTCTGCTTGAAAAAGTGGGAGGGACTTGCATTAACTAACCGCATGGTGCTTGTAGGATATTGGCGGAATTCACCAAAGTAATATTCACATTTTAATGCTAACATGTTTTCCTTCATTCACACGTTTGTGGTAAAAAGGAGCCCAAAGGAAGACATGCCCAAAGGATGGAGGAAGCTAGCCAAGGACAAGTGGATGTGAAAGGCGCTGGAGGCCTAGGTTGGCCTAAATTAATTAAAAATGTAATTGTCGGATGTCAAGTCAGTGAAATAAAGACTATTTTTCTTTTATTTATTTATTGATCTTATCTTACTAAGTGTCGCGTAAGACACAGTATTCTTCGTATTTTTACCTATTTTAAAGTAAATTATCTTTCAACTATTTTGGAAGCTGATAAAATAAAACCACTTCGAGATAGAGTGGAGCTGACACTATACCAATTGGGAATTGTCATAAGTGTTATTTCAGAGAATATAATATAAAAAAAGTAAAATCTTGGTGGCTGTAATGGAGGTTTTAAAGATAATGCCACATTCACTAAAGTTGTGAGGTAAATTAAAAAAAAAACAGAAAGATTAGTGATCGATCATCATCATAATCACAAAATTGATATTTCCGCATATTTTAGAGTGTTTAATCGTTCTCCCGCTCCATCCTAAATTTAATTTAGGCTCTCTTTACAAAAAGAGAAGTTTTTGATGACATGACAAACATCTCAACGTACATGCATTTATAATAACAACCAGACAGTGTAACCGTAGACGTCATAAAATGCAATGTAAAACGCCAGGCAAAAAATAGTTGCGCTTTTTCAACACTTTATATTCGTATTTTGGCCGCGGCGTTTCGCTAAATCACCGGTCATTGTCATGCAAATGCGTTTTTAGATTGCTGTCCGGCGCGGATGTACCTCAGCGTCCATTGCCGCTCCATTTAGCAGAGTGCAAGCCTTTGAGGCTAGTGTTAATGAGCAATTTTTTTTTTTTTGTTTACTCCCATACAAATTTTGGCAACACTTTTTGCGCTCTTAGGGGTTAAATTAAAAAAAATCCGATCTTATTCCTTGCCTACATTATATATAGACCCTCTGTGAAAAATTTCAGCTTTCTAGGTCCAACGGCTTGGGCTGGGCGTTGATGAATGAGTGAGTCAGTCAGTCAGGACTTTGAATTTTATTTATATAGATAGATTTAGATAATCATTGTGGATAGTGTTCAACACATGGTCAATATTTTTTTAAGAGTATATTCTCTTCAAAAACTCGATCAAAATGTTTTTGTAAACTTCATCTCCAATTGATCTATTTAACATTTACATACAGGGACATACATTGCTTCTGGCTCCACACCAGGGGTACCTTGTGTCGTGGGAACCAAAAACAGCGACGTCACAATCATTAGTTACTTTTCAAATGTTTTCTATAACGAATAAACTATTAGAATCACTACATTGTGAAGAAACTTGAGTGTTGATTAAGTTCGTATTTTCTTTCTGAGACAAAATCTGTGGTATGTATACAGGATTAATTCAAAATTGCGTACAATCTGCAACTCCAAAACTAAATTAAATATTGCAGCCTCAGTGAAATTCTTGTTCAATAGAGAAGAAGCACCTAAGAGATCTATACTTTCTATGAAAAAATAATACAATTTCTGCAGGGGCAAATTATTTACCGGCGAGTAAGACATTAATTGAGCTCCTAAGAAGTTTATAAAATCATGTAACCCGTGATATTTAGAAGAATATCAATTTGAGAAAATACTTATAGAACTAAAGTTTTGTAAGCTACCTACAAACTCTTGACGTGTTTGAGAAAACGAGTATATTAAAAAAAATCGTAAAAAGATTACATTTATTCCAATATTTAAGTCGCATCGGGTTCGTGTTGAAGGATATGATATTTATTATACGTATATATCAATAACTTTACGTCAGAGAAAAGTTGTGGTCAACGCATTTTGATGCATGTAGTACTGAGCAAGCGATCACCAGTCCATCGTAGCAAATGCTCAAGGAAGCCACTTGAGATCTCATGCCGCGTAGCCCGTAGCACATGTAGCACCCGCTATGGATCGTAGCGTCTGGCCTGCTACGCCGTAGCGCATGTCATCGCTTCGCGAGGTGAAATCCAAATAATGTACTCATAAATAAAGTAGAATTTATTTTAATATTACACGGTGGCAAACTAAACCTTTCACGGGAAATTTTTAAGTGCTAGTTGGACTCAAACACCAAGGGTTCCGTTTAAGAAAAAAAACTTTCATTAATTTTTATTTACTTACTTAGGTAAGACAATAATATTGACACAGAGCGATATAACTAGCAAATACAATAGAATTAATAGGTATTTACCTATGAAATTGCCGTTCTGCAGTACTGGCCATTTCAAATCAAAATATTTTTTAATTGGCTAAGAATTCTAATTTCAAATTAATTTGAATTCTTTTTCCAAAAGTAGTCGATTGTTTATTGATTAGTGCTACATTTTCATCGCATTTCAATCTTTTTCGTCATCAAGGATACGTAAAAAATTCGACTAATTATGGAATATGAGTACCGTTGTAGCAGCAACGCGGCACAAGCGGCACGCAACATCAACGACGTTTAGGGAGCTAACACTACAAGCCAACACACCACCTGTTATTGGTTTGCTCGCTTCCGTTTTGGAAATTTCGACATGAAAAATGAACCTCGACGTCGTCCGAAGACTTTGATCGACAATGACGAATTAGAGGCGCTTGTGGAAGCTGATGATACACCAACTACGGCTGAATTAGCAGCAGCTTTCGACGTTAGCTACAAAACAATATTGGTCCATTTGTGTCAAATTGGCAAGGTAAAAAAGCTTGACAAATGGTTGCCCTACAAACTCAATGATCGCCAGCGCGAAGTACGCGTCGAGACATGCCTTGCACTGCTCAACAGATACACAAATGAAGGAATTTTGAGCCGCATTGTTACCTGCTATGAAAAAATGATTCTGTTTGATAGCCGCAAGTTGGTTGGATCCTGGTTCAACACCTAAACAATGCCCTAAACGAAAACTCACCCCTAGAAAATTGATGGTCACTGTTTGGTGGTCTAGCGCCGGTGTGATTCATCACAGCTTCTTACCAAACGGGGTGAGCATTACTGCAGATGTGTACTGTGAAAAACTGAACACAATGATGGAGAAACTGGCACATCTCCAACCAGCATTGGTCAATCGCTCGTCTCCGCTGCTCCTGCACGACAACGCGCGACCTCATACTGCACAGCAGACGGTCTCCAAGTTGCAAGAACTGGGCTTGGAATCTCTCCGTCATCCGCCCTACTCACCAGACCTTGCGCCTACAGACTACTACTTTTTTCAGAATTTGGACAACTTCTTGGCGGGAAAAAAATTCAATACCCGAGAGGCAGTACAAAATTCCTTTGAAGAATTTGTTGCCTCCCGTCCAGCTGATTTCTTTAAGAAGGGCATCAATAAACCGCCACTGTGTTGGCAAATATGCATTGATTGCATGGGTGATTACTTCGATTAATACAATAAAAAATACATTGAAAAAATTCGTTTAAATTGTTTCATACAAAACGGCAATTTCACAGGTAAAGACCTAATATTAATAAATAATACATACTAGATTTATGTGTATAATAGTACACACCAGAAAAATAAAAATAAATACATAAGGAACCATTACCATACATTAGTAGCTATACGATTTTCATCGGTATTTTCCGTGGCCAGACGATGGGCACGGCGGCGATTTTGTTAACATACATACATAAGCTCATACTTGTCTCCCAGAGGAGTAGGCAGAGACCAGACACTGCCACCCGCCACGATCCTAACAAATCATTTAATCAAGAATATAAGTACCCAAAACCGGCGTGCGTGCATGCAACGACCATCAACGACTAATGAATATCGATGAGGCGATATTATTTATTTAATAAAAAAACAAATTTTGCCATGTATGATAAGAGTCTTTTCGTGGCTTATTATTATAAAAAGTCGCCTTAAACATGCCATAAAAATATAATTTTCACCTGTAATTGAGCTTAGCACCCACATACCTGTCTCTCTAAAACATCCAGCTCTCAAATCTAAGAAAACAAGCGAATGAAACCTTTCAGATCTTTCAGAATGATCTGTCAAAGGCATTCGATTGTGTAGACCACAAAACATTACTCTCAAAGTTAAAACACTATGGAATAAAAAAATTAAGTCTAGATCTTTTAAAATCATATTTAGAAGGAAGGGTTCAAAAAGCAGAAATAAAGATAATGATAATGAAGATAATAAAAATATGAGTTCGGTCATTGCAAGTAGATGTATACGTTTCTTCTCCAGTGAAATAAATAAAACTTGTGGTAAAAAGTGAAAAAGTGAGTAAGAAAATTACATAGTGAAGTGGCTAATTCAATTTACTATCTAACTGTGAAATTTAAACTTGAAAAGTCCGTGTTTTAAAGTAATAATCGTCAAAAAACTGAATACAAAAACCGTTGTGATTGTAATAAACAGTGACAAAGTTCAATGACCGGCATCGACCGTGACCTTGACAAACAAAAAGCGCTGCTCCATACTACTATTGCAAATAGAAATCGTCACCCGCAGAAACAGTTGACAAATTTTGCATATCTATGTAACTGTTACGGTAGCGCATTGGTGAGAATACCAATCTTGGACGCAGATACCCCGAGTTCGAGACATAGTCACGATCGGACTAATTCGATATTTTTTTCTTGTCTCAGTGTCAAAAGGCGACATCTACAGGCAAAATGAGTTTCTTCGGAAGCATAACATTCCGTAAACCAAGAACTCAATCAGAATCTCAGTTATCCGAAGATGAAGACGAAGATGAATATGAAAATGAGGACAAAATAGCCGAACTCAAACAACAAATTGCAGACCTCAAACTAGAGCTGAAAGCTGCGCACAACGAGATAGATTCCTTAAATTTGGAAAATAAGCAAATAAAAAATTGTCTTGAAGAACTAAAAAAGACAAATAAATCTCTTATGCAAAAAAGTAACGGACAGTTTAAAAAATGACTGCGTTACACCAAAAAAGAAAAAGAACAAAACAAAGGAGTCCACTCCACGACAGCCCTTCTACCCAACCCCAAAAGGTTTACAACAAAAAACATCTCCGAATCCTGAAGATCCTTTAGAGCATAATGCAAATACCGCTAACTTGGATGGCAGTATTAACAAAAAGACAGCCCTAGATAAATCGAGACCCATGAGAAGGAGAAATAAACTCTGTATACTAAGCTCCAACAAAACGAATAAAATATTGGACATAGCTGAAAGTACTTTCAGCAGTACGGATTACCAAATATGTCATTACCTTACGACAAATGTTGGAATCAAAGACCTATTGACAGGCTTAGATAAAAAAGTTAAAGACTTCACAAAACACGATTTCTGTGTGATCATGATTGGAGAGGAAGATTTAAAAAAAACTAAAAATTACTTCGATCTCATAATCTACATAAGAGAGAATATCAAATGCATAGAGCACACAAACATTATAATTATGTTACCCGACATATAAATTCGGCTCTTATACAACAATGTTCAGATGGAGAGTAGAGACCTTTAATAACCTACTCTATATGGACCTACTCTCACACGAATACGCCTACTACCTGGATTCGAATGCTGACCTTACCTACGACCTCGAAATGTTCTCTGAACGTCAGGGAACAGTGAATAACAAAGGAATATCGAATATATTCCAGAACTTAAAAAATATAATGATGGAGATTGCGCAATACAACAGAGAAAATGGGTTGACTGGAGCCGACGCAATTTCTTCAGGAACAAACGAGGATCAAAAAGAAAATGAAACTGGTTTTTTTCTCTGACAACTATCTGTACATAATGCATCAAAATATCGCCGGTCTTATTAATAAAGCCGACTTATTAACAGTACACCTACATGATCTGTCCCAAAGAAAGACCCCGGTTGATATAATATGCATCACCGAACATTTCATTGCCGCGGGCCATGAAGATCTGGTAACAATCCCGAACTTTAAGGTAGCTGCCCATTTCTCAAGAGATGGGCACAGTAGAGGCGGAGCGTGTATTTTAGTAAAGGAAGGACACCATTACACGCAAATGGTAGACATTGCAAGGCACTCAATTCAAGGAATACTGGAATGCTGCGCTATCGAGTTGCCTGCCCAATCTCTAGTGATTGTTTGTTTATATAGAGTCCCAAACTCAAATCTTGAAATTTTTTATGATAAGCTAGACATAATTCTCAGTCAAGTATCGAAAAAGCATTGTAAAATAATTGTATGTGGTGACTTTAATATTAACATCCTGAAAAAAAATAGGCTTTCTCAAGATTTTGAATACTTCTTGCTGGGATATAATCTTAAGCTTGAATTAAGAGAGCCAACCCGACTTATAAGTAACACATGCATTGACAACTTCGCACATAACATAAATCGTGGTTGTAAAGGCGAAGTTATCGATTTGGGTCTATCCGACCATACAGGGCAGATTTTTAAATGTCCCGCAAAGAGGACCTTTTATATTAACTCTTGGCGTAAAGAAGTTAGAGATGAAAGTTTGGAAAATCTCACAAAATTCAAAAATGCTTTACAAAGTTTGACATTCTCAGATGTATATACAAGTACAGATGTGAACGAGGCATATGGAAGCTTCATAGGAATTTTTAAAATGTGGTACGATTTATGCTTTCCAAAGAAATACATTAGAATTAACTGTTTAAAAAAACCCAAATGGCTATCACGGGGTATTAAACAATGTAGTAAGAACCAAAGGAAACTTCTCTGGAACTACAGATTGAAACCTAATGTTGCTACAAAATTAGCGCTAACTAATTACTCAAAAAAATATAAAAGAATAATAAAAATGACCCAAAGAGCCCAAAACAATTTCTATATAAATACCGCAGAAAATAAGTCCAAAGCCACTTGGCAAACAATAAATAAATGTAAAAATGGAATGGTCAACGAACCAATACAGAAAATTAAGTATAATGACACTTTTATATCAGAACCCAAACAAATAGCGGAGACTTTCAATGACTACTACATTGACCAGATTAGAAACACCTCAAAAAATCAAACTCTTCCTTGCTCAGATAAAAAAAAGGTAAATATTAACACATCAAGCCAGTCTATGTTTATGCCACCCACGACACCTCTAGACATTTGCAAAGCCATAAAGTCTTTAAAAAGTAAAAAAAGTTTTGGATACGATGAAATAACGACGAAATCTATTAAGCTTGTCTCCGAAATTATTGCACCCCCTTTGAGCCATATAATGAATCTTTGCATATATAACGGCGTATATCCAGAGCAACTAAAACCTGTCATCGTTAAACCCCTTTTTAAAAAGGAGGATAGGACAGATCCTAAGTTTTATAGACCGATTGCTCTTATACCAATCTTATCAAAAGTGTTCGAGAAAATAATTTACCAAGCCTTGTATCACTATTTAGAAAAGTATAATATATTAGCCACTCAACAAAAAGGGTTTCAAAAAAATAAGACTATAAATTTGGCAATACATGACCTTTTAGAGTCCGTAATAAAAAACATGGATCTTCGTATTCCAGTATGTGCAGTCTATATGGACATGACTAAGGCGTTCGATTATGTTGATCATAGTACTCTATGTAATAAATTATATTCCTACGGTATCCGTGGTAACGTTCTATCATTGATAAAGTCATACCTTAACAATAGACCTCAACGCACACAAATAAGTAGGATATGTCTAAAAACTAAACGAGAAATTATCTACACATCACATAGTAGAGTTGTAGAGCATGGTGTGCCGCAAGGCAGTGTATTGGGCCCTCTGCTTTTCTTGCTCTACATTAACGATTTTCCCCTGAATGTCTCAAATCCTTTAATATTGTTTGCTGACGATAGCACGGTACTAATAAATCAAAAAGATCCATTGACATATGAAAATGATATTAACAACTCTATAAAAGAAATAATAACTTGGCTAGATAATAATAATTTAATAGTAAATTTAGGAAAGACAAATATAATGCATTTTTACCAAAGAATTCTAACGACACCAAATTTAAACATAGTTTATAATGATATAGTAATCAACGATACACAAGCAACAAAATTTTTGGGACTCACAATTGACAACAAACTTACATGGAAAAACCACGCCGACGAAGTTTGTAAAAAACTGAGTAGATGCGCCTACGCTCTTTTTAAATTGGCTAAAATTGTAGAGATCCAGGCAGTGGTAACCGCATACCATGGCCTAGTAGCTTCTGTATTACGGTATGGTATAGTGTTTTGGGGCAATTGCACAGATAGACATGTCATATTCAAAGCACAAAAGAGATGTGTAAGAGCCATGTGTGGCCTAAAATCTAGAGATAGTTGTAGAGAAGTGTTCAAAAAGTTAAAGATTCTAACCGTTCCGTCGCTCTACATTTACGAAACAGCAGTATTTGTCAAAGCTAACCCTAATTTATTTACAACAGCTGGCAGTCTTCATAGCCTGAATCTACGTAATAGAGAGAGACTGACCACACTGCAAAGCAGGACGGCACTCATGCAAAAAAGCCACCTCTGCATGGCGCCTAAAATTTATAATAAAATTCCCAGCAGTATCAAATGCCTTTCGCTTATACCCTTTAAAAGGGAACTAGGAAAGCTCCTAATTGCCAAATGTTTTTATAAAATGGACGACTTCTTCAATGAAAATCTCTAGGCTACATTTTTTATGTTATTTCTTGTGATTGCAGACACTGTATTAATTTTATTACTTTGTTTGTGACTATTCCTAATTATTAGATTTTTGACATTATTCGAAATACTATTTGAGCTTTGACATCTTAAAAAAGTGTATTAAACTGGCTGTATGTAACGCTTCTGCATGGTAGTTTTAAAAATATTTTTGTACACCCAATGGGTATAACATAGAGGCACTTAAAATAAATGTAACACTTGTACGACCATTACCTATGTTAAACAAAATAAATAAATTGATTGATTGATTGAAATTGAAATCGTATTAAATCGTCAGGCTCACTTGTAAAAATGGGAGTCCCGCAGGGATCTATCTTAGGGCCGTTCCTTTTCCTAGTCTATGTAAATGATTTACCGTTTTTGGTACAAAAAATGTGTGAGATAGTGCTATATGCTAATGACACGTCACTTGTTTTTAAAATAAAGAGACAGGAAAATAATCTTGACAAAGCAAATAATGCTCTCTCGCACGTTCTAGATTGGTTTACAGTAAATAATCTATTGTTAAATTCGAAAAAAACAAAATGTATGAAATTTACCCTACCTAACGTAAGTTGAAAACAACATTGTAATTGAAAATGATAAACTAGAATTTGTTGAAGATACTGTATTTTTGGGCATCACAATCGATGCCAAACTACAATGGGGTCCACATATTATAAAATTGGCACATAGACTAAGCTCCGCAGCATATGCCGTGAAAAGAATTCGAGAACTTACTGACGTTGTAACTGCTAGGCTTGTTTATTTTAGTTACTTCCATAGTATTATGTCCTATGGTATAATACTATGGGGCCGGGCAGCAGACATTGAGACTATCTTCATCTTGCAGAAGAGAGCGATCCGATTTATTTACAAGCTAGGTAGTAGGGACTCGCTAAGAGATTTTTTCAAAGAAACTAACATCTTAACAGTTGCAAGCCAATACATTTATGAAAATATTATGTACGTTCGGAAAAATATTAAGGACTTCGAAACTCTTGGTAGCCATCATAACGTTAATACTAGGAATAAACATAAATTGTCATTTCCACGATTTAGACTTGCAAAAGTTAATACTTCCTTTATTGGGCACTGTATAAGATTCTACAACAAGATACCCCAAGATATATAATGCCGGCTACACACGTAACGATATATCGTAGCGATTAAACTGCGCAAGCCGATTTGCGCAGATTTATCGATCGTGTGTATGACAAATCGTTGCAGATTTTTGTCATACACACGATCGATAAATCTGCGCAAATCGGCTTGCGCAGTTTAATTGCTACGATATATCGTTACGTGTGTAGCCGGCATTAGAGTTACCCCCAACGCGATTTAAGAATTGTGTTAAGCACACTCTTTGCAAAAAAGCTTATTATAAAATCAACGATTATTTAGAAGACAAGGACGTATGGCATTAAATAGTAGTTTAATATTAAATTAAATCACAGGATAAATGTGTCTAGTGTTCAACACATCCAAGATATTATTTTGTATGTTTTATTTGTATTAGCTTTAAGGTGATTTGAGAAAAGATGGTCAGAGTGGAGTTTTTTTTTTCGCTGCCTTTTTCTCCACTACAGACGGCCCCAAGGCAGCGGCTAACATTATACATAACTGTATGTACATTGACATTCAACAAGCAGAATGTAAATTCTTTACGTTGAAATAAATTCTTGATTCTTGATTCAGAAGCAGATTCAAAACGTAAAAGAGAATAGAATAGAATAGACGTTTATTAGCTTTCTTGTTGTACATAAGATCTTAGTTTACTATTTATAGAAACAAATAGGTAAATGAGATTCAAATAAAATTTAGCGTTGAGATATTTCATTATTAAATTGTTTGTGAAGACGCGATAATAAGTATTTCCATTCTATCCCTAATTTGGGTACACTTTATTCTCCGAAATTATAATCGGGATTTCTGTGAAACATGAAAGCAAATAACCCTTTTCGTTCAGGCTGTGGACCAGAATTTGCTATACAAATATTCTAAGAGTTGATATCCAATTACTTATACGACTGGCGCCTCACTTGGCGACTCGTAATTGCGTATTTGGCAAATATTAAACGTCATTTGCCGGTTTTTCTAATGAAACGTGAGAACTGATTTTGTAAATCCTGCAATGTTTTATAAATTACAGACAATAATTTGTTCATGTATTAATTTGCGTAGTTAAGTGCACCGGCTAATGAATGTCGATGAAGCGAAAGTGATTTGTTACGATCGTGGCAGGTTGCAGTTCCTGGTATCTGCCTACTCCTCTGGGATACATGCGTGTGGTTTTGTATGTATGTATATTTAGTTAAATATTAGTGTGAAAATCAACATGCTGAACAGTTCAAACGTAATTTCTTAATTGTGATAACTCATTAGCAGTTTTTACTATTATATTTTGAAACAAATTTCTTGTATTTACAGTAGTGTTCATATTTATGTTTTCTTCTCTTGTCTCGTCTTGTCTTGTCGTTCTATGGTCACCTGAAGGAAATAGACAAGATTGACCGATTGGTATGACTAGTAACTTCTATAATAATGTATTTTATTCATGGGGTTTTCAAGCCTACATTCATACAGAGCACAAACCCTCTCTCAGAGACAGAGAGAGTATTTAATCACAATGCATGCTCACCGTGGATTGACAATTTCAAGCGCTGAAATGTGAAAAACTCATTCACTGTTAGCGTTTGCTACTTCGGATTTCCAAAAAACAGACATACTGTTGTGACTTGTAGTTAGCTTTATTTGTATGTTGAGAGAGTGTGTGTCTTATGTAAACAAATGATCTTTCTTATCTATTTATCTAACTGTCAACATTGATACGTGCCGAAATTCAAACCCATGATACGACTTGCGAAATATCGCACCCCTAGATGAAACCCCCACTAAGTCGAAATAATATGTAAAAATTTAGTTAGCTACGTTTTCGACTTTCTGAACTTATACCGGACCGGACAATATCCATAACGTCTCCATCAAGTTGAAGTTATCGTTATAGGAGTTATATTGTCCGGTCCGGTATAAGGTCAAAAAGACGAAAAAGTACGTAGGTAACTATATAGGTAACCACATATTATTTCGACTTAGTGGGGTTTTCATCTAGGGGTGCAATATGTGAGGCACGGCATCTACCGACCCGGTTAGGTGGGGTACCTACCCCTACCTAGATGTATTAGGATCAAAGTGAGGGGCACAGGACGGAAGGCAACAGTAACCAAGGCCGCGCGATGAGGAGGCAAAGTTTCTGTCGTCTAACGAGCTCCTCGCACCGCAGTTCATTCGGGACCGTGGGCTAATTGCATGGTTTCTGGAAGTATTTCTTCCCGGATTTATTTTACTGTAAATCTGTAGTAGTGCAGTGGTTAGATCGTGCTATAAGCGTGCTTTTGGATTTGAATCCCTGCATATGCCAATGATTATTTCTCTAGCCATGCTCGTTTGTTCGTTGTTTTGGTTGGTTGGTTAACTTAGACTTTTATTATTTGACGACCTCTGTGGCGCAGCGATTAACGCATCTACCTACCATGCGAGAAGTCCGCCTTCGATTCCCGGCTGGGGAAAAAAACTCTTTAAATAACATTTTCCATCCTCCCGACGACATACGTGTCCTGCACACTACCATTTATATGGTCTTGCCATTCTAAAATTCATTTTTACTATGTAAACCAATTAACATAACTAACCCAAAATTATTTATTTATTATGTACAATCTAATCATCTCGAGCCTAGACCTTAATACAAACTACTAAATTCCCTCCTTAAGCCGTTCCTTAGAGCATCATATTTCTAACAGACATAAAATATTAATCATAGCAATATTAGTCGTCATTACATAAAACCACGTACAAATTATGCTAAGCCGACATCCGGAGCTTCATAACTCGACTTTAATATGCATAGAGAATGGAATAAACCGACACAAGCTTGTTACGGCGAGATGGATGCCGGCAGGCAGAGATAACTTACTAACGCTTCCCGCCCGCCTAGATTGTTTTCATACTATTTACTATGTCCCGTATTATTTCCCATTTCGAAAACAAACAGCTCAGCCGGAGCTGATGCATAACGCACACACCGGTATAGAATTTTAACAAGGGCCTTTGATGTCGCAATGAATAAACGATTTGGGACATTTTATGGTGTTCCCGGGGCCGGATTACGCACTCGCTTGATGCTTCGCCTAAACGAAAACAAAATAAAAATAAACCGACATCAAACAAAAAAGTAAAAAATAAACGAGTAGTATTGAAATTTAAATTTAAATTGAAATTGGTTTATTGATAATAAGATTAATTCACAATTAGATTATACATCATAATATAATAGTACAGTATCAATTTGACATCAGTTTTCAGTAATTAAGTAATTAAGCACAATAGTGAATTTAAATCAATTGATTAGACTCTGGAGCCTGTGGTAGATAAAAATCTGTTATTACTTGCGTTACATTTATTGCTAGTTTTAGAGCCGGTCAAAGCCAAGGAAAAACTTCAATATACTTAAAAATAATGACACCGATTCCAAAATTAACCACAATTGTAACGCAAGTAAGTAACAATTTTTTTAACTTTTTTATTTGATGTTGTCGGTTTTTTTTGTGTAAAATATTTGTTTATTTTTTATTTTTAGTGAATCTGAAGTACACTAACAAATTGGACGTCAACAAATTGTTCAATAGACCACACGACGATTCGCGCACACACTTAAAGTCATGTCAATATCATGTGACTTGTTGCTATAAGAAAAGGGCAGGCAAATTTAATTATATGGTTTTCTCATGGATGGCATGTCAATCCTAGATCAAATTAGTATAATACCACGCTGGAAATGCTAGCGTTCAAATAAAAATAATGATCAAAATCGGTCCATCTAGTCAAAATTTTTGAGGTAACAAACATAAAAAAGTTGAATTGAGAACCTCCTCCTTTTTTGTAGTCGGTTAAAAATATTAGGCGCTCGGGCATCGCGCCCGGCCCCAATCTTCGATTCTGTGCCCTGCTGATAGCAATGTTACATAACTCGCACCGCGACCCTATCCACTCCTCATTTTACACCCGGAATGATAACATTGGGTGACCCACTCCGACTTTATGATATTGATATGGGTTTATACTACAAAATAAGAAAGCAAAACGCATAACCCAACTGCGAGCAGAAACAAAAACTTGACAGCGCGCACTCGTGCGGTCGCATCTACATGCAAACATTCCGTCCAATAAAAACCGTATCTGCATAAGAAAGTTATCTTCAAAAACTCCATTTCACAATTTAAATAAAAGAGATGTATTTTCGTGCAACTCTTGAGCGGACTGCAATAGTTTCGGGTAATATTTGAGGCACTCGCGACTTGGCAGCGCACCGCCATCGCTCTTCACGAAATGTGATTTATTCGCGACAAATGTCGAAATAAAACGGCTCCAGTGTTTTATCGTCCGCCTAGAAGCCGTGACCCGGTGCGGACCGGGCGGAGCCGAGGCCTTGGGCCGGCCGTCGGTTAACTTACCACATAAGACTAGGTACAATATTTTTTTTTTTATCTTAACTAATTTAGGAACTTTCGGACACATAGTGACAATGGCGGTGCTTTTGTGCCCATTTTAGTAACACCACCACCAAATAAAATATTCTTAAAACTAACTATTAACTCGGTAATGGTAACAAGATGAGACAAATTAATTTAAAGTGAAAGAAAATGGAAAAGGCGTGAGATTATGTTTGTAAGTAAAATTAAAAAATGTTTATTTGTTCTAAAAGCACTTACATACAAAAAGTATGAAGCCCTACAAACCTTTTTTTTTAATAAGCTATTTCTGTATTTACAAAAAGTATGAAGCCCTACAAACCTTTTTTTTAATAAGCTACTTCTGTATTTCACTGCTGGGGCCCCCTTTTAGCATTCTCCTCCTCTGCCATCGGCCACTCGCTGGCACCTCAGCAGATCGTCAGGTCGTACTGCTATTTCAACTTTAAATACATACATACATAATCTCACGTCTATCTCCCAAAGAGGCAGGCAGAGACCAGGGAATGTCACTTGCCACGATTGTCACTAAACACTTTCGCTCTATCAACATTAATTAGTTCACATTCACATTCAAACCTTACATTAATTAACTTATTTGATTACTCTATGACGCGGGGTCATCGACGGCCGACCCCTGGTCTATCAGGCACGCCGCGCCCGCGCTGCCGCCCGAATACTTCACCTGAATGTGACGGCCGGCATGAATGTTTGACCAATCTCGCGACTCGCGAGACGATGGTAAATAAAACTGAGACACTCTACTCCAGCGCTGTGAAAAATGCTTTCAGCGTTACGAAGATGCCATTGACTGTCGGAGAATCGTTAGTTATTAAATATGCACATAAAAATAGTGCGGCAATGAAATTACGAGCATGGACATATACCCAGACTGTCGAGGCCATTTTCACTAATGTACGGTGGTTCCCAGTGGGAATCGAGCCCACGACCTCTGTCCTAATAGTTACCACCTTAACAGCTAGACCAGCGAGGCAGTCTAGGCAAGTAATAGGTACTTTCTTATTTTGCTTTCCTCTATTGCGTTTTCGTGTCCAATAATGTAAAAGTCACTCTCGGATATTTCATAACCTATAAAATAAACGTGAGATAGCTCCTAAAGCTTCACCTGTAACAGAGTCCACGAAAACTAGTAAAGGCAATAACCAAACCAAATCGCACAATTCCCACATTGCCATGAATCTACCCGCAAAGCAATTTCCCGGCAGATAATTTGACCGCAAAATATATAAACAGAAGAACGATGTCGAACTACTATTATTTTTATTTCAATGTATTTTAAGTACAATGAATTACAACCTACTTCTGTCACGGAACCATCGTTTTTCTGAAAATGTGATGTTCGGTTGTGATGATTCGGGATGTTATAGTTCAATAGCAACAGTGAAATTAACCCAAGCTACCACCATTTATTGTAGGAACTAAAATAATACTAAAATAACATTTCCGGATTGTATCATGGTTGATACAATCCGGAAATGTTATTTTTAATTTTATTTAGCTTGGAGACTAAATAAAATTAAAACTAAACAAAATAAAACTAAACAAAAATAAAAAAAATTATCTTCGGATGGCGCGTCTCGAACACGAGACTAATAGTAAGAGAAGCAGAGACAATCCCGCATTCACCACGACGTCTGTTGCAAGTTGGAACGAAATTTGCCAAGCCTTTCGGAATGCCCACAAAGTGTATTTCGCAAACACTGGAAACGAGTGGCACACATGGAAAAAGGGCGTTTCCTTAAACTGTGGACAATTAAAATTTACTTATTGAAAAATAATGAAATGTGGAATTTCTTGTCAGCTTCCTCTGCAGATAAAATCTATCAATTGTCAAAGCACAACTTTGACGTTCATAAAGTAAACATTCGGCCTTATCGTGACTAAAATAATATTTGATTTAAATACATCACTGCCGTTGAGGAAAACTCTACAGTTAACACGGAAAAGGAAGATTCTGGGAAAATGTTAGTTAATTAACTTACCCCGTTTCCGGAACACGAGGTACAGTAACCACTGAGAATTATAAATGTCACTCAGACAGAATTCCCCAAAACGAAGGTTGCGTAGTTTCCACTCACAGATAAACAATCACAGTTATTTCCGTGCTTTCGCTTTTGTATTTTCTCATTTCACGCACACCGAACATGTCATTTTCTCATGATCAATCCTTTTCTCCTCAAAAACACTTTTTTATCTTACCCGCAACTTCCTTGCGGTAAGTAAACCACCTCAACTCGCTTTTCGAAACGTGTAGCGATATCTGTTGGTGTCTTAGATAATTGAGTGATTTAAAATAATATAGTTATTTCTTTAGTGTCACGGTGACGAATTACCATACCTGACACGGTCTTAAAAGTACGAGGAGTGCATAAGGCGGTGAGGAGATCCAAGGGATCCATGGGATTCAAGAGGAAAAATAAAATTTCTTACGATCCTATGGGATCTAAAAGGAAAAATAAATGTCTTTCGATCCCATGGGATCGAACACATGGGATCTAAGTTGCCGGAGGGACTACTTTTATGCTTCATTAAAATCAGAGTCGAGGCAGTTCTCCCAAAAAATAAAAATTCAATAAATTACTGTTACCTATTATGGAGTTTTTTTTTTTTTCGTTGCCTTTTTCTCCACTACATACATTCGGCGCCAAGGCAGCGGCTAACATTGACATTATAAGTACATTGACATTCAGCAAACAGAATGTAAATTCTTTACGTTAAAATACAATTTTGTATTCTGATTTCATACTGAATTGCTCGTAGCCCCGGCTGCGTGAGTGATCTCAAACGATCACGAAGGTTAAGCAACATAGGGCACGTTCAATACATGAATGGGTGACCGTTCTATGACTAACGCTAGTGGCATTTTTCCGAGCGGTTAGTCACTAGTCTTACAAGCCTCCACCAATCCGGACTTGGCCCCCGTAGTGGAGTATGCCTATATCTTCCTCAGGTAAGAGACCCGTGCCCCTCGGTGGGGACATAATGTGTTGATGATGATGATGATGATGATTTCACACGTTGCTACTTTCAAAAAGATAAATAAACATAAGGTAAGGTACTTCAAATTAAGAAAGAAAGATGAAAGATTTTCATTAAAATTATTACAGAAACATAATGTAGACAAATACGTAACAAGCAAAATACACGGAAGTCAACAACACAAAAGAAATAAAAACAAGAGATTTATCAAACCATACTTCTGCGCTAATCTGTAGCATGAAGTATTTGTCCAGGCACCGCTACCTGCCTGGCCCCTATCGTATCTTCGCTATTGTATTCAACAAACAGTTTTCTATTAAGGCATACAATATAGTATAATCCCCAAATCATACTCGTCTATATTTGTTATTTGCCTGTGGTTAAGTAAAGCGGATTTTCCCTAAAATAAAGCCAATGGCGTTGTGGCGGACGACGACGGTGTAAGTCATAGACGGCACTAGGCATATTCACACTTTTAAGAACTTAAGATCTAAGAAGTTGGTCATTAATAAAATTTACTATAATATACTTTACAAAGTTTAGTACCTTTAAAATTCCATGCAAGTTTGATTTTAATTTTCTGATCGATAACTGGATTGGAATTAAACTTTGGTAATCATTACTTCAGTAATAATAAAGTGTCATGTCATGACCATTATTTTCATCCTTTTGTATGAAATTGTTTTTGTTTGTGGGGCCAGAAGCAATGTGCCTGTATATAAATAAAATAAAAAACTCATTTCCATTTTTATTTTAAATTCTGTGCCCTGAATAAACAACCAAGAAGAGATACACTACGTTTTCTTCTTCCTCTACCGTCCAACAAACAACATCTGCTGTGCGACAGAGCGTGGCCTGCACGCGCTCTCCTCTGCTCGCACATAATAAATCCAGATTGAGAGCACTCAGCACCCATCCTCACCATTGGGTGGCTATTGTATTGGATAAGCAATGTCTCGTGCCTTAGACCACGTCGCCTAGTCCGGGCAGTGGAAGCCGGGCCGACACACAGCCCGCGGCGCAGTCGTTAACTTCAACAAACACAACTCAACGCCCGCGCAAACAACGGGAGCCGCGTGCGTGTTTGTGGACACCTGCTTGTGATGCCATTAGTTGGGATACTGAGCCGGCCTGCTTTTTTAGGACCACACCTTATTCTCAACGTAAACATGTCAAAAATTTATATGACAACATGCCACATGCAATCAAATGCGGTGGTAGCTTATTGGTCGCTTGCCTACTCACCTTGTTAGCTTTACTACTTAATTTGTTACAAAAAATATTAAAGACTTCGAAAATATTGATCATCATAATCTTAATTAGAACATACATACATAAACTCACTTTTGTATCCCAGAGGGGTAGGCAGAGACCAGGGACTGCCTGGATACTAGACTACTAATACTCGAAATAAATATAAATTGTCATTTCCACGATTTAAGCTTACAAAAGGTAATACCTCTTTTATGGGGCACTGTAGGTTCGACAATAGGATTCCCCAAGATATATTAGTGTTGCCCACGACATGGTTTAAGAAATGTGTAAATTACACTCTGTGCAAAAAAGCTTTGTTATAACAATCCACGATTATTTTGAGGGCAAGAATGTCTGGTATTAAACATTAGATTAATATTAAATGTATTCATAATCTCACAGATGTATTGAAAACATCCGTGAGTAATCATTTTTAAGTTTGAAAGTTTGTTGAATAAGCTAAAACTGTTTTGAAAAGTCATCATCATCAACCTATTATGTCCCCACCGAGGGGCACGGGTCTCTTCCCTGAGGAAGGTATAGACGATACTCCACCACGGGGGCCAAGTCCGGATTGGTGGAGGCTTGTAAGACAAAAGTACTATCAAGTATTTTTTGCACATGTGAGATCGTAATTCTCATTAAAAATAAACTTTACATCTACGAAAACAGCTCTCAGCTCTGCAAATGGTTAAAATGGCTGCAAATAGCTATTGCATTACTCGAGCCAGACTTGGATCTAATTACAAATACACTTTTTGTTAATATATCCCTTCATTTATATTTCTCTTGGGTCCTTACATAGCCGCAAGAGTAATATCGAATTGCAGTAACTCTTATTACTTTGATACCTCATTCGGGTAAACTTTCTTATAAGATTTTCTCGGGAGCAGTTTCTACAAATTACCTCTCTAATGATTTTAGTTCTATTTCATATGAAATATCATAAGAACCTTAATTATACTTTGTTCCAGAACAAGAAGATGCGCAATTTTTGTACCTAATATTGTTAATGTGTTTTGTACTAAGATTACATTGTTAAAAAACTAAGGGGTCTAACATCTTTTAGAGCCATCGCAAACAGGGCGACTTGTCGCCGCGTCTAGTCACCGCGTCAGACGCGACGTGTCATTTGCTTCTGGCGTCTTGTCGTCGCGACTCTGACGCCAAGTGTGCGGAGATTCGAACAAAATATATGAAAATTTACCGCCGTAGCCTGTCGTCGCGTCTAGTCGCCAAACTGTCGCTGTCGCGTGTCGCCTAGTGTGCGCATAGGCATAGATAGATAGAAAAGTAATGTAACAAGTATACAAATTAAAGCAAAACAAATTTAACTACAAGTCACAGTACTATTATAGCATAGACAAAAAGTAAAATAATACAGTTACATTCACAAACCGAAACACAGAAAATCACAAAAAGACAAAGTACTGGACGGGGCCAACGCAGGTGTGGCAAATGTAAATGGGCTCCGACTCAGCATGTGCTGAAAATTCGGGAAGGATACCCGAAGTATTTCGGTTACCTTGAGATCTTTAAATGTAAAGTAAAATAAAGTAAAGTATCGTTTAATCAGGTAAAGAGGTAATTTTAACAGATCTTTAAATTCTTAGTACTTTTGTTGTGTTTGTCCAGGTCTCAAGCGGATTTTTAAGGGTGAACGGGTGCCGTCCGTGTGTCTGGCCGCAGCATTGGTGTTGTATTACTTTTTAAAGAATATTAAATAATGTTTGACATCGCAAGTGTTGTTTGCATACAGTCACGGGTCTTGAGTTTCTTAGGTAGATAAACATTCATACCAACTTTCTATTAGATTAAAGGTCATTTGAGAAAAGATGGTCAGGTGTTTTTTCGCTGCGTTTCAACTTTCAAGCTTTCAGACAGATATTCCTTTACAGTGCGGTAAAATTTTTCAAATAATATTTAATTCAATTTTCTTTACTTACAAACTTTTAGTAACATTGAAAAGAGGATATGAGGTAAATAAATGTTTTCCGTATACAATAATAAAAAAAAAAGTGCTTAATTAGCAATAAGGCCGCTACTTGTTCCATTCATTTTGAAACTGTTGTCTCTGTAATTGTTTTCTGATCCCCAACAAAGAATATTCTTATCTAACACATTAAATGTGCTCCTAATGAAGTTAATTTCATGCGTTGTTATTTAATAAGCTCCGAATTACCTGCGCTGCCTTACGAGGCTTTATTAAAAGCCTCGGCACGTGAAGAACGAATAAAGGGGAGACAGATATGCTTCTGCCAAATATAATGCTGCTTTTTCACGAGATGTGATAAACTGCGTAGCTAAGGATTTACGAGTCTATGAAATAGTACAAAAATAAAATTAAAATACAGTAAACACGAGTCTTTTTGGAAAGAAAATAATAGTAATAGCAGCGGTCAATGCATCTGCCTACCGTGTGAGACGTCCCGGATTTGAACCCTAGCTGGGGACAAAAAAACCCCCAGGTCTTGGATGCTTACATGTTTGTTATGTCACTGTTTCTAGTTCCCACGACACAGGGTATCCTAGTGTAGGGCCAGAAGCACTGTATGTGCCTGTATGTAAATGTTATGTGAAAATGTTATAGCGTGACTGTATGTAAATGTTTATTCGTTAAATTTAATGAGAAAAAATATATAGTTTTAAGTTAAATGACTTTTTACCTTTTTAAAAAATTGGTCGTCGAATTAACATATGTAGGTGTGTTTCTAGGATTAAATGAATTTACAAATATTTAAATAATGAAAATAATGTAGAGAGCATTACGTATTCATCTCAAATAAAAAAAATCTAATTCAAATATTTTAATCACAGTGAAAACCAAATGTTTATTTTTATTTATTTATTTACTATATGGATGTCAAAGTTGTTACAGATTTTGTGGAGAAGAGGCTAACAAAGAAACTACAAGTATATTATTTTCAGAACAGTTATAACTTAATTATCAAACTTTCAAGCTCCGACAGTCTGAATACATTTAATATCAATCTACCGTTTAATACCAGACATTTTGTCTTCTAAATAAAGTCTTCAAAGTTATCACACTGCGCGGATTTCTGTTCAAGTTATCTGTCAGAGTAAGAGCAAGCTTATACTTATTTTGTTGACGATAGCAATTTCGTGAACAATACTTAGAGGCAATAAAACGATAGACGTATCATTCATTGGACATAGCTAACATTACACACATCTAACATCAAACATAACAAAATAGGTGTATCTAGAATCAAGAATCAAGAATCAAGAATTTATTTCAACGTAAAGAATTTACATTCTGCTTGTTGAATGTCAATGTACATACAGTTATGTATAACGTTAGCCGCTGCCTTGGGGCCGTCTGTAGTGGAGAAAAAGGCAGCGAAAAAAAAACTCCACTCTGACCATCTTTTCTCAAATCACCTTAAAGCTAATACAAATAAACATATACGTAAGCTCACACAAGTACCGCAGAGGGGTAGGCAGAAACCAGGGACTGCTACCTGCCACGATCCTGACAAATCACTTTCGCTTCATCGACATTCATTAGTCGTAGTATGCACGCAAGCCCGGATACTTTTTATCTCGCTCTTTGCTAATAAATCCTCTATTTGGTTGAAGTATGTCCGCCTGGGGCGTCCTTTACTAGCCCCACTAGACTTACTAGACTTACTTACACCTTACTAGACTCACATTCGTGAATATCTAAATAAAATAAATATCTAAATAAATATAACATAACATTTACATACAAGCACATACATTGCTTCTGGCCCCACACTAGCATACCCTGTGTCGTGGGAACCAGAAACAACGACGTCACAAACATGTAATCATCCAAGACCCGAGTTTTTTTTTGTCCCCAGCCGGGATTCGAACCCGGGAGCTCTCACATGGTAGACAGATGCGCTAACCACTGCGCCACGATACGTCAACTATCACGATAGTTTAAGTCAGTTCTGTGTAGGTCCCTTTTTCTTACTACTTCTTGGACGAAAGAATGTGATTTTACTCCCGTATTCAGTTACAAAAGCTGCCTGGACCCGTTGCCTGAATCCTAAGCAGGCGGTAAGGTAAGAGGCAAAATAAAACTGTTAGCTTGTCTTTCCATGTCCGACGAAGTTTCAAGAATATGCACTTGGAAAAGGTTATCTGAACTTATTTTAATCGTCAAATGAAACAGTAATATAGAGTCTTGATATTGTTGTGAGCTTTGTAGATATGCTTTTTATAGATTTTAGATATACCTTTGCCGCCGTAGATTGTCAGTCTGGATTTTTTCTATGTTTGTAATGTCCTTGCCTGGTTACTTGCGAGGTCCGTCTCTACATAAGAAACTGGACCGCGGTTCAGCCAGCCTAATCGAGCCGTACCCTTCAGATGACTGTCCTAACAGGCAGTGTGTGTGTAAAAGCACTATGCAAGAGAAACAAGAGAAAAGAGAAACTATAGCACAGGGTATCCTAGTATGGGAGCAAGTCAAGTTATTGTGTTGTTTGGAAGTTGTTATTATTATTTTATTTTTATTATTATAAAAAGCTGACAGAGTTCAGGATTTTAGGATAGTTTAAATCATTCCTGGTGCGCGTGGAAAAAGTACCAAAAATAATTACAAAGTGTTTACAATCTAGACGAGAATAGCCAACAATAATAGCGACCCAGCCCATTCTCCTTTGTTCCGAACAAAACCACAAACACTCCGTTGTTATTACAGCGAAACAAACGAAGTCTATCGAGCCAGCCAGTAATCACATGGACCGCAACATAAATATGTACCGGGCACACAATCGAGATAAATAATATATTGGCAACAATTACGGTATCCATATTTATGCCGCATCTCGTATGCCATAGCAATGAGTCCGCTAAATAAACTTGACCTTCTGTTTCAAAATAGATTATTACAGAAGGAAGTCATCTATCGAATCGCGAGAATCGCTCGTAGCCCCGGCCGCCTGAGTGATCTTAAACGATCATGAAGGTTAAGCAACATATTGCGCGTTCAGTGTCCATACACTTAGTCATATGGAGGGGTGACTGTTCTACGACTAACGCTAGTGGCATTTTTCCGATTAGTTCCGTGCTTCGCAAGACACGTTAAGCACTTGGTGCCGGCTGCCGTCGATAGATGGCAGTCGTTAACCCAAGTCAGAGGCCTTAGGGCGGCTTGAAAACTTCTGACAGTAAGACCAGCCACTAGTCTTCACCAATCCACAAGGCTCCACCAATCCGGACTTGGCCCCCGTAGTAGAGTATGGCTTATACCGTTCTCAGGAAAGAGACCCGTGCCCCTCAGTGGGGACATAATGGGTTGATGATGAAGTTTACTATCATCATAGCCGCCCTAAGGTCTCTGACTTGGCTTTACAACTGCCATCTATCGACGGCAGCCGGCACCAACTGCTCACCGTGCCTTGCGAAGCACGGAACCGCTCGGAAAAATGCCACAAGCGTTAGTCATAGACGGTAACCCATCCACGCACTGATCGCGCCCTATGCTGCTTAACCTTCCTGATGGTTTAGGATCAGTCAATATAATGTACTGTCACTTAGGCGAGCAATAAACCAAGAAACTAGTAGAAAGCATGGGGTGAAACTTGTGTATTACGTTGTTCTATACATATTTTCTTTGTTTTTGTGTACGCGCTCACAGCGGCAATAATGTATTGTGTTGAAAGGGAGCGTATAAAGCAGTTCCCAAGGGAGAATTATAACTAAAGGGCACTGCGACTCCAGTTTAGTGAAGGTTGGGTGAAGATATAGGTGGCCTGACCTCAACTTTTCTCATGAAAAGGGTTTAACTCAAAACATGATAGAATGCTTGCTATTTACTACTTTTCTAGGACTATTAAAAATTTCCACAAAAGGTTTTCAAGTGAGTTTTTTGTGCATGTAACAATGTGATACTCTGCCCTAAAATAAAAAGAAAAAGAAAGTAATTACGTGGAAATCTGTAATCGTTCAGGTTATTTATAATAAATTTTGTTCTGATGTCAGGATAATCTAGCCGTTACAAATTAAGGAAACCTGGAAGTCTGTCGTATTCACATACATCAGCACCTGAAAGTACCAATCCGCGGTGGGTACGCGTGGTAATTCTGCCTTGTTGGTCTATAGCCGTTAAGGCGCTAACCTCCTAAGACAGAGGTCATGCATTCGATTGCAACTAGGTGCTGCCGTACATTTTTTTACAATTGGCCGCACTCTGGGTGTTTTTCGATGTTTGTAATGTCCTTGGCTGGTTACAATAGCACAGGGTATTCTAGTTTGGGACCAGGTCAAGTTATTGTGTTGTGTGGTAGTTATTATTATCACTAAGCCCATAACATTCTGAGCTCTGCAGTGGGACGTATAAAGTGGGATTTATACGTAAAGTCAACGATAGTTAACTGAAAATAAGTGAAACGCGTTGAACACGACACTATTAACATATGTGAGTGGTTGACCAAAAAGGGACCTCAAGGGAAAATAATTGATTTCGAGAAAATCACGTCTGAAGTGAAGGGACGCCCTCTAACCAGGTGGGATGACGATCTGCGAAGGACTGCAGGCAGATGATGGATGCGGCAAGCTGAAGACAGGGCGCTATGGCGCTCATTAGGGGAGGGCTATGTCCAGCAGTGGACTAATATAGCCTGATGGATGATGATCATCATCGAATATCATCGATGATGACTCGTGCTCGGCTGAAAAAAAAAATCATAAAAAAATAACTACGGCACCTAAAAATATTCTGGTTAGACCAACACAAAGCTAAAATACCACAGATTAAAAAAATCAAATAAAAAAAATAACGGTTTCCAATCCCTCCAGGTCCCTTTTTGGTCAACCACTCACATATTATTGTAATGTATAATGTGTCAGCGTATAAACGTTCTATTTATGGTTTTATTTAATTGACTAAGGGCCGATTTCTGAATTGAGAATTTACACTAAGTAAATAATTAAGTAACGTCCTGTCAGGCTCTTTTCTGAGAAATTTGACGAGACAGCACTACAGTTGAGTGTAACTTAGTGAACATTCTAAATTCAAAAACCGGGCGATAGGGCCGGTTTCCGAATTGAGAATTTCACTAACTACCCAACTGCAGTGCAGTGCTTCAAACTTTCTCAGAAAAGAGCGTGACAGAACGTTACTTAAATATTTACTTAATAAAATTCTCGATTCAGAAACCAGCTCACAGTTATAAAAAAAACTCAGCGTCATACGCTCCCACTGTGGGCATTTATCACAAATCCTCTGACGACTTTCTCTTAGGCCGAGGATATGAAACGGCAAGGATTAACCTTCGAGCAACAAACGCCGAAGACGGATTCGCGGGACAGCGCGCTATTTGTTTTGTTTACTTCATCACGTGCCGCGGCTATTCACTGACCGCTCCCCGATTCGCTGACGAACTACGAACGCGGCGAATGTCGATTAGATGACATGATTGAACGATTAGCTTAGAATTGTTTCCTTACAACATAATATCTTTACACTTATACATACAGAAAATACGTAAGGTGTGATTTATTAAATACTAATCACGATTCCATCTAAAACAGTTTACAGACACTTTATTTAATTATCTGTTGTTAATTTTTCCCGTGATCACAGACTATTCAAACTGCCTCCGGGGAGTATTTAAAGTAATCCTCATCATTAGCCATTTGATGCCCAGCAAGGGGCACTGGTCTCTTCCCTAAGGATGGCACAGGCCATGCTCCACCACGAGGGCCAAGTCCGGATTGGTGGAGGCTTGTAAGACCAGTGGCTGGTCTCACTGTCAGAATTTTTCAAGCCGCTTGAAGGCCTCTGATTTGGCTTAACGACTGCCATATATCGACGGCAGACGGCACCAACTACCGCGGGAGTCCCCTGCAGCCGTTGCCGGCACTGTAGACCAGCCACTAGTCTTACAAGCCTCCGCCAATCAGGACTTGGCCCCCGTGGTGGAGTATGGCCTATACATTCCTTAAGGAAGAAACCCGTGCCCCTCGGTGGGGTTATAATGGGTTGATGATGATGACTATTAAATTAATGTACTTTTTTACCTTGGTGTGTCGCGACGTCGTCGGTGTCCATTTTGCGGAGCACGGTCAGTCGCAATGTTGTTCCACCTATCTGAGCTCACACGGCAGACATGGCCACTGAACAGCCCAGTCCCACTTTAACCTGTGGCGGTGACTACCTCAACATCAACAATTTTAGTTTTTGAGCGCAGCGTCGTGTTTCTAATAAGGTCTGTTCTTTTCACATCCAAAATACTGTGCTCCATTGCCTATTACCTACTTAACTATTATAAATCAGAAATGTATTTCAACGTAAAGAATTTACATTCTGTTTGTTGAATGTCAATGTACTTACAACTTTAGGCGCTGCCTTGGGGCCCATTTTAGTGGAAAAAAAGGCAGCGAAAAAAAAACTCCACACTGATCATCTTTTGTCAAATCATCTTAATTCTAATACCTAAGTTAACGCAAATATCTGTATACCTAGGAAGCTCGTGACCCATGAGAGCAATCAACACGAAGACTCAAGGGAAAAAGACGAACTTGTCACTTTTTTTTTAAACTAATCTGTGAATGTAATTTCGTAGGGAATTTCAGGTACTATACGACGATAAATCGAACAGGGTAAAAACATGATTACAGTGCCACCATCTTAACTGTTCAGTTGACAGCGGCGCTAGTGGAGAATTTAGTAGTAACATTTGAGAAATTTACCTAGGCAAATGAGAATATTTTAACCCGTCTTTCAATTTTAATGAAAATGTATCTATCAATCTTAGTAAGTGAATAAATAAAACAAAAAATGGGGACATGATTTACAATTTATAAGTTAGTTACAATTTTGCCCACCTGAACAGATAACTTGGTGGCGCTGTAGTCATTGAGTTCTTGACGTTTAAATATAAACTTATAGGTATAACTTACTTATAGGTAGGGTAAAACTTTAGACATGCGATATCTCAACATCTTTGTTGCTTGACAAGTTTGTCTTTTTCCCTGGAGTCTTCTTGCTATGTCAATAGCACAATTTTTGGTATGCAGTTACTATTTTATACCTGAATTATTATTTCTGAAAGTTGCATTGAGCGCATCGAATCGGTCGTCGGCAAGCTTGCGCGGCCGTGTATCATGGCGCGGCATCGGTATGCGGCGCGCGCGCGGACGCAATCCGTCAGCCGCGGCGCGCGTGACTCGAGTACTAGCCTAGCGCAGTACGCTGGCAGCCTACACAACTACAGAAGCGGTTCCGTGTGTGCGTCTAAACTCGCTTTAAATTTTTTTCTTATACATAGGCCCGTATACTAAAACACTCTGTAATTTTCAAATGCGCAATACTTGAAAAAAATACCACAACGTATCTATAGATACGTTTTCAGTATACTGAAAACAAAGGTGTTATAACTCGAGCTTAGGAAAGCCACTTGTTTCAAATTTCAGGCGAATAACAGTAAGCAGCCGAGGAATTAATAACCCATTGACTAGTTCCAACATCTCTAGGATCAACAGAAACTAAGCAACTTCAAGACTGGAATAAGCCACATGTATCCTTTCTTTTTCAGTATGTTCTCTGTCATGCATATTTCCGCCCTTGTGTCTTTCTACAGAGAGAGTTAGGAATTAGTTTTCCATCATCATGAACACCATCAACCTTCTGCTGGTTATGACTAGGTTTAAGCGTTCTCCGCCAAATGCCAGTTCTTATACGATTCCTTATTATTATTCCCTCATTAATAATAATAATAATATCGAGCAGGTGATCTATCAACTGACCGTCTGGTTTCAATGTGATTATTAGATTTAAAAAAAATAATATCGTCGGTGCAGCTTTCTGCACAAGTGGCAATGCCGAGTGACAGGTCAGTTCTCAGGTCAACTTTCCATAATATTTTTTTTATTTTTTGAAACAGTTTTTCAAATACCATACCAAGAGGAAGGAGGGAGTGTTGGTACTGTAGCGCTCTACTTTTAATAAAGATACTTTTTAGCAATAATACAATTTATTTTTATCTTTTCGTCTTGAATCACTTAGCCTAGCTAGTAATCGACTGACATCTAAGCAAAAACGTAGCAATTCACTTTCAATAATTTAAAAGACGGCTCGACGGCTCTTCCGGCCACCTATAATACATATAAAGAGGAATCGCTACAATACCATGAGGTACCAACACTCCTCAAAAATCTTATTTCAAGTGAACTAAGAGTTCATTTATGACTGTACTCTTACTGTTTGCTCAGTAGTGTGGTGTCACCGGTCCGCGTCCACACTCGCGCCGACGCGGCCGATTGTGTGGCCCCGCATGCCGCGCACCTGCTTATGAGCGAAGATTGGATTCCGCAGGAACCACTTCTGAGGGACCAGAATAAATAGTCCAAATAGTAAACAGAGTAAAACTTCATACATAATACTTTTACATATCGTTCTAACACCTAATACTCATGCATCATAATCATCAACTCATTATGTCCCCATCGAGGGGCACAGGTCTCTTCCCTGAGGAAGGTTAGGCCATACTCCACCATGGGGGCCAAGTCCGGATTAGTGAAGGCTTGTAAGACTAGTGGCTGGTCTTACTGTCAGAAGTTTTCAAGCCGCCCTAAGGCCTCTGACTTGGCTTAACGACTACAATCTATCGACGGCAGCCGGGACCAACTGCCGTGCCTTGGGAAGCACGGAACAGCTCGGAAAATGCCACTAGAGTTAGTCATAGAACGGTCACCTCTCCATGCACTGAACGCGCTGAATGCATGTTGCTTAACCTTCGCGATCATCAAAGATTAGTTAGGCGGCCGCTGCGAAACATGCTTTATTAGAATTAGAATCAGAATAATTTATTCACGAACAAAGGTAACATTATATAAAAATGTCTTAGAATCATTTATTCACGAACAAAGGTAACATACATTCTGTGTACTAAGTATCGGGAATTTTTCAATAAAACAAAAAAAAACTAATTATTCATCTAAATTTATTTTATCGCCTTCAAAGTAGGCCCCATGGCTTGCAATACAACATCTCCACCGCTTCACCCAGTCCTCCATACATTTTTTGTATCCCACTTGCGGTATGCCCTTTAGCTCATTCAGCGAATTTTCTTTTATGGCTTCTATCGGCTCAAAACGTTTTCCTCGAAGCGCTAATTTTAACATACTCATAAACCCATGTTTCGTCGCCAGTAATTATGCGTTTCATAAAGGTAGTCTAGTCCGTGGAGACTCGGGAAACGCACGTCTTCAGCGATATGCTTTCGCTGCGCTTTTTGAACGAAATTGAGCTCTTTCGGAACTAGTCGAGCAGCGACGCGTTTCATGCCCAAAATGTCAATGATAATAATGTGAATGGACTTAAAATATATGTTCACATCATTAGCCAAATCTCTAAGACTCATAGAAAGATTTTTGAGCACTATTCTATTCTTGATTTTGTCGATTTTTTCATTGTTCGTAACCGTCGAAGGTCTGCCAGAACGAGGCAAGTCCACTACTACTTCTCGACCTTCTTTAAAAACTTTAAACAATTCATACGCCCTTGTTTTTGATATGCACGATTCGCCGAAGGATTTTTGTAACATTTTTAGCGATTTACTACATGAAACTTCATTCGAAACACAAAATTTAAGGCCCACTCTTTGTTCAACAATATTTTCCATTGTAAAAATCGCCGAGGACTCAAAACTATGAAAACTATTATAGCGTAGAAAATGTTGCTGAAATAACTAATACAATGGCACTCTACGATACAAGCTTCCTTAGAGTGGGTCCGCAGAGCAAAATGTATCACGAAATTTTGTTAAAGACGCTCTACTAAGTTCATACTTTTAAATTTAACCTGTAGATTTTTTGCTGAGCCAATTAGCTCACCATAACAATGTGTTGTAAATAACGCAACTGATTAAATGAACTTTTTATATTAATTTCCATTTTTTTTTATTAGCAATAACGTTACAAATCAAACCTACGTATCAAAAAACTAAGCCCAAGTAAAAACTAGTTTAAACAAACAGCCTCGCTCTATCGTACAAGCATTGTCAGTCGTCTTCATCATACTTACGAGCCAGAGTAATCTCTAAACTGACCTGCGACGATAATTCCCGCCGAGTATCGGTTCGTCGAAATACCTGAGCAGTCTCGAAGCCATGAATAACAAAGCTTCTATTCGCAGCCCCGACGCCGGGCACAAACAAAGTAGTCTATCAGAAACAAATAAAATGAAGCCGCCGAGCATCTGGCCTGTAAAGTTACATTTTTGCTCGGCTGATGTCTTTCTGACGGCGCCTCCCGAGCTCTCCATTTTGTTTTGAAGCATTCTAGGGTTCCCCGGGGATTCCCGTGCCTATTTCTTGCACGAAATGTAATAAACACCGTTCCCTCTCGAGATCGCCTTCGATTGCTAATAAATAGCTAGTCAGGTTATCGTGCTTGTTATGACCGGCTGCGTCGATAACACAGCCGGTGTTAATTACGAGTATCGAGCTGATATTAAGATTGTATTTGACCCTAGTTGCATTCAATTCTCCTTCATGAATAATGCAAGCGTTGCGGAACCTTCTCAGCCGAGGTGTTCTTTGCCTGGAACAATTTTTTATTTTCCAATTTCCCGAAGCGCGGGCGCCATTCCGTATTTATTATTATTTGTTTTCAATTGCAAAGTAATCTGCGGACCGCGCAGCTGCGGGGAGCGGGTTCGACGCCCGGTGATGCACGCGCGCGGCCGCTGATAGAAAGCAAACACTGTGGTTTTGCAAAGAGATCTATAAACAACGCGGAACGGTTTATTTATCGGGCTCGAGGAAGTTCGGTACACAATCAAACTGGAAACTTATCGGGAAGAAATCTCGGTAGGCAAGTAGATAAACACAAAAATTCTTTGACCAGTATCTATTTATTTATTTCTTTATAGGAGTGTAAAACAGGTAACAAACAATATATATAATATACAGAGAGAGCTTAATAGAGTAGATCTAGAATGTCACCCAAAGTATACACTCACGTGAGATCAGAAAAATGTAAACAGGCTTACATAACAATTCAACGTTTTAAACTAATCTTTTTAATCTAAGATTTAACAAAATTTCTAAGAAATTTAAGATTTTAACAAATTTAAAGGTTTAGGAACACGGCTAATGAATTTCCTTAACTAAAACTAAAACCAAGACTAAATCACTCAGACGTCTTACAGTTTGACGTATTTTTTTTACTCTATTATGAAACAAAACTTTTCATAATGATAATGATGGTGATAAAACAAAATTGGTATGTTAGAATATTGGCGAGTGGCAAGTTTGGTTTCTGCCTACCAGCACAGAATGCAGGCGTGAGTTTATGTACTTACGTTTATAAATCAAATTGTTACAATATGATCTAAGCCGAGGTGATTTTTTTCCGTTGTGCCTAAATATGTCTGTAACAATATTTTGTACCATCTTTTGTAACTTTGCATAAGCATGGCATGACTCACGCTAACGTATAAGCTGCCTCACATAAAACTACCCCAAATGCGTTCAATGTAAGACATTGCCGACGCGGGGACAATACAATCCACCTGTTGTGGTTTACTTTGTCTTAAATCTCCCTGCACGGCTAGTACGACACGTAAATGTCGCCATATTTTCTACACGTCGGAGATGGAAAGTCTACTAATTGTTCACTTTGTCGCCAGAACTAGTATAAAAGTATAGTTACAAACTAACCTAACCAGTCGTGATAACACCGCTTTTAAGATTGCGATCAGTGAACATTTTTATATAGCCTCTTTTGTGTCCCACTGCTGGGCAAAGGCCTCCACTTCTGCTTTCCATCTTTCTCTGTCTCCAGCTACCTTGCACCAACCCGGCAAGAATGCATTGAGGTCGTTTCGCCATCTTCGCCTGGTCTACGGAGATGTCGGTGTCCATTTTGCGGAGCCCAGTCGGACGCCATTTTTGCCCACCTATCTGCGCTCACATGGCAGACATGGCCATGTCTGCCAAGCCCAGTCCCACCGATCATCACAGATTACTGAACATTATGAACATTGTTTTTCAAAGCTCCTTAAAATATCGAAGCTGTTAGGTACACATCATATAGAAACAAACATTTTTGTTTGTACGTAACTAATAGGTACATGCCCCACAGGACTTCTCTCAGCGAGGAGCATGGGCTTATTTGCCACAGGTGCCCACCGCGGATTGGCAATTTAAAGCGCTGAGGTAGGTATGTGAACACGTCAGACACTCAGGTTTCCTCACAATGTGTCCCTTCACGGTTAGCGATGACATAAATGTCTCTGTTTAAATGAGTGTTTTGGTCCGTCTTCCTGTATTTCTTCCAGACCTATCTATTTCAAACATGTAACAAAAATAACTCTCCACCCAGACAAGCATTTTACCCTGATACGACAGCTTCACAACATATAGAACGGTTTTTGAAGTAAAACTTTCGTAAACACTATACAATAGTAACTTTATTCCGGAAACACTTACTTGATTTTTCGTCGTTTTCTCTGTCAGAGACGAGCTACCGACCTCGCGAGCTCTGACTCGACTCACCATGATTAAGCTCTGCGAATCAGAACGAAACCGGGTCGGACTCTTCCGACGAAAAATGAAGTAAGCGTGTCCGGAATAAAGTTTTTGTAATATCCTAGTTTGGGACCATGTCAAGTGATTGAGTTGTGTGGAAGTTATTATTGATTAGAAAACACAAGCTATGTTCATGCGGCGGTGAATTGGCCTCAGGCTCAGTAATTTCTGCAGATTTTTCGCCCACACTGATTTTCACTGCTGATTTTCAGCAAACGCCTGGTCTAGTGACTCACCAAATAGCGCATCAAAGCAAAGTGTACTATATTAACCGCTCGTCGCTCCGCTCGCCGCTACCGCCTATGCTAGAGTATCATCTTTCCCGTAGCACCGGAATTGAGGCGTCAAGCGGTATCGGAGCGCCGCCGAGTGATTAAAATGCGAGCCTTCTTTGTGGTCGCAGCGGCTGCAAGTATTGCCGAGATTGCTAGTTTTGAGTCGGCATTTTTTCGATGCCGACACAATCTTTGGCTAGGACGCCTACGTATCACGAGGCACCCGAAAACATTTGGTCTGGAAACAAAGGGGTTATCTTCTTGAATGTAATCTAATTGCATCGAATAGACCCATACCTCTTACCTTTTAGTAAGAGAAAAACAATAACTCTCACACAACACAATCACTTGACCTGGTCCCAAACTGGGATACCCTGTACTGTGGTTACCAAAGGGCGTTACAAACATCGAAAATCAGATTGAGGCCATAATAATAACTCTCCAACAACACAATCACTTGACCTGTGCCTCAATTCTACTAGTGCATTATAGTTCAACTAGCTGTGCCCCGCGGTGTTACCCGCGGTTCATCGATTTTCCCGTAGGAATAAGATATTTCCCCGCGGTAAAACGTAGCCTATGTTTTAATCCAGGGTATCGGCTAACTCCATACCAAATTTTATTAAAATCCGTCCAGCCGTTTCAGCGCTAAAGACTGACAAACATATAAACACACACACAAACTTTCACGTTTATAATATTAGTGTGATGTGGTGACAGAGTCGGGTCACGTGACATGATTTTTTATACCATTGACGCCTAGACGGATTGGTACGTGTGCGCGCATAGATTAAAAGCGGCAATGAAATGAAATTTCCGCGTTCATGCAGTTGTCATTGAACTACCACAATACACATTGTTACTGTGCACCTACCCACCTCTTTTTTTAAACAAAACATTATGTAACAATCATTATGTAACTCTTTTGTTAAACAAACATTATGTAACTACAATGCATTAACATAATATAGTCCCTGGTCCCAAACTAGGATACCTTGCACTGTGGTAACCAGGCAAGGACATTACAAACATAGAAAAACACCCAGACTGAGTCCATTGGTACAAATGTACGGCGGCCCCCAGTGGGAATCGAACCCACAACCTCTTTCTTGGTAGCTTAGCGCTTTAACTGCTCGACCAACGAGGCACTCTTTGAAACACGTACTAAAAAAACAAAAACTTTCATATTACGAGTATAACCTTAGTAGGACTCGTGTTTCTAAGTTGATAAGTTGGTATTGCTATTTGTTACGCTTTATTGCACAAAAGAAATAATACAGAACAAAATAACTTAAATAACAAATGACGATGTACAAAGGCAGACTTATTTCAAAAGAAATTTCTTCCAGCCAGCCTACGAAAGGTTTGAACAGTGAACAGAGAGCGGGATATTTGTGTTGTTTCCTGTAGTTAGTAGTTCTTATTGTAAAACCTACTATTACGACTAACCCTGTGGCAAAGCAGCAGCGCATTTGCCTACCATGAGAGGTCCCGGGTTCGAATCCCGGCTGGGGACGAAAAACGGGGTCGAAACCTTAGGTCTGGATGTTTACACGTTTGTGATGTCGTTGTTTCTGGTTCCCTCGACACAGGGTATCCTAGTGTGGGGCCAGAAGCAAAGTAGATAGATAGGATAGAATATTCTTTATTGTACAAACACTAGGAATTACGTATGAGATTTGACAATAACATAGTACAGTACAATTGACGGCCTTATTACTAAAAGTAATTTCGTCCAGACAACCATAGACGGAAAAAAATATAGAGATACTAAATGACGGGTAGACGGTGCAACTAGACAATACGAAGCATGTGTGTGTATGTAAATGTTTTATGTTAAAATGTAGTTTGGCAAATTGGGAGCGAAATGTTTTGTAAGCGTTTTACAATGAAGTTTTTAATTTTAATTCATTTCTGATTCCAACTATTCGCTTAAGTGTTTTCGTGTTGCAAGCAAGCCGACAGAGGCTAGGCGGCCACCGGGCCAGCCAGCCCGCGGCGGCACCTGCCGAAATCAATTTTCTGGTGCGCGAACACGCTTTTTTGTTCCACTCAGCTTGCTCTTTTTGTTCGCCACATTGACGGTTATGGAATCACAATGCAGCATGTAACAGCTTCGCTTTGAAAGTGCTACGTCGTGATTAAATTTTTTTGTTAGATAATATCGACTCGCATATTACACTATAGAAAACGTTGGCCTTTGCATATACGTAATGGTTTGATTTATCACTCGTACTAGATGAGGAAGAGACCACTAGGACGCTGTGCGTGGGACGTTGTTTGTTAGATATAGTAGGTCTGTCTAGCACCTATACAGTCCTGTCAGCTAAAAACACTATGAACATCCTATTAAACAAAAATATTCATATTTGTTTTTTTTATACTTTTATACACAAGAAATATTTTTTTACGAAAAACAGAAGCGTAATATAGGCGAGTACATAAACGTAATATGTAATTTTCTTCCAGACAATTACATAAACATAAGAAAATAATAATTACATACGCTATATACAAATACTCTAAAATATTATCCGAATACACTTCCTTAGCCACTGGTCTTACAAGCCTCCACCAATCCGGACTTGGCCCCCGTGGTAGAGTATGGCCTATACCTTCCTCAGGGAAGAGACCCGTGCCGATCGGTGGGGACATAATGGGTTGATGATGATGATAATGACACTTACTTCATTGTTGTCGGAAGAGGCCGACCAGGTTTACAAATGAAGAGGAAAGATGGTCAGAGCGGAGTTTTTTTTTTCGCTGCCTTTTTCTCCACTATATTCGGCCCCATAACTATGTGTCAGTATTGACATTCAACAAACAGAATGTAAATTCTTTAAGTTGAAATAAATTTCTGATATCTGATTCCTTATGGGATAAACTACATAAAATAATATATACTAATGTAAAATGATCTGCACTCTGCAGAACCGTCGAGGTTGCCAAGGAGAGAATAAAATCCGCTGTAACTTTCCAAACTCCCGCCAACCCGGTCAATAAAGGAGCGAGAGTAACAACCATTCCTACAGCTAACTAGAACTTAGCGAGCCCGCCTCAAATCATCTCGGAGCTATTCTCTAAGTCAGCTCAGCGCAGTCGGAACCCGCCTCTCGTACAGTCTGAAGAAAGTGGCTCCTAGTCGGGACTAGTTTATTGTTATGAAAGCGTTATTAGCAATTGGGCTCGTCGCCAAATAGCCCCGCTGCTTTATCACCCGCGAACCGGGCGCCTTTTTGTTTCGCTCAACTCCAACGCGCAGGAAACGGTTTTTGAAGAGACCGCACAACTTTTATTGTCATTCCATACCGTATCGAATTATGCCGGCGTTTCTCGCCGTAAGTTTTACGGTTGACGCGTCGTAAACACGAAAACACGTCCACTTACCCACTGGCTGGGGCATAACTCATCACCTGAGTGTATCTGCGAGAGCTCACAGCCATCTCTATGCTATTACGGGCTACGATTAAATGTTCCTACGGTTGGTCATAGAACCGGGAGAGGAAGAAGGCTCATTTTTATTCTTATATCGTTAATAATTACATATTTTCAGAGGTATTTGGATGTCTTCTCATCTCGTTCATCTCCCTTAATGGAGTTAGGCTTTCAGCTCTTCATTATTCTCTACTACTGTTTGAAATAACGACAGTCTTGAAATCCTCCTGAAAAGTCCCAAAAAGCCATGAAGTCAACTATGTTACGCAATTTTGTTACTCAAGTAATCACAAGTCAATTTAAAAAACCTGTACAAAAGAATCACGTCTCAACAGATTCATGAAACCGGCGAAGCGCGACTTGGATTCCCAAATCGAAGGTGTTATTGAAAAAAATACTTTCATTCAGTTCAGGATTCTTAACGGGAGTTTGATTGACAATACTTAGTACATAAACCTTTATAAAATTGTTATAAATATTATGTAATTACACGCATGGAATAAAAATAATGTAAAATAATTATAATAATTTGTGAAAATACTAAAATATATATTTTTTCTTTCTTCATCATTTTATCGCTCGTAGCCTGGGCTGCCTGAGTGATCTTAAACGATCACTAAGGTTAAGCAACATACGGCGCGTTCAGTCCATGGATGGGTCACCGTCTACGACTAACGCTAGTGGCATTTTTCCGAGCGATTCCGTGCTTCGCAAGGTACGTTAAGCAGTTGGTGCCGGCTGCTGTCGATAGATGGCAGTCGTTAAGCCAAGTCAGAGAGGCCTTAGGGCGGCTTGAAAACTTCTGACAGTAAGACCAGCCACTAGTCTTACAAGCCTCCACCAATCCGGACTTGGCCCCCGTGGTGGAGTATGGCCTATACCTTCCTCAGGGAAGAGACCCGTGCCCCTCGGTGGGGACATAATGGGTTGATGATGAGGGTATCCCCAGGACATGCTTGGCCTCCCACAAGCCATGTGGGTTGTGGGGTGTAGTCTAATTACCCTGGCTGACCAGGTTTCACTTGGTGATTTCACATACTTGGCTGTTTTTTTTATTTTTGTTGTGCTATAGGGGCTGCTCTTATTCAAACCAAATTTGACACTTGTGTGTATTACCGCTTTTACAATAGAGCATAAATAACAAACAGTTAAAATACGTATAAAATATAGCGATCTGCAGTATGAAACATACGTATCCATTAAAAATATCCACTGTTACGATTTAAAATACAAGGACCATTCAAATTCAGATAGACCAACCTCATCGGCATAGTTATAAGGTTCCGTTGCATCACTCCGGTACTCTCCAGACTCGGTGGGGCGATGATCTTCGCAGGGCGGCTGGCAAGAGCTGGATGAGAGTAGCCGAGAACCGTGCTCAGTGGCGTGCAATGGAAGAGGCCTACGCCCAGCAGTGGATAATAGGCCGATGATGATGATGATGATGACTCCGGTACGGTACCATAAAAAACCGGACAAGAGCGACGGGCTCTTGCTCGGGCTCGTTTACCGCGGGTTCCGTACTCGCTGTGTTTTTCCGAACTTTTCCAAAACTTTAAAGATAATTGAAAATGATTTAATTGACAACGTAAAGTATACAGATTTTTGCCTGTATAACAAATATAGTACATGGCAAATAATACCCAAATTTCATATTTCTAGGTCAACGGGAAGTACCCTATGAATTTTGATTCCCTTGAGTGTCGAAATGTAATTTCGCGAAATTTCGCGGCATAAGCAGCCGTATCTTCTTATTACGTTAATTAAGAAGTTATATTTTGTACCAGCTTCGAGGAAAAATAGGCTTATGTGCGGATTTAATTTCAACTTGATACCTCCACGCGTTCCCGAGAAAAAAGCCTTTGACAGACAGACAGACGGTCGGACGACAACAAAGTGCTCCTTATAAGGCTTCCGTTTTCTCTTTTTGAGGTACGGAACCCTGAAAGATACCCCAAGATATATTAGAGATACCTCCAACGCGATTTAAGAATTGTGTTAAGCACATTCTTTGCAAAAAAGCTTATTATAAAATCAACGATTATTTAGAAGACAAGGACGTATGGCATTAAATAGTAGTTTAATAGTAAATTTAATCAGAGGATAAATGTGTCTAGTGTTCAACACATCCAAGATATTATTTTGTATGTTTTATTTGTATTAGCTTTAAGGTGATTTGAGAAAAGATGGTCAGAGTGGAGTTTTTTTCGCTGCCTTTTTCTCCACTACAGACGGCCCCAAGGCATTATACCTACCTGTATGTACATTGACATTCAACAAGCAGAATGTAAATTCTTTACGTTGAAATAATTTCTGAACGTTGAATAATAATATTTTTTTTATTTCTGATACTTCAATAAAACTTACCAAAATTACAGCGATTCATTCTGTTTTTGGCCTGTGCGGCAAAGTCTGCCTTTCGGCCACGCGTCCTACACCAGCCACGTCGCCGACAAAAAGCCGCTCGTTAGCGGGATGACGTCATATTTCAGTGACGAGCGCACGCTTCCCGAGTGGCCTAAGAAATGGACCGAACCGACCAAGCCACGGTGGAATCGCTTACTTCACCAACCTCCGGGTAAACTTTCATATTGAACCCGGCGAGCTAAGCCTCCAGCAAACTACGCCAGCGATAAACTACCGAGCAGTGATGAAATTTTAAATGTTCCTTTAGAAAATGGGCTGGTAAGGGACATCGCAAACGAACGTACTTTGACCAAATGGGAGATGTATGTTGCAAAAAGCAAGATAAAAAATACCTGAAACCGGTGACGGCGTTTGAGAGAGCGAAGAAAGAAATTATGAGTTGTTTTTCCTATGAGAAAGTGAGAAATATGTGTGTCTTTGTTTTAATTTATAGAAAACGCTACTGTTCGTACAATTACCATTACGTATCTATATCGTAAAATTGTTTGTTTTCTTTCAGTAAAAAAAAGGTTTATTACCTTTATCGCATACACTTACTTGACGTGACTTGTCAGAGACAAGCAACCGACGACGCGAGCTCCGTCTCTGCTCACCATGATTAATCTCTGCGAATCGGAGCGCAACCTGGTCGGACTCTTCCAATATAAATCAAGTAAGTGTGCTTACGAAAGTTTAAGTTCCAAATAAGAGGTTTGTGAGGATCGTAGCTTCAGTCAAACCTTTGTATCTGCCTACCCCTCCGGAATAGAGTCGAAATTTATGTTACGTTCTTTTAAATGAATCGATATATGCGAAAGATATCATAATTACATAAAATGGTGCCCCTCACCGCCTAGCTAATAATTACATACATACACACAGTAGCTCACGCCTGTATCCCAGAGGCGTAAACAAAGACCAGGGACTGCCACCTGCCATGATCCTGACGAATCACTTCATTGACATTCATTAATTGTTGTATGCCTACTGCTCAGGTAAAACAAACAAAATTGTAGAAAAGAATAGAACAGAGTAGAAAAACTTTATTTCAAAGACACAACACACAATGGTAAAACAACAGCACGATTTTACGAATTGCATGCTTGTAAGCATGCATCACAACATTTCGACCAAACATTTCGTTGACTTATATTATTAACTAACTAATGTATATTCACTAATAGTAATAACTAGAAGAGTGGGTGGGTGTGACGATGTGTGTCATGGCCTTGAAAAAGGAGTCTGGACTCAGCATGTGTTACGGGTAAAAACCATAACGCTAGTCTTCCGCCAGACCCTTAGTGAAATCACGAGCATCACGAATAAGTAGTGAAATGACGTAGCAATCTCATACAGTAACAAAAACGAAAGATTGCAAAAATTCTTCACTTCTAAACGTACCGCTAAAAAGTGTACTGTTTAGTGTACCGCTGAAGTTGTCAGTGTGTGCAACGTGCAATTCAAAAGTGCACCGCACTGCTACTCCAGTCTTTTGAGACATCGTTCAGCGGTGATCCCCGTGAAAGCCCGCAATAAAGCTAGAGCAGGATCTCGACAGAGTGTTAAGTAAAGACGTAAATCCCAGTTTTAATCGCGTGTCGTGTCCGTGGTGTCCACTCGGAGCACTCCCGGCCCTAGGGCTATTTCACACTAGACTATCGCCGAAAGACTACGCGATTCCTATGCCTGTACATTTATGAAGTGGCAGTATTCATCAAGAGTAACCCCGGGCTTTTCGAGCTACAAATATGTAGACGAAACCAAAACAACATAAGAGCCCTACCATATAAAACAGCACTATTTGGTAAAAGTTTCTTCGGGATGGCATCAAAAATCTTTAATAAACTACCAAGAACACTACGGGATGTCGACGATTTATCCTCTATTAAACATTAACTATTTAATTTACTTGTATCTAAAAGCTATTATAAAATAAATTATTTTCTGACTGAGCGTGCATTTTAGGTCCGATAGAATTGACAACATTGAATGTTGTTTTATATACCGTTATTTTTATATACTGCATGATATACGTATTTTATTTTCGATATTGTCACGCCATATTGGTAGAATTACATTGAAACTGACTATACATACATACATGTCATATATTATGAACAACCCTGCACATGTAATTTATGATAATAAATATATGATGGATCTATTGATGAATAGATTCATAGGAATGAGCGGGTGATCGTGCTCTGCCAATATAAAGGAAAATTTCCCGCCAGACAGATAGAATGCCTAGGCTTCGATTCTGCTAATGCATCATTGTTCAATTACAGTTACATGGTCGGGAGAGGTGACACGTCCTTTAATTCCATTGACGCGAATACGCGAGCGCGTATTGATTTGAATCGCCAATGAAATCGACGCAGTCACGCAACTGTCATTCTACTAAACTTTCAAATTAGGATTCCATACCCAAAGGGTAAAACGGACCCTATTACTGAGACTCCACTGCCCGTCTATCCGCCCGTCTGTCACCAGGCTGTATCTCATGAACCGTGATAGTAGATAGACAGTTGAAAATTTCACAGATGATGTATTTATGTTGCCGCTTTAACAACAAATACATATTTAATATTTACTGTATAAAGTAAATATTAAAGTGGAGCTCCCATACAACAGACATGATTTTTTGCCGCTTTTATAGACAATGGTACGGAAACCTACTGCGCAAGTTGGACTCGCACTTGGCTGGTTTTTATTTCATTAAACCTTTTGTAAGCACTACACATTATAAGCTGTTTTGTCAAGTAAGTATTTCCGGAAAACAAATTATAAAATTTCAATGGAAACCCATGCATGTGGACGCGCCTTGGCGTCATATATTGCGCTGAAAATGTACTAGTTTAATCAAGGGCTTAAAGTTATTTTTCCAGAATTAAAAGCTCCCTGCCTGAGACACTTAGCCGTGCCCGTCGGCGAAGAGCACTTGCGGGCTAGCCAGCCTGTGGTGCCCGTTATATTTCACCTAAACACTGGCTGCTTTTAATGGAATTGTCCACTACATTCGCGGCATTAGCCTGAAGCTTGGTTTTAATTGCAGTTTTTAGTGCACCGTCGCTTTAGTTTTAGGAACAAATTAGGGAAATAATGCAAACAGATAACAAGCTAGTGTACAGGACAAATTAACGACTGTGGCTTGAATAATAATTGCTTAAAGAGTTATTAACATTATTTATTTCAGGAATAAATCTTGAATAAATTTAGCCCTAGTGTATTCGGAATGTAGAAGTAGGTATCCTAGTGTGAAGAAAGAAATAGAAGCTATTATTATTATAAGTAACCCCCACCAATCCTGACTTGGCCCCCGTGGTGGAGAATGGCCTATACCTTCCTGAGGGAAGAGAACCGTGCCCCTCGGTGGGGGCATAATGGGTTGATGATGATGATGATTATTACAAGTAAGTAAACATAACATAAACATTTACAAACAGGCACTTCCCGCATGGTAGGCAGATATGCGCTAACCACTGCGCCACAGAGGTAGTCAGTGTAATATACTCGTACAAACACGGTATGTGTTGAGATTCGAACTCACGACTCGACATATTTTCTTTCTATCAATCGGGAGTTTTTTGTTTTCAGTACCTAAAGCGGGTCAAAGGCTCGCACGTTAGACAAAATTACGAATACAAAAGTTGTGAATTCAATTCTCTCTGTGGGCCGCCACAGCGAATATTGAATTCACGACTTTGGATTAGGTGTTTTCTATGTCATCGACGTCTTAAATTATTATTACCAAAGCAGAGATTATAAACATAAACATTTCTGTATGTAAATGTTTATGTTTATAATCTCATACAGGCACATACATTATCCTATAGTTAGGAAGCAAAAGAAGTGACAAGAGAGAGAGTGAGTGAGAATATTGTATGTTGGTTTACTTACTATTATTTTTAACATGCATTCATAAACATAAATATTTACATACAGGCACATACAATATTTCTGGCCTCATGCTATGATACCCTGTGTCATGGGAACCAGAAACAGCGAAATCACAAACATGTAAATAGCCAAGACCTGGCGATTTTTTTATCGCCAGCTGGGATTCGAACCTGGGACCTCTCGCATAGCAGATGCTGCCACCGCTGCACAGTGTTTTATAAACCCCGATTTTGTCTCATCCACTTTTTATTGTTCAAATCGTTAGTACATATCATTTTTAGCACTACAGTGAAACTCAAAAATTTCTGTGTTATCTAGATTATTTTTAAAAAAATCGTTAAGTTTCACTTTATCGGGGTTCCGAAAATCGCAAAAAAAATTATAAAAAAATAGCCATGCAATATAATAAAATTACAATAGCTTACATGGAATACACCTATTGAGACGTAATTCTAGCAAAATCTCGAACATCAAATCTTAATAGATGCCGAAATATTAATATTTTTCTCTCTTTTAATTTTTATTTTCTATCTCCCGAATAACCCCATATTAGAACGAGATTTTTATACAGTTTATTTGTCACACGTTATTCTATCAATACTATGAAAATCACAATCTAATTCTGCGTTATTCAAAAGTTATTGTCAAACCTAATTTTATCCGGATTTTCTCGACCCAGGGTTGTCACTTCTCATAAATTCATATTTAATAACCGTCTGTAATAGAAAGTGATGAAAAACAATATTGTTACCAGTTTTTAAGCGTAAAAGAGGAGCAAAAATACATGCACACTTCATAAAAAATAAAAAAAGCACAACAAAAAGAGGTTATACGATAAGAAGATACTTTAAACTATATACTAGTATTGAACGTATTTTTGTCAGACAATGGCATTGCTTTCTATGGAATGAATCCTAGGGCAGGTTATCTCAATTTTATTTTTGTTTCAGATTTTGACGAACACGATTTTTTACGCACACAGGCTTAACTCTGCAGTATATGCCGGTAAAAAAATTAGAGAGCTCACTGACGTTGCAACTGCTTGTTTATTTTAGTTACTTCCATAGTATTATGTCCTACGGTATACTACTATGGGGTCGGGCAGCAGACATTGAGACTATCTTCATCTTGCAGAAGAGAGCGATCCGATTTATCTACAAGCTAGGTAGTAGGGATTCATCAAGGGATTTCTTTAAAGAAACTAACATCTTAACAGTTGCAAGTCAATACATTTATGAAAACATTATGTATGTTAGAAAAAATATCGGCAATTACGGAAATATTGGTAGCAATCATAATATTGATACTAGGAATAAGCATAAATTGTCTTTTCCACGATTTAGACTTGCAAAAGTTAATACATCCTTTATGGGGCACTGTATACGGTTCTATAATAAGATTCCTCAAGATATATTAGATTAACCGCCAACGCGGTTTAAGAAATGTGTTAAGCATAGTCTGTGCAAAAAATCCTATTATAACATTAAGGATTATTTAGAAGAGGAAGATGTCTGGTTAAATAAAGTAAACAGGAACGACTGTGTTTAATGTAGTGTAATTTTAAGTTCAAAACTCTGTTAATTAAGTCTGTTTTGAAAAGAATAAATGTGGAATTTCTTTGTTACCTTCTTCTCCGCATAACTTATTAATTGTGAAACTAACAGCTTTGACGTTCATTAGGTACCTAATCATTTTGTTTTTATAGTGAATAAAAAAAATTGACTTTGCCTTTGAAGTATGATGAATATAAAGGATGGGCTTTTGATTTATTTTAGGTTTAGTAGTTTCAAAATTCAATCATAAAGGATATTTCTTGATTTATTGTAATCATTCAGACCCGGTCATTTCCGACTATGCTGCACATAAACGAAATCTCAAAACAAAAAAAAAACCGTTGCCAGCATTAGCAGTTAGTCTACTGAAACCTGTGGATGTAAGTACAACAGTCAACAGTACGTCATATTATGAAGGTGACAAAAATTTGGTAATTCCGAATGAAAGCGAATAAACTCAACGCACCATTTTAACCGCCGATAAAAATAAATATAAGTCCAGATACTCCGGATATTCGCAGGTGACAACCCTAACCAAAATAAATAATTACCAATAACTTTTGAATAACGCGGAATTAGATTGTGATTTTTATAGTATTGATAGAATAACGTGTGACGAATATACTGTATAAAAATCTCGTTCTACATATTAGGGTTATTGGGGAAATAAAAAATAAAAATTAAAAGAGAGACAAATATTAATATTTCGGCATCTATTAAGATTTGATGTTCGAGATTTTGCTAGAATTTACGTCTCAATAGGTGTATTCCATGTAAGCTATTGTAATTTTATTATATTGCACGGTTATTTTTGTATAATTTTTTTTGCGATTTTCGGAACCCCGATAAAGTGAAACTTAACGATTTTTTTAAAAATAAACTAGAAGGCACAGAAATTTTTGAGTTTCACTATAGTGCTAAAAATGATATGTACTAACGATTTGAACAATAAAAAGTAGATGAGACAAAATCGGGGTTCACAAAACACTGTGCGCTGCGCCACAGAGGTCGTAAAAATATCACTCATTAATTTACGTCATTAAGTCATTAATTCACTTGTCGCAATCACAGACACCTGGTCGCAATGCACGAACGCAACTTTATACAGGGTGTAACTAAATTGCCATATTATTATACAATTCGAAAATGGAAAATTCTCGTCAATACTTTGGGTCGGATATGTCACGGGGCGGTTTGATTGACTAATTTTATTTTGTTTCTATTGTGTGTGTGACATTCTTTTAATTGATTAATACTATTATCATTTGATATGACGATATTGTTGTGGATTTATTTAGTTCATTTTTTTCTTTTGATTGCATTTGACATTTTTCAATACTTAGATATATTTTCACGACTTTGAAATGTGGAAAATATTGTCATTTATTCTATTATAAATTATCCAAACATGACATCTAAATATTACAACCAATAAAAAGTGTTTACTCTGCAATGTAGACATATTACTAACCCCAAGTCTTGGATATTTACATGTTTGTAATGTCGCTGTTTCTGATTCCCACGGCACAGGGTATCTTAGTGTGGGAGCAGAAGCAAACAATGTATGTGCCTGTATATTAAATGTTTGTGATTGTGTTAATATTTTATTTTTAGTCAAACTCCACACTATACACCACAATACTTACAAAACAAAATATTCGGCCTCGAACATGACGTATGACCTTCAACTAACATAGTCTAAACTAAGACTGTCGGGCTGAGCCGCGGGGTTTCCCCAAATCTAAGGCTGTATGCTTAATGCGGCCCTTTTTCCGCACGACAGCCCAGCCGAGACCTCCCGTAATGGACGGCCGTTGCTGCCCGCCCGCCCCACGCCGCCCCGCCCGCCCTAACTGTGGTTTTATTCCAGCTACTAAATACTCCAGCTTTGACTAAAATAGAGGTGATTAGACGCAATGAGCTACTCTATGTAGTAACACTCGCTCTGAGCTCTTAATCCTGTCTCTTAGGGAACGTTTGGGGTAAACATTGGAAAATTATGAGAGGGAAATATCGTTATACCGATCGTTTGTTATTCAGTGAGAATAGATTATGCAAATGTTTGTATTGAAAAGTTTAATCTTTGTTAGAAAACAACAGTTGTTAAGCACACCGGGCGTCAAGGCCGGATCGCATGTCAAAAGAAAAAAACTTGCAATAAAATTTCACCAAGCCAGCCCCCAGAGTGTCCAAAAAGAAATGGAAAAAGTTCGCTCATTATAAGAGAATTAGACCCTCAAAGCGGGAATTATTTGTTATCCGAGAGTGGGAGCGGCTTCAGAATATATTATTAGACACGTCAGGCTTAAATTTATTTACTGACTACTTAATTAACGCTTACGAAAATCACGACAGTTTTTTAGCTGCAGACGAAGTTTTACAAACAAGCACTTACAGGTTGAGCTTTCATCTATTCTTTACATAATAATAAAATAGGCTATTGACAGGTTTGTGAAAACCATCTAATATTTTTGTTGGTGTTCATTGAGCCCTCAGAAAGTGATAATTTTAAATTCTTTTGTGTCTTACTTCTATAAAAAACAAACCAAAATTTACTTTTAAAATAAGCCGCCAAAACGCTATCTTGGGCAATATGGCGTCATATGTCAGTAAACAAAACCAATGAACGTAAAAACGACATGAATGACAGAGGCCGTTTTTACTGAGCTGTAACGTCCTCATAGATTCGGCCAATCTAGGCCGTTTTCAATAAAATGGCTGCAGATACATAACTTTTTTTCCTGTTTCTTTTTGATTAATAATATCTTTTTTCTTAGTTAAAATGCCTTAAAGCTGTTCCAAGACTCATAAGTTATAAGTATTAGACCTATATTCAATTGCAGTATAGGTGCTGTTAAGCGACACATTCATGTTATTTTTTTAATGCAGATGTACAATAAAACATATTTAAAAATGTACACATATTGCATTGTACTTAATTATACGATAGCGGTGCGTCTCATTTAGTTACTAGTAGTGTGATAAACGGAGCCTACACAATTAAAAATATAATTGCGAGAAGCCACATAAATAAAAAAATAAATAAACTCACGCCCGTTAGAAGCCACATCTCCACGTAAATAAAAATATATAAACAAATAAAATATAAAGTAAAATTAATTGGCCAAAGAAAACAGTCGTGATCGTCTAGAAAATTAAAAAAAAAAACCCTTACGTTGTGTTGTGGAATGAAAATTAACGAAAATCAAATAAATACGAGGTATTAAGAAAACATGCTACTTAGCTTCGGTCAGTAATTGTAAATGTCCCAGGAAAATCAGCATCGAGACTCGAATAGCCTCAATGTCCGCGACTAGAATGAGAGTGAGCACTGCAAACCCTCTGTACACTTCTACTATGCATGTCGATGCATTACACGATGCTTCTCTAGGAAGACTTTTTACACACGCGCCTAACCAGTATCACTCGCGAATAGTAAATCAAAAACTAATGCTAGAAAAGGTCCAAAAAAGGTTCTTAAGGTCTCTCTACAAGGCTAAGCATAGAGTTTACCCATTCATGTACCCCACTAAATTCCTACTCGGAACACTAGGCTTTAATTCCTTGGAGACAAGACGTTGTAGGGACCAGTTACTTATAGCTATTAAAATTCTGCGGGGGAGGATCGACTGCCCAACTCTACTAGAGAGACTTCTCCGGCTGAACGTGCCTAACCGCTTTCGGTATGGCTCAAGGAGGCTCAGGGCTCTTTTCAGGGACGAGCAAGTTCGTACTAGCGCTCGCCGCTGGTCCCCGTTGAACCGCACCCTTGCCCGATTGAACCGGTTGCATGCGGCAGCTCCCCACGCCGATATCTTTAACAGTAATGAGAGTCAACTTAAGAAGGAATATCTGGCGATTTGTGAGGAAAATGAATGAGTGGCATTAATCTAATTAGATTGATATTTTCATTGACAATTATGTGCCAAAATTCAATTTTGTGAGATTATTATTATTATTTTTAATCGAATTAATTTATTGACATAATGAATGAATAATCGCAGTTTAAATTTTGACTCTAATTAGATTGACATTTCATTGATACTTTTGCGACAAAATTTTATTCTATGTGACTATTATTATTATTTTGATCGAATTAATTAAGTGACATATGAATGAATTGTAGTTTAAATTGTGTTTTTGAATTAATTTTAATTTTATATTAAATCTAGAGTAAATTGTTCAGATGTATATAATTTTGACATTCTAATTTTATAATGTAAATAATGTAAAATGTTTAATGCAATTAATTACGGAATAGTTTTATCTGTAATGTAATTATTTTTCTTGCAATAAATAAATAAATAAAATAAATAAATAAACAAAGATAATAATAATGTGTATAGTAAAATAATACATAGTATGTTAGAATACAAATAGTATGACAATACGAAATGAAAGAATGGGATTAGTTTAGTGTAGTCAGCAGATCTCCTCCTGTGAATAAATGGGGTTGGGATTGATTTCCAGGAGAAAATCTAGAAGAAGCTTTGTTGCCCTAACAACAACGACGAAGATGATGGGCTCCCTTCCAACCTACTCCCATCCCCACGAGGTTCCACAGAAGTAACTCGCGCCGACAAAATCCATCGGGACAAAACGTTTCCCTCTATCACATTCAAACCTTCACTTATCGCCCAACATTCGCTGTACATAGCATTCATACCTGTACTTCTGGTGTAGTTCTAAATAACAAAACAAGATGTGCTATAGTTTTCGCAAATGCATTACCCATTTGACCTCCGGACTATGGAACAGGCTCCCTTCCTACACACGTCATTTAAGACAGGGATTCCGGCTAGCCGTAGAGGACCACTTCGTCCATCCAGTCGAGTCGTACATCCATGAAAACCTTCGTCACATCATCTTCACACACAAATGTACCTCGAGTTGTACACCGTGGTGAATACTGAAACTACTAGAACAAGTACAACGTGGTACATAATCACACAATCTCGAAGCAACCCTAGCTAAAATGAAGAGAGAACGGATAGAACGTCCCCGATGTAACCTGTAGTATCCATGATGATATAGAAAGTCCTTGAAGTCATGTAGATCTGTGGAGTCCATAATGATGTAGAGAATCCTTGTGGTGATGTAAATATCAAATAATCCATGATGATGCAGCTCTGCTTGTCGTAATAATTATAGAAGATTAACACCGTCATTTCTCCAACAAAACCGCAGCTCCATTCAGATAACATTGTGTTAGTAAAATCTCGTTCAAAGACAAAGTCCTTTGTCCTGTCCGCTCCTTTCTGCTCCCGTTGATGAGGCCTAGTTCCTAGCTAAGATCGAAGACTTAACGCAGAACCCCTGTGGGAAACACCGCGCCTTCTGCTCTCGCTAGTTAATGAGGGATCTAAAAATAGAACTGGAAGAAAGAAATTAAGACTGGTGGGATAAATTAAAATACAATGAAATAAATAGTTACATAAAGATACATAAATGTAATATCACACGTGCCGCGGAAATTCGAAAGATTGTTTGTTTTAGATAATTCGCCCCTAGCCTCCTGAGTCCCCGTGTCCTAAAAATAGTACAAAAACCATTGTTATTTTCAAGGTCGGGCCTCAGGAGGCTAGACGGAAAACTCTTTGTTTCTCGGAACACGGTTTGACGCACTTTTCCCTTCTCTGCTTTGCGGACTCTCGGCTCGCTAGCTTATTATTACACTCGCGAAGTCTTCACTGAAGACTTGCCCAAATAGAACACTTATGACCCGATAAGTCTAGACTATAGACTCTTGAGAGAATTCCACGCACGATTGTAAGTTCCCGAAGAACTACCACTATCTCCGAAGGTTGCGACTTGACTCTCGATGATTTTTTCCTGATTCACCAGCTCTCCTCGGCTCAAATCTTGGCTCCAGCCACAAAACCATTCATCATCCTTTTTATGGCTTGCTAGAAATGTTGGTCTCACGTGCTTGAAATCAGAGCCCTTACAAAGTTCGTCGAACAGCTCGAAGCTAGTTAAGATTAGAGAATATTGTAAACAATACGTGGTGTGTTCCCCGTTGGACCCACTGTATCTAAGAATTATATAGAAAAGAGTGGAAATTCTAAAATATTGCAGATTTCTGACAGGAAAAATAACTCCATACATTTAAAAAATACGATGACATCATTAAAAGTATTTTTATTTGAAAAACTCACGATTAGATTTACATAAATCGACGCTTTACTGCCAAAACCAACAAAGTGCCCTTTTTGTCAAAACTGAGTTATGTAAACCATCAGAATCTACACTTCACGATCTAAATAATGGTCGAAATAACGTAAACAAAAACACAAACTAAGCATGCACAATTACAACTTTTAATATAGTTAACGACATCCAAAACTTAAAGCGAGTTTTGTCGAAACAACATTTCATGCAGATAGTCGGTTTTAGCAGTAAGGCGTCGAAATATCTATTGTTCTGTCTAGTCTAAAGTCTTATTCAATCTGTGTAAAACGTTATGATAGCAGTGACTCTCGAAATTATCCATTAAATACATTTTTCCCATAGAAAGAACAGTTTCAAACCTGAAGGATGTATGAGGATAAACCCATGAGTTCTCGAAAATAAAGTCCCCATATGGCGCCGTAATTCTACCTCCTTTGCTATAGCCGAAAATTAATTATGTTTAGTAAACATTCATACAATATTTATTTTAAGTCATACAAAGACTCGCTGTTCTCATTCTTTTCTCAGAACAAAAGTCCAAGTAGCATATCAAAGGCCACATGAAAATGTTAACGTAAGTTTTAATAATCGCGCCATATTGTCATAAGAATAAGGTCGATTTTGCCCTAGGAAAACAATACTTTTGCCACAGCAAAATGACATTACCCTGTTTACTTTCGACTGACATTTATGATTTCAATGAATATTGCTTGTGGGCATGACTTAAACGATTTTCGAGTGTATCATTGAAGCTTTAAGATAAATTATTCAGTACCTGCAAAAGATTGTGTTCCCCCCGCAATGGGCGGAGTACTTTGACGTCTATCCCTTCCTAGAGTAAAAAACTTCTTTCAGATCACAACAGATGGAGACACTTGTATCGATTTAAGAAATATGTTGCTGGAAAACTGTAAGGGTGAAAGGGTAGACCCTTTCAGTCGTTACAGTAGGTACTGCTATAGACGGTAGACGCATTGCTATTGTTTAGTTATGTTTCTCACTTGCATTGTCTGTTTAATTTACTGAGTGATATAAGCTATTTGTGCAGCAAGTGACGTTGTATTATTTTATGCTTAAGAATCTTATTTTTAAATTGTTTACTATAAGTCTGAATCTGTAATTGGCTTTCTGTATCCCTACATTATATTATATTTTATTGTAATGGCTATTGGTTCACCATAGATCTCTAAATAAATAAGAATACGTATAAATAGCACAGTTTTTTCTACTTTGTCAAATAGCTTATTCCAACACATTATTTAGTTGACTAATAAATACAGATTTTCTGTCCACATTTTGTACAACATAGAGCAGCCATTACAACGAATCAATAGATACTTAGTGGCGCCATTGCAGTTAAATAATTACTAGTAACCTGAATACTCTAAATATTAAGTTATCCATTTAACTGCACACAGACTGTCATCATCAACCCATTATGTCCCCACCGAGGGGCACGGGTCTCTTTCGTGAGGAAGGTTCTGCTAATCAGACTGTGCTAATGAAATATTATATGCATACCGAAGGTGACAGAAACAAAATACATGACACGTGTTTTGTGCAATGAAGAATTTAATAGTTGTAATAAAATTAAAATTAACTATTGTTTTGGCTATAAAAGTTATTGATAGGAAGCATATCAATCAATCACCAACCGGTCTTGGACGTTTACATAATATTTGTGATGTCGCTTTTTCTGAGTCCCACGACACTGGGTAGCCTAGTGTGGGCCAGAAGCAATATATTATGTGCCTGTATGTAAAATGTTCATGTTCATGTTCATATAGACTTCATATTCGGCAAACATAATGAGAGAATATTTAAGTTCAAATAAACTATTAATTTTTCATTTCTTACAAAAATCCTAGGATAAATACTATATATATAGTTGGGATTCGTATTACAAACGGCATAATTTGAAATTCCTTATTAAATTTTTAAACGTAAACAATTTACATTCTGTTTGTCGAAAGTAATGTACTTATAGTGTTAGCCGCTGCCTTGGAGCCGAATGTAGCAGCGAAAAAGGCAGCGAAAAAAAAACTCTACTCTGAGCATCTTTTCCAAAATCACCTTAAATCTAATGTACAATATTCTCGTGTCACAGTGTTAGTGCGCATACTCCTCCGAAACGGCTTGACAGATTTTGATGTATTCTTAGTAGGTCTGAGAATAGCTTATTATGTATTTTTCATGCTTCTATCTGGCAAACTAACGTTTACCGGGTCTGCTAGTCTAGTATATAAGTTGGTACAAATATCTACCTACCTAAGAAGCTCACGATCCATGAGTGCAATCAACGCTTGCTATGTCAAAACAATAATAATACCACAGCTTTTTGTAAGCCGTCATAGCATCGGTACTATGAAAAACTGATCGTAGTCAGTTATAGTCATAGTTTCAGTAGCTACCAGCTATTGATGATAAAAGGAATAAATTGCAACAGCAAAAAGCACTTGCACTCGAGCCGCTGTCCCGACAACTTTTTTGTATGGGCGACCCAACAACGTATTCCGCGGCGTTTCCATTAAAACTATCTTTGGAACAGCCAGGGTCGAGTTGAACCGACATAGTTGAAAAGCGTTTTCAAATTATCATCAGAGCCGACGACATGTTATTAATTTTACGAACGCAATTACGCGAGACAATGGCCAGCCTGAAAGTTCGCGGTCCGTCGGCGAACCACTGGGTTTTATTAGGCTGATCGCAGTGAAAACGTCCATTTGTTTTAACTTGTTATACAATATTGACTTGCTGTTGTTTAGTGCCAGGGCAGGACATCTGACCTTTCTGTTCTGCCTATGTAAACATGATCCTACTTTATTGCTTTACGTTTGCGTGGGGTTGGGTCAGAAAAACGATACTCCTGTAGTTTTTTTTTCGATTTCGGACAACCATTTTTGGATGATATTAAAAATATTAACGACCTTAGTGGCGCAGTGGTTAGCGCATCTGCCTACCAACCGAGAGGTCCCGGTTTCTAACCCCAGCTGGGAGCAAAACAAACCCTAGGTCTTGGATGTTTACAAGTTTGTGATATCGCTGTTTGTGGTCCTCACGACAGAGGGTATCCCAGTGTGGGGCCAGAAGCAGGCATGTGCCTGTATTTAAATGTACGCATTTATTGAAAGACGATCCTTTTTTTAGTTATTTTACTTAGTTTTACTTACTTTTTATAATGTTGTTCAATACGGCTTAAAACTGAAATTCATTTACAATTTATTTAAGTAAAAGTTCCAATAATTCCTCATCATGCTCATAATGTATTAAGATGTCAGACGACGAAACAATGACAAAATTGCTACAAGTAAATTTTCTGATATTTTACTAAAATGCTCGCTATAACGCTCCCCTTTATTTTGTAAGCTTCTACCTGTAATTAACATTCGCTGGAATTGTCTGTAAAACTGAATACCGAAATCTATTATTAAATTTTTACTACTGATGAGTATGGTTAAGTAAAGTTATGGTGGCTTGGTTATGTAAATAATTTGGCCAATTCGTTTTCAAAGCTGTAAAGCAAGTCGTGGTAGACGTCAGGAGCGTTATCAAGATTACAAATATCGTTATAAAGATTACATTTTATTGTTATTGGTCTTCGACGTCTTTTGGTCTTTAAGGTATGTGACTGCCTCGTTGGTCGAGCCATTAAGGCGCTTAGCTAACAAGAAAGAGGTCGTGGGTTCGATTCCCACTAGGGGACGCGGTTGATTTGTACAAACGGCCTCAGTCTGGATGTTTTCGATGTTTGTGATGTCCTTTCCTGGTTACCATTGCACAGGGTATCCTAGTTTGAGACCAGGTCAAATGATTAGGTTGTGTGGTAGTTATTATTATTTTATTGCTGGACCAATAATGATGAGGAAATTAAACGGTCGCATGTCTACGGTAGCCTTATTACAGGGATTGTGTTTCAAGCCGCGGTTTTCGCTGTAACTCGTTCGCATGTCCGGCGTCCGCGCTAATGTTTATTCTGTTAACCTAATGCTAACCCCAATTATACACATACCTAGGACCGACAACGTTTCATCCACTGTTTGAACACGAGAGTAGATTTACTGCATGGGGAAGCCAGGTCCTCATTTAGACAGACAAATTGTACTTATCTTTGCTAGAGTGTAATACGGGCCCTGTCCTGAAAAAGTTAAGATCTCTTCAATATTTTTTTTAAATACATTAATTTTAAGAGCTTGGAAAGAGTTGAGTTAATTCATTTGTAAAGCTCAATAAATCGAATTTACAAAACTGGAAGTACGTCATGTACGGAAAAACGTCATCTACTGAGGTCCTTTGAGATGTCAGTTTCTGAGGATGTCATAGCTAATAATAAGTACTACGAGTTTTTTTCATTTTGTGGATGTAAAAAGTTCTTGTATCGATCTCAATCTCAAAGATTAATTATAAATTTCGTAAGCACTGCACATCCTAAAATATTATCCGGATCCACTTACTTGATTACTGTCAGAAGACTAACTCTTTCGATTAAAATCAAGTAAGTGGATTCGAATAATATTTTAGATAAAAATTATAGTTGACCTTTTTACGGAACAGTGAGATGTCAATATCTTAGCGTTATTCATTCAAAATATGAAATGTACTTTCATTCACGTGTAGAACTTTAGGAGGTCGAACTAGTTACACACCTGCTCAGAATAATGATATGAAATTAAGTATTTTTTGTAATTAATGTCATTATTGGGTAATATTTATCTTTGGTCAATTACGTAGAAATTAATAAAACCAAAAGTGTGAAAGATTGGCTAACTCACTTTTTTCGAAAATAAAAAAAACGGATCTACGAAATACGAAATCATACGAAAAAACAAAATGGATATTTTACAAGCAGTTTCACAATGTACTGTGTATTAGATAGCCTGACGATAATAATGGTATTGCCAGACTGCGATTTTTAATTTGTACTCAAATTATGCATGTAAACTGACTTATTGAACAGACCATAAAAAAATTCTAACATACAAACAAAAGTCAATAATTTTCAATTAGGTAATCATAAAACTATGCGTACTAAACTTAGAACTTGGATACAAAAAGACGCTTTGAGGAAAAAGATACTGTGACAAAAGAAATAACCACAATAGTACCACATAACTGTCACTGTTGAGTCCTTATAATATCCTGTTTTCACACAAAAATATTCAAAGCAAAACCCGAGAGCATTTCATAGGACAATACGTTTTGAGTACGTGAAAAAGTAAACGACGAGTTATTCCATAAGAAATAGAATGAAGGCGAAGACTTCCCTCCACGATGCTCCGCGAGACAAATCCCGAAGCGCTATATTTCTGAATAAAGCAAGTATTGCGACGTGTAAAATGTTCCTAAAAGCATGGCGGGCTCGCAGGGCTGCCGCCGACGTCGCCGCAGAAAATAAAAAATAAAACTGGCCAAGTGCGAGTCGCACAAATGGTTCTATACCATCTATCTATCTTTATCCTCATGAGGCCCAATGTCTTGAAGTGATCACAAAATCAATTGTTATTTTCAAGGTCGGGCCTTACGAGGATATAAATAAAACTCACTCATCAACACCCAGCCCAAGCCGTTGGAGCTAGGAAGCTGAAATTTTGCACAGAGAGTCTATATATAACGTAGGCAAGGATTGAAGGATTTTCTGAAATTCACACCCTAAGGGGGCGAAAAGGGTTGCCAAAATTTGTATGGGAGGTTTATAGAATATTGTCTAATTTTCTTGAAACTTAAAATAAATACTCTTCAAGACAATTGATTGAACTGAAACGTGTTTCGCCATTTTTCTAAATTTAACTCTTAAGGGAGTGAACGGGGTTGCAAAATTTTGAACTAAAGTCCACGCGGACGGAGTCACGGACGAAAGCTAGTTGTCTATAAAAACGGCAAAAATCATGTCTGTTGTACTCCTATTGTTGCCCGCCTTAAAATAAATGTTTGTTTTATTTTAATTATAATAATAATAATAATAATAATAAACTCACGCCCGATATCCCCGAAGGGGTAGGCAGAGGCACCAGTCACTGGAACTGGGCCCACGTTTAATTATTTTAATTATTTATTTTTAAAGTAAATTAATAATGTATAAAATAAGGTTTTGTGCTTCGCAATGCATGCTAAGCAGTCAGTGCCAGCTGCCGTAGATAGATGTCAGTCGTTAGGCCAATTTAGAGGCCTTAGGGTGGCTTGAAAACTTCTGACTGTGAGACCAGCCACTATTCTTACAAGCTTCTACCAATCCGGACTTGGCCCCCGTGGTGGAGTATGGCCTAAACCTTCCTCTGGGAAGACACCCGTGCC